>CM068302.1:17855180-18135315 GCA_034768395.1 Linum lewisii
ACGCCACTTGGTTAATTTTGATAATGTTGTTAGTCTGGGTTGAACACATAAGCCAAGTAAAAAATGAAACCTTCATCTGCACTACTCTAGAAATATTTAAGACACTTTTGGCATTCATACTAACTGAATGTTGAATAGAGTGATCATTTGAAAACACCATCACGTGCTATATTGTTAATCATTGGGAAAACTCTAATTTCATGTATTTGCTCGCATTTCTTAAATATTGGGTAAGTACACTTACACTATGCGTCTTCTCAGCTATTTGACTACATTTTTTTGTGTGGTTAATCCAATGGTGCTTATTATACTTTTGAAACTAAACATGGGTCGTATGTAGACATTCATGCCTAGAGGCAGTCAATTAATTATGATGTTATAATTTCAGCATGTATGTTTAAGACAATTCTGTTCACTGCTAGGTCCCAATCATAAATGTCGTTGCTAACAGCCCTTCATCTTCTTAGATTTTCTATTACTATATTCTTCCTATTCCCGTTCACCCTTGCTTTCCCGACGGGTTGGCAACCGCTCACCACACCTTACATACACCCGAAGCGGCAACGCGCGCTAAAAAATCTAGTAACTAGTTCACCATTGAAAGACGTCAAGTTTGAATAGTATGGTCCTAATTTACCCCGGTTAGGCCCAACCCAACTTCTACCCATAGTCTCATGTGGGGTGGTAGAACCTGGTCGGGTAGCCCAAATCCCTGTGAAAATTTATAACAGGCTGGTCCGGATCGTGTAAATGAGATCTGCCCGGGCTTCGGGTTTTTTCGGATAAAGCCCGAAAAAACTCGGCCTGCTAGCAAAATCATCGATTAATTCTAACATTTGGCCCAAAGGGATAGGCTGTAATATTTTTTTTATGAATGAGAGTATGTGAGGAATGAGAATATGTATTAATCACAAGAACAAAAACTATACAAGCATGAAAGTAGGAAAGAGTTCCTCGTTCGAACACCACGGGCCCCCCACGACGCCTCAAGGACCCTAAAAACCAATCACCCAACCCACCCGAGAGGGTCATCATCCGTCGATGCAGGAGACATCCTTGATGTAACTCTCTCCGAAGTTCAGCAGATCAGGGAGGTAAAGGATGAGAGCTTTTACTTTAAAGATCAGAACACGGACAAATATTCAGTTTATGAGGACTGAACCTGAAGAACTGAGAAATGAAAGTGCAGAAAATGTAAAGAAGACACCTGGTTTTTAACGTGGTTCGGCAAACGATGCCTACTCCACGTCCCGAGGGAAGTGATCCCTTGAGAGTTGTTTGATTCGAGTCCACGAATCGATGAGAGCTTCGAGCTTGAGAATTACACCCTTGTAGGCTTGGCAATGGGTAGTGTAGGGTAGGGTCAGGGTATGGGGTCAACCATACCCTTTCCCTCAGGGTATAACTTTGGAAAATATCCGACCATTTACCTATGGGTTTGCACACTACAAAAAATCTTATTTTTTGCCACTGCAGTTTGCTACGATATCTAAGTGTCATAGCTAATAGTAAGAGAGTTGCCACAGCATTAATCCACAGTAGCAAATATTTTAAAGTTACTATGGCAATAATTAGCCGTAGCTAATACTATCATTATCATAGGCTAACACCACATTTAGCTAATACTGATGATGACGTTAGATTTACCGCTTTATATCGCCACATTTGAACGACATTCCCCTTATTTGACTCCGAATTGTGATGAACTTGAATGACTTTTATGAAAAATATGTTTTATCTCCCGTTGGCCCTCTTTTGGGCAATTTGATGTTGTTTGAGTTGTTTTTGTTGATATTTCGGTTACCACGTTGTGGATGACTTTTCTACGAGCTCGGCACTTCAAACGGGGATCAATTTGGAGTTCAAACGGAGCGGGAATCATCAAAAGAGCTGAAGGTCATTTCCAGGGGCAAAAGTGCGCCTAAATCCATGAAAAGTGCGCCGGCGCACTTTTCTGGTGCTGCCAGGCGCACTTTATTTTTAGTCTCCTGGAATTTTTCCATCGGCCACAAAAGTGCGCCATTTTCATGGAAAAGTGCGCCGGCGCACTTTTTAAGTGCCGCCGGGCGCACTTTTTCCCAGGACGGATTTGGAAGAGTAAAACAGGGTTTTCAAGGGAGAGACGGGAGACTTCATTCTTCATTCTAATTTCAACGAACCAGACACTCTCGGAGGAGGATATTGAAGCTTTGAAGTGACGATTAAGCGAGGAGAAGCGAGGATTAGCTCAGGAGTTTCTAGGATTCGACAGGATTAGGTTTACTCGGAGTAAGATGTCTTCTTCTCCAGTTTTCTTCTTCTTTGTTTCTGTGATTGCTTCTGCGATGATGTCGAGCTAAACTCTTAGTTTGTTCAGATTAGATGAAGTTCTAGCAAAGCTTTGTATGGATGATGTCGGGTTTCTAACCCGTTTATGTTAATTGAGGTTTATTCAGACTTAATTTAGATTTTTCTAAAACCCTAATTTGAAGCTCTTGAATTCGCAGATTGACCATATCGTAGAATTTGCTTCATCTTTGCCTTGCGGTTCTGACCATGGACGTGAGTCATTCTAGGGTTTAGAAGGTCATTAAGATTACCCGGTGTCTTGACCATAGGGCCGGTGAAATTAATCTCTTTGCATTTCTGTGCGGCGTTTCATTGTTCTTCGTGCATTCTTGGAGATTTATGAGTTATCTTGACCATAGGAACTCATAGGTTTGCTAGGATAGTTTTCTCTGCGTCCTGACCATGGAGTAGAGATTGCCAAAGGAAGCGTCGAGGAATTGAGTCTGTTAAAACCTTAGTTGCATTGCATCATCCGTCTTAGTCGAGCTAGAGCGGATTCGAGTCTGGACAAGCGCCTTAGTCAATTCTTGAAGCTCCATCTTGTTTGCCTGCTTGATTGGTTTAATTTGCATTTCTAGATTTTTAGTTCATTCACCACCATTTCCAAACCAAACGTTTAAACCCGAATAGCTTATTCCACATTAGTTGAGTAATAGAAACAGAAAGACCCTTGGGAAGTAACGATCTCGCTAGAGCGATCTAGTGAGTAAAACTAGTGTGCATTAATTTGCGCATCAAGTTTTTGGCGCCGTTGGCAGGCCACATTCAACGAGGGAGGGCACCCATGGCAGCAACGCATCGATGACAGGTTGGCGAGCTGGGACGCGTGGCGTGCAGATTTTGGTCAGGGATCCCTTGCTTGGCAGCAGGAGGTCATCCGCAATCAGGATGAGCAGCGTACCTGGCACACTAGGGAGACTGCGTGGAGAGCGCAGCAGGATGCTCGTCATAACTTGTACCAGGAGCAGCACGAGGAGCAGATGGCGTTACTACAGCAGCTCCTGGATCGCCAGCCACCCCTTACGGCTCGACAGGGGACTCAGCGGAGCCGCGCGACGACGGGGCTAGGGATCCGGACTCGACTTCAGGATTTCTTTATTTTCCACTTTCAGACTTGTATTTTCTTTTCACTTGTGTCGGATTTTGAGTGGGTTTGTGTTTGAGTCTTTGTTCAACTGTTATGTGGGTCGAGTCAGTTAAACCCTTGTATTCTGAATGATCTAATCGTGTTATGTTTCTTCTCTTTCCCTGATCCTCAGGTTTATTGTTCCACTTTCTGTGACCCCGGCTCTGATCAAGACATGCGCTCTGGTTGTTCATTCATGCCATCTCTTGCACCCTCATGGTCTGTTTCCCGGTACCCCTTTACACTTTTCTTCACTGTTGTGCAGTCCATTGAGGACAATGTCCAAATTTAAGTGTGGGGTGGGTTTTTGTTTGCATGTTTTGCCAAGTAATGGGCGGTGATTGTGCCTTGTTTTGTCACTCTTTCACAGCTTCCCATTCTCGGTAGCAAGTAATTTTCCACATTGCTTAATAACTTCTTGGATTGCCTACTGTCTTCCATATGGTGAGATTGATGTGGTGCTTCGGCTTTAACCAAATGTGTGTGTGAGAACCTGAATTATGACCATCTCCCATTCTTCTTGCTCTTAGTAGTCTAGGAGCTTGCCCTTATCGTGTTAGTGAACAGTTGACTTGTTAATGTGTAAGACTTGGTCTGTCTGACGCTCGAATTCTCTAGTTCAATGCCTGGATCGAGTCTAGATAAGGGATCTGTTAATTTCGTGCTTTAAGTTGTTATTGATTTTTCCCAATCAAAGAAAATCTGAAAAATGAATGGTTTGGTATTGAAGTTGTGGGTCGATTCACGAGCTGGCATACGTGCCTGCCCATTGCTGTAGTCCCAAAGGGAAGTCTCAATGTGGCATTCTTCTTCTAACCTACTCCCGATCGTGGCTGGGGTCTAGGATAACGCGGAATTCCAAAGGTTTCCGGCTGCTCCGTACCCGGTAGTATCCACACTGTACCGCCCATTCGGAAAAAAAAAAAAAAAGGAAAAAAAAAGATGAAGAGAAAAATGAAATTCTCTTTAATTTTGTTCTAGTCGTGTTCCCTTATCTAGCAAGTGTCCGGTTGCGTCCTAGAGTAAGTGTAGCGGAAGTAAGCGTTGTCTTGCCTTTACCAAGTCAGGTTGTTCACTAGTTCGTTAAAGTCTTGTTCCTCTTTCACTCTGGCAAAAGTTTGGTTCCTAATTGTGTGGTTAGTTGGGTAATCCTCTTGTTTGGTTGAAGCACCGTGTACATCTTTCTAGGAACCAAGAGGTTTTCGGTTTGCTCATTCAAGTTGGTGCATTGTTGTGGTAAAATTCTTGTTTGAGGACAAACAAACGTTTAAGTGTGGGGTGATTTGATGACGTTAGATTTACCGCGTTTATATCGCCACATTTGAACGACATTCCCCTTATTTGACTCCGAATTGTGATGAACTTGAATGACTTTTATGAAAAATATGTTTTATCTCCCGTTGGCCCTCTTTTGGGCAATTTGATGTTGTTTCGAGTTGTTTTTGTTGAGATTTCAGGTTACCACGTTGTGGATGACTTTTCTACGAGCTCGGCACTTCAAACGGGGATCAATTTGGAGTTCAAACGGAGCGGGAATCATCAAAAGAGCTGAAGGTCATTTCCAGGGGCAAAAGTGCGCCTAAATCCATGAAAAGTGCGCCGGCGCACTTTTCTGGTGCTGCCAGGCGCACTTTATTTTTAGTCTCCTGGAATTTTTCCATCGGCCACAAAAGTGCGCCATTTTCATGGAAAAGTGCGCCGGCGCACTTTTTAAGTGCCGCCGGGCGCACTTTTTCCCAGGACGGATTTCGGAGAGTAAAACAGGGTTTTCAAGGGAGAGACGGGGAGACTTCATTCTTCATTCTAATTTCAACGAACCAGACACTCTCGGAGGAGGATATTGAAGCTTTGAAGTGACGATTAAGCGAGGAGAAGCGAGGATTAGCTCAGGAGTTTCTAGGATTCGACAGGATTAGGTTTACTCGGAGTAAGATGTCTTCTTCTCCAGTTTTCTTCTTCTTTGTTTCTGTGATTGCTTCTGCGATGATGTCGAGCTAAACTCTTAGTTTGTTCAGATTAGATGAAGTTCTAGCAAAGCTTTGTATGGATGATGTCGGGTTTCTAACCCGTTTATGTTAATTGAGGTTTATTCAGACTTAATTTAGATTTTTCTAAAACCCTAATTTGAAGCTCTTGAATTCGCAGATTGACCATATCGTAGAATTTGCTTCATCTTTGCCTTGCGGTTCTGACCATGGACGTGAGTCATTCTAGGGTTTAGAAGGTCATTAAGATTACCCGGTGTCTTGACCATAGGGCCGGTGAAATTAATCTCTTTGCATTTCTGTGCGGCGTTTCATTGTTCTTCGTGCATTCTTGGAGATTTATGAGTTATCTTGACCATAGGAACTCATAGGTTTGCTAGGATAGTTTCTCTGCGTCCTGACCATGGAGTAGAGATTGCCAAAGGAAGCGTCGAGGAATTGAGTCTGTTAAAACCTTAGTTGCATTGCATCATCCGTCTTAGTCGAGCTAGAGCGGATTCGAGTCTGGACAAGCGCCTTAGTCAATTCTTGAAGCTCCATCTTGTTTGCCTGCTTGATTGGTTTAATTTGCATTTCTAGATTTTTAGTTCATTCACCACCATTTCCAAACCAAACGTTTAAACCCGAATAGCTTATTCCACATTAGTTGAGTAATAGAAACAGAAAGACCCTTGGGAAGTAACGATCTCGCTAGAGCGATCTAGTGAGTAAAACTAGTGTGCATTAATTTGCGCATCAACTGACAAAAAAGCAAAATGAAATTTCATTTTCAAAATTTTCAAAAATTAAACAGTTAATATTTCAGAAATTACCACGTTCTATCAGACCTTCAATTTTTCTTGCCTCTTCGGCGTTTTCTTCGTCTCTCTCGTCCACAACTTCTCTGCCATTTCCTTAGCCTCTCAGACCTTCAATTTCGCTCGCCATCTCCTGCTCGGTGAATCGCTGCTTCATTTTTTTCATCTACTGCTGCTTCGTTTTCTTCATCCACTGCTCACTATCTTCTTCATTCTCTCCCTTAGCAGATTCAGAGTACAAAAAACTACTGCTCGGTGATTCGCTGCTCAGTTGGAGAGAGGTACTTTTATCTCCCTAGCCATCTAGGGTTTTCATTTGTTGTTGTTGATTGAAATTTCACCAGTAATTTCATCTCGTGCTCATGGTTGATTAGTTTCAAGTCTCTGAACAGTTCCACTGCTTTCCTGCATTTCCTTCTCTACTTGTTTCTTTAGCTACTTACTGCATTTCCTCTCTTCGCTTTTGTTCTGCTGCTTTACTGCACTACCAGATTTGTTTTCCTGGATAGCAGGCGGTAGATACAATTCTCAATCACTTTATAGCAGGCTGGTTGCGGAGATGTAAGAAATCCAGCAAGAATCCGAGTGTTGTACCTAAAAAGTCCAGTATTAGGTTTTCTACCGACTTGTTCGAATCGTTAGAACTTTCTAGGGATTAGGATCGGTGAAATTGGTTGTGGGTGAGATAATCATTCATCTATTAGTACTGGAATTCCTTTCGTACTAAGGCTTGAGCGTTTATCCATTACAGGAATTTTGTTAACGAGTTTGTCAGCAACAATTGCAAGCTTGCTCAATGTAAGTCAGTTCAAGTATACATCTCTTTGTCTTTAGTCTATTTACAATGTACTTGTATCCTCTCATGTCTGTTTACATCTCTGCTAGTATCATGTTAGTATTCCTGATTATTCTCTTCAACCTTGTCTATGATAACCTTGTCTCTTGGATAGTATAGTAGTTAGTCATAACGTAGATAGTAGTAGTCTACCTATTGCTTACATAGTTTTCATATTGAACCAAAGTTTAGTTAGCTGATACTGTGTGGAATCTTGATATAGCCGGGTCATATAGATACCCAAATGAGATTCCTGGTTTATCGTTTTTTATGTCAATGAAGGCACACTTAGGCGAGGTAATGAGTTGTTTATTTGTTATTTGTTCTTCTGTGAGCAGTTGAGGCATGCTTTCTTCTATATCAGTTAATGGTGCAGGGATGCACTTCTTCTTTTAGTTGCAAGTCTTTGATCATTTGGATCAGTTACATTGGTTCCTAATATGCTTGTTGCTGCAACTCTACATCAGTTCTGATTTCATTCGAGTTGCTGCAACTCTGCAACTCTACATCATTTGGATCATTTGGATGGTTGTTGGGATGTTCTTTTGTTTGGCTTTGTATGTTCTTTGAGAGGGTCACTTGTGGTCACATTTGTTGTTTCTTGGAGTTGTTTACAGAACATGATCTGATGTTAATTTGGATTAGACGCCTTGATTGGTCCTAAGCAAAAAGTCTTTTACCTGTGGGTTTGGCCTAAAATCACTCAACCACTCAGGTTCACTCACTCGTTTGACTCAATTGTCCTCGAAGGCAGGCCATGGGCCTGAGGAGTTGTTCTTACGTCTGCCATTGTCACCTCATTGTCTAGACTATACATAATAGGAACTGAAATCAGTATCATTTTTGTTACTTAGTTAGCCTATTTCTTTTCTTGTGTTTGTAATTGCCTATGTCAGAAAAAGCAGCAGCATCTTCATCAGCAATGACCCTAGTGCATATGATTTCCAACATATTCTGGTGAAAATGATTTAATCCTTCAGTATAGAAGACTGGGTATGTTTTTTAAATTGGAAATCACCTATCTAATTCAGATCTTTGTGTTGATGGGTTGTTTTATTGCTGGATATTTTTACCCACAATTATATATATATATACAAAGAAGCATGAAGCATGATCCTTCTGATACATGCTAGTAGTAAATCATTTTAAATAGTTTGGTGCTAGGAGGAGGAGGACTAGTTATGATTAGAGTTAGTGGTTTGATGAATTTTAAATAGAGAGCTTAAAACTATTCGGGAGAAACCCACATCTATGCTATATTACTACATCAATTGCGCAATTGTCCTACCCTTACCCTACCCTACAAATACCCATAGGGTTCGTGGGTACCCTAGATATTTTAATATATTCTTATAACACAATTTTATTGATAATGATTTTACCAAAATACATCATTCTCAACCACAAAAATAAAATAAAAAATATTATATAAGCACTAGATATATATAAATTAGTCAATAAAGTAATGTTATACAAATATTACGATCAATTTCTACTATCATCATCATTATACATTCTAAATCAAAACTTGAATCATGTGTAAGTAAATAATTAATGGTTATAATGTGCTTTTATATTAGTTAATTATGAACCATCTCACGAATCAACCATAGACAATAGTTTGTTTGGTAGTTTTACATAAAAAATACTTAAATTTATAGTGAGGTTAAGGGTAGGGTATTTTACGGGTAGGGTTTTGGTCATATCCTTACCCTACCCTTACCCTACTTTTTCAACTAAGAGAATACCCTTACCCTACCCTTACCCGGTCAACACAGGGTATTATCCTTGTTGACCGGGTAGGGTAGGGTAGGATACTCTAGGGTAGGGTATCAATTGCCATCCCTACACCCTTGATTTCTCCCCGAAATCAAAAAGCTATGCTAACCCAGTTCCCAACTGTCTAACACTAGCTACACAACTCACAGCTCTAACTTTGTAATACACTTAATCTCTCATGAATACAAGTGATTCAAAGTCTCTACTTGCAACAGCATATGAAAGCCAGCTTTATAGACGAGAGCAGCTGAAGGAGGAGAAGTCGTTGAGGAAGGATTTCAGCCAAATCTCCAGCCAAGCATGATCAAGAGTTTCCATGAAAAGCCTTCGGTTTCCATAAAAGAAACTAGCCGTTGGAGAATCTAAAACCAGTCTTCAGTATCTTCAATCCTTGCTCCTATGGAGGTTACTTTCTCTTCTTGAATGACCTGTAGCAAATCCTGAAATAGAAACAGGTTAAAGCCAATGTAGAGTGTGTCATACTCATCTAATAAGGATTGAGACTTCAACAATCCTCACATATACCGAACCCTCTACCCAACCCTAATCCGGTGGGGCAACCCCCGACATACAAACATCCATTCCCCAAACCTATCTCTACCCAAAATCCTCCAGCGGCACACCACTGCCTCACCATGAAAGCAATCCTAAAGATAACATCTTGAGGTGTAGCCGTCAAATCCCGAAAGACTCTTGAGTTTCTTTCCCCCCACAATCCCCCCGCGATAGGCTGCAATATTGTTGTTAATATGTTGGCGCAATGAACCATCTTCCTAACCTTACAACATCTTACGCCGACTCAACCGGTTGTCCGTCCAATTTAAATACAATTCAAACATAATTTTGACTATTAGATTTATGTTTGAGCCTTTAACTAATCTAAAGGTGTATATTTGAAAAGGTATTTACGTCTTATACTATATAACTTTAATTTATTTTTAAAAATTTTCTGCCACCTGCCTAATTTCAGTCGCCGGTAGCGAGTCTCCGGTGACCGTCCAACGACTTTTCCGGTGATTGGCGTTGACTTCTCGTTGGCCGGTGTTAACTTTTTCGTTGAACAGTGTTGACTTTTTGTTGACTATTGATCACTTTTTCGTTTACTGATATTGACTTTTTGGCAAGTCTCGTAACTAGTTACATGGCCAAGGGCTGATCTAGGGGGTGCCCGGGTGAGCCCCGACTCACCCCTCTTTCGGTCCCGTCCTTGAAAATCGAGTATATATTTTGGGTATTACAAATTCGTCTCAGTGCATTTTTTAATATTGACTCAATGTTGTATTAGTTCGACTCAATCGTGGATTAATTTTAGGCTTAGTTTCAAATTTAATTAATTAAAGTCAAAATATATTAATAGCCCATTCATAATTAGAAATGTAAAATTGAAGTTGGAGGTCTAGATTTGAAGATTTTTTATGTTATTCAAATTTGTAGTCGCGACTTGAAAAATTTTCCTTCAATTTCGGCTCAGTGCATGATTCAATCCTGGATCCCCCCTGTACACGGCTTAGTAACCAATTTCATGCCTTCATAACTAATTATTAGTTTCACGTCGCCTCTCTTCGTACATGTCTTTGTAACTAGTTACTTGTCTTAATAACCAGTTACAAAAAAAAAATTTGGTAAGTGAACAGTAGTAACTAGTTACTTGAGAATATAATTAGTTATACATTTACATTATTAACTAGTTATACGGCTTAGTAACTAATTACATGCCTTTGTAATTAGTTACAAAAAATAACTAGTTACGTAAAAATAATTAATTACTTGAGACAAATAACTAGTTACGCGATGAAATAACCAATTACCCATTTACATTAATAACTAGTTACACAATTTAATAACTAGTTACTTGAGAAAAATATTAGTTACAAGACAAAATCTCGTAACTAGTTATAAAATCTTATAATAATTTATCAGATAGATTAACTATGCTCGTAACTAGTTACAAGATGTTTTGTAACTAGTTATAAAACAAAACATCATATTAAAAAGAAAAAAGAAATAGTTACGTGGCTTAGTAACTAGTTACATGTCTTCATACCTAGTTACAAAAATAACTAGGTAGAAAAAAATAATTAGTTACTTGAGACAAATAACTAGTTACACATTTACATGAGTAACTAGTTACACAATAAGTTGTAACTAGTTATAAAATCGTATAACTAGTTAGAAGACAGAATCTCGTAACTAGTTATAAAATTATATTACTAGTTATGAGACGAAATAACTAGTAACAAGACAAAAATTGGTAACTAACTATAAAATTGGGTCAAATACTTAAGTAGTCCCAAAACTTTGGGGCAGATTACAAACTCGTCCCAAAACTTCATTTTATTGTAGACTCGTCCCGCAAGTACAGACCTCATTACAATGTGGTCATATAAATACCGCAAGTGACTTTACACGGCGAATTTGCCATGTCACCTGATCCACGTCAGCTACATAAAAATTAAATAATAAATCCTGATCGAATCGACCTAATAAATCTAATCAAACCGGTCAACTTAACCTCAACCAAACCAAAAAAAGTTTCGGTCCAATTCTTCCAACCAATTATTGACCACATGTATATAATCGTCACATTTTCTCTCCACATAGTGTGTCACTACAAACAAATTGACCTTTAGCTACTGCAAAATTACAACGGCATGAAAATGCAGTAGCAAATAGTTAGTATTTGCTACGACAATCACTATTTCATGTAGTAATTTGCAGTAGCAAATACTATTTGCCACACCACTATTTGCTACACCCAGCTATACAAATATAGCCTACATGAAATAGTGATTGTCGTAGCAAATACTAACTGTTTGCTACTGCATTTTCATGTCGTTGTAATTTTGCAGTAGCTAAAGGTCAATTTTTTTGTAGTGTGTTCTCAAGGGCGGAACCAGGGACTCAAAGCGAAGTTCCTGGATTCCACTTGTAAATGATTTTTTATAAAAATGTATGTAAAATTATAACATAAATACTTATAATTGAATGTTGGACTCACTTGAACTTAATCAAAACTCTTATTATTCGATTATTTTACTTACTTTTTATCGTAAAACCCACTTAACAGGATTTCTGCCTGTGTCTACTCCGTAGAAACTAAACCGCTCTTTCACAACAAAAAAACTCGTTCATAAACGATAACACGTGAGCATTATACAATCCAAAATTCACTCACGATATACACGTTAACAAGAAATTGAGGCCAAGTTTTTGTTAACTTCATCTTCCTTTTGTGGTTCTATATACCCGTAAAATTCGTTCCCTGAAGAGGTGAATCTCGTCGCTTTATTGTAATAGAACATCTTCTTGTCCTAAAGCATTTGGACAAAATTTCATGCAAAAACCCCTTATACGTAATAAATGCATGCATATCCGCAGTTTCTTTTCTCCACAATTTCAGGGACAGATAAATAATTTCTGAGCACGATAATTCCAATCATGCATATCTCAAGTGACTATTATATTTTAACTTAAAAGACTTATTCGCTTTAAAAAATTTATCGTTTACAAGACAAATGGATAGTGGATCCAGGATGGATAAGAACATTGGACTAAATTCAAAAAAATTATTGGGTAAACTCACTTATATATACGAAAATACATATAATTTTAGTAGCTCCAGTCAGACAACCCACCCCATATCCGCCTATGCAAATGACCACGGGCACTAAAAATATGGGCCATTAATTGATTTAATTTCACTTAAAAATGTTTTTAAACTGTAAATTTTCTAATAAAATCAGATTTAATTATTTAAACCACATAAAAAATAATCAAAAAAGGTATTTAAATATTTCATAGACAACATTATCCATTACATTAAAAATGGTTAAAAGGACTAGCTAGAAGAGACCCATACATACAAGTTTTACTTTACCATAGCACTAAGTAGGGAAGTCATTGAAAAAAAGTACAAACCACCGATTTCTATAAATAGCTCCTTCCCATTACTCCCCATCCTACACACTCACACCAACATCCTCCCTCTCCTTGCTTCTCTTAATTCTCTTCAACATGGGAAACCTTCAACTTCTCATGGCCACCCTAGCCTTACTCATGGCCTCCTCTGCCATCCCTATCATGGTTGTCGAGGCTCAGGTAGCCAACATTGTCACTCAAGAATTCTTCGATGGCATTCGAAACCGTGCCCCCAATAACTGTCCTGGGAAGTCATTTTACACTCGTGAGGCCTTTCTCCAGGCCGCCAGATCCTTCCCTATGTTCTCCTTTCGGGGTACTCCGACCAATTCTAGGCGAGAGATAGCTGCCTTCTTTGCCCATGTCACCCACGAAACAGGAAGTAATTATTCTTAAACACTTTGTCAATTCTTATATTATTTACTAACGTACACACTCAACTCCATGACTAGCTAACTGCAACTTAATTTGAGGCAGGTATGTGCAACATCGAAGAGAATCATAGGGGAATATACTGCGATCCCGGTCGATACCCATGCGCTAAGGGGAAGAGATACTACGGTCGGGGCCCACTTCAACTAACGTGGAACTACAACTACGCCGAATGCGGGAGAGCGAACAACTTCGACGGTATCGGAGACCCGGATATTGTGGCAAGAGACCCAATACTTGCATGGAAGACGGCGTTATGGTTTTGGATGACACAAGTTCGTCCGGTCCTCCCTCAGGGTTTTGGAGCCACAATCCGTAGAATTAATGGGATGGAATGTAACGGAGGAAACGCCCCCGCCGTTAGGGCTCGTGTCAACTACTATGCAACTTACTGCCATCAGTTGGGAATCCCAGTTGAGACTAATACCGGATGTTAATTGACTACCATTTGCCACTATAGCTAGTCGCTTCTGGTGGTTGTTCAAACGTATAAGTTAAATAAAGTGATGAGAATAATTTTAACGATAAATAAATTACTATATTTTAAGGATATATGTTTTTTTTAATAATATATGTGGTTTTATTATTTTTTATGTGAATGATAAATATTATATACTTGGGTAGAATCAAAAAGAGGGCAGAAGATCCGGACCCAACCAATTTTCGTTGATCACTTCCAACCATTTGACAGAAGGGGTATATCCGGAATTAAAAAAAAACCCTAATCTAATGAATCGGCCGCCGCTTCAACGAGATTTAAAAAAAAAACCCTAATCTAATGAATCGGCCGCCGCTTCAACGAGAGAAGGAGAGCTTGGCCGACGGCGTTGATCGGAACACTGGAAATAGAGAAGGGTACGCCGAGCTTCGTGGCCGTCGGAAGGAAGGGATGCCGACGATGTTTGGCGACCGGAACAAGGGACGACGACCGCAACGGACGGAATCCGGCGGAGCTCCGGCCAGACTCGAACGGACGAAAAAGGGGGAGGAAACACTCGTCGGAGGAGGTCGGACAGCGGCGGACGTCCCTAGAGCCCTGATAGCGTCGTTCTAAAATTCTGGGAACGACGACGGCGGCAGCCACAAGCTGACCGAAGAAGAAGAGTGGCCAAAGTACAGTAGTTGATAAGTTTGGTGACCATCCAGAGAGATAAGTGACTAATATGTTGAATATGGAAGTTAGTATATCTGGTATGGAATTGTGGGTTAAATTGCACTATTAGTCATTATGGTGGTGGTCATTAAAATAGCAACTAGTTAACAACTTATCTCGGTTGGTTAACAACTTGATAAGTTAACTAGTTAACTCGGTTGATTAATTAGTTAACAACTTGATAACTAGTAACTCGGTTTGTGAACTAGTTATCAGGTTAAAATCTGTTAACAAGTTATCAAACAAAAAACGTTGTTAACTAGTTACCCAATCACGATGTTAATAAAATAACTAGTTATCAAGTAAAAATTTTGTTAACTAGTTATCTAAATCATGATGTTAACTAGTTACTAATAAAATAACTAGTTAACATCATAATAACATGTTAACTCGTTTTTATAACTAGTTAACTAATGTTGATAACAAGTTATCACCTAAAAATGTTAACTAGTTAACTAGTTAGATAACCTGTTAACAAAAAATCTCGTTAAAATTATATGATTAGTTGTTAACTAGTTATCAGGTTAAAATCTGTTAACAAGTTATCAAACAAAAAACGCTGTTAACTAGTTATCATTTAAAAACTATGTTAACTAGTTATCAGTTAAAAAAACACTTTTAACAAGTTAACAGTAAAAAAGAGGTGTTAACTAGTTATCTACATCATAATGTTAACTAGTTAACATGTTATTTTAATGTTAACTAGTTAACTAATATTGATAACAAGTTATCACCTAAATCTGTTAACAAAAAATCTCGTTAAAATTTTGATTATTTGATTATTCGTTAACTAGTTATCAAGTTAAAATACGTTAACAAGTTATCAAACAAAAAACATTGTTAACTAGTTATCAGTTAAAAATCATGTTAACTAGTTATTAGTTAAAAATTACTATTTACTAGTTAACAACAAAAAAGGTGTTAACTAGTTAACTAATTTTAAAAAATGTGTTATTCATTTAACTGATTTTAAAAAAGGTGTTATCTAGTTATCAATAAAAAAACATTGTTAACAAGTTATCAATAAAAAACCATGTTAACTAGTTATCAAGTTAACATCTGGTAACAAGTTATTGAACAAAAAATGATGTTAACTAATTATCAAACAAAAAATGATGTTAACTAGTTATTAGGTAAAAACCATGTTAACTTGTTACAGTTAAAAAAACACTGTTAACTAGTTAACAGCAAAAAAAATGTGTTAACTAGTATTTTTTTCAAAGAAAAAAAAATTGGAAGAAATTTTTTTTTTGCCGGAGCCTCGCCGGAGACGGCGGCCGATCGCCGGAAAGTTACGGGTCCCCAGGAAATATTATTTCTTTAATTTAAATATAAAAGATAATATTGTTTATTGAATTTAAATATAAAAAATAAATTATGTGGGTAAAGTCCTAAATACTCCTAATAATCTAGACCATTGGATTAGTTAAAAGGTCAAAGAATGATCTAATGATGGAGAAAAGGTTGGAACACTTCCAACCCTTGGAAAGGATTGGAGCTTGATCCTTTGCCAAAAAGAGGACAAAAAACAAAGGATAACGGGTGAGAAAATAGCAACCCAAATCCAGAAAAAATGAAAACATCGTCAAGTCTGTCAAAATCCCACCATGGACATTATACTTCCCATTCTGCCAACATCCTAGAACAAAAAAAAAAGATGGCAAAATCAGTCAGGATCAATTACAAACCTATTCCAATTTTCTAAATCTGAAGTAAAAAATAAATCATCTATCAACATTAAACATAATTCGAATGAATAACCTATAAGCAGTGGCGTAACCAGAAGTTTGGCCAAGGGGGTGTTTTGTTCGTAAAATAATTTTTTACTACCATGTAATAGAAAAGTCAATCCTACACGGTACTAATAGAAAATTAAAAATATATCACCAGATAGCCATTCAACTACTCATCATTGATCCGATTTCAATTATCATTTTAAAATAATCAAAGAACAACCAATTTAATTTACTTATTAATTTCTAAACCTAAAAGTTCACTAGCAAAATAAAAAATCTAATGATTCAATTGAAAAGTTATAATGGATAAATTAACATGAATATACATTCTTAATTTATTTTGATTAGGGAAGAAGATATATTGAGTTTCAATTGAATCATTAATTAATTAAGGTTCACCTTCAATATTTTAATTATAACCGTTTAAATATAACCATCAAGAACTTATTGTAGCTGGATGGTAACAAATGCGACTCATAACTATAAGGTTGACCATCTCTATAGTATCTGACATAATTGTTCTATCCAACATTTTCATAAATCACAGTCAAGCAATATCTTAAATTTCATTTAGGATACTCAATAATGTTTCTATGGTGTAAATGATTTGTTATTAATATAAATTAGAAAAAATAACACTTTCGCCCCTTTACTTTGTCAAGTTACATATTGCTTGTATACTATAAAATCGTTCTTTTTATATCCTCATACTTCGGCCACTTTTCCTTTTGGGTCATTTCGTTTCAATTATCGTCTTCTTAACATTAAATATAGACACAAATGCACATCGGACGAGAGATATATCAGATGTAGGAGATGAAGAGTTGGCCAGGGAGATAAATTGGGGGGTTTTGCGAAGAGTATGGGGAAATACAAAAGATTTTAATCACATGTTTTATTTATCAATTTTATCCTATCTGATTATATATGTTTATATTTCTAATGACTAATACACTAATCTAAACAAACCTTTTACGAATATGTCAAATCTAGCCACTACTATTTTAATACTCAAATTAGACAATTAAGTAATTTTCGTTAATTTTTTCATTCAATTTAACGAAAATACAAATTTCAAATTTGATGTGGCAAACATGATTACCTTACTTGTTTCCACGTCAATTATTTTACAACATAAATGATAAAATTTTAATAATTTTTTTTGAAAATTAAATAATGAAAGCTAAAAAGAAAATTATGTGACAGCTGATGTGGGACTTGTTTGACCGGTAAAATGAGTTTCACGTCAGTTCCATTAGCACTGTCATTAACCATGTTAATTTTTTATAATTTGTTGGCTAAATTTGTCATCCCTTCCAAAGGGTTAGCATAAAAAATGTAATAAAAATAGAAGTGGCTAGATTTGACATATTCGTGAAAGGTTTGACAAAATTAATGTATTAGTCCTATTTCTAATTAAAAATGCTTAGTAAGCTAATACATAGTTATTAGAGCTAATGTGGTATACTGAATGCGTATCAATTAACGTCATGAAGACGAAAGATGAAACAAAAGGACCCAACGGTAAAATGGTCGAAGTACGAGAGAGTAAAAAGAGTAATTTATAGTGTTGACGCACTCGCAACTCTTGGAAAATGGAGAACTTGAAGACCTGTTTGCTTGAGATGAAGATGTGGGAGTTCTAGAGCTTCCCATTGTAAGTTTGTCGACCGTAGATTGCAAGGCTTCGTCTCATTTAAGTGCTTCCATCATAATCTTCATCTCAGAATCTACCACTGAATTTGGAACTCTTGGATTTGATCTCTGGTTCCACGTGCGACTTTGTTTGGCGACTTGAGCATAGTCCTCAAGGGCCGCATCCGACTCTAGTTGAGTGATGTCACCTTGGGCCAATTGGTTCACTATCGTTGTAGTTGAGTCATTCAAAGAGTTGCCGAAGAATTCCGCCAATTGTGCATTCCCAAAACCTTGATGGGGGGCATACTTTGAGAAATTCCCGAAAATGGTGCCAATAATCATAGAGGCTTTCATCATCTAATTGCATGAACCTTGAAATTATTGACTTATACTCCGAGGTCTTGGACCGGGGGTAAAATTCTTCCAAGAAAGCTTGGGATAGAGTAGGCCTATCCCTAAAAAATTTCCCCGGGTTGACTGTTCAACCACCTCTTAGCCGCTCCCATAAGTGAAAATTTAAATAACCGAAGTTTGAAAGCATGTGGCGACTCTTATTTTTTTAATCTTTTTTATAATTATTGTTAAGGTTTTTATAATAATATATTTTGAATCATTTGGATATCAATTTCTAATTGAACGGAACTTAAATTTCAAAATTAAATATATGAGTTTTACATAAATATCTCCAATTATAATTTCAGAGAAAATATATTTGTGAATAAATAAATAAGTTACTTATGGTTATAGAGTGTTCTCTTTTGAATAATATAAAATTGAATACTCATATATCTATTAACCAACAATGTTATATTTTCATAAAATATAATAATATTTATTCAAAAGTAAAATGTGAATTTTTATTTTGATATACTTAAAAATTATTTTGTCCAAATATGTAATAACAGGCCACATCTTGATTATATCACAGGGCCTCCGAAATTCATGGGACGGCCCTGGTGGCGAGACACCTCTTTGCTTGAAAGTATAAAAAATATCCAGAAAAAACTCGAGTGCATTGCGGGACACTCCTCGAGGCTTCCATGAAAGGGCGGTTCTGAACTAAATTGATGTAGTGCCCTTGAAGCTTGAACAGTCCTGCTCTAACTGTAGGAGGAATTACACTCTGCTCTTGTTCTCCACTAGAGGCTTAATGAATGCGCACATGTTAACGTCTTGTACTGAATGCGCACCAATTAACATCATGAAAACGTTAGTTGAAATGGAAGGACCCAAAATGCAAAGTAGTCAAAATAAAAGGGGTAAAAAGAGTGTGTTATAGTATATGGGGTTATTTGTTAAGTTGGAAAAGTACAGGGACCAAAGTGAAATTTTCTCTATTTGTTAATTTTGTGAAGTATGGGAATTGGCTGGCCACCGCCGCGCATGCTAGCCAGCAGGGCTGGCAGTTGGCCTGGTTCGGTCAAAAACCGAACCGAATTTTTGGTTGACCGAGACCGAAATTTTGTGAAGCATGGGACCGGCGACCGAACCGATTTGGATCGATTTTTTAGCCGGCCCGAGCCGGCCGGTTTTGGTCTGGAGCCGAACCGTGACCGAGAACCGATCTAGACGTGATTTGACCGAATTCCACCATGAACCGAAATAGAACCGAGCCAAAACCGAACCAGAAACCGAGTATAGACCGAGATTTGAACTGAAAAACCGAACTTTGTACAAAAAACCGAATGTTTTAATTATTTTTAGTTTGATGAGTTTTTGTATTATCATTATGACCTAAAATCGGTAGGCTCATATGGTAATCATAGCGTCGTAAGCTCAAGTAAAGTTTGATTAGTTTTAATTATTTTTAGTTTGATTAGTTTGATGCACCATTGCTTTGTTTCTAGGATGATTATCATCTCCAAATAAGAAGTAACGAGTCACGTAGTTTTGCTAAAATTTCGGCAGCATAACCCTACAATTTCATTTATTCAATTCTTCACAATAATACCTGAAACGAAAACAAAAGATCTCATACCACAAATCCACAATCAAATCACAACAAGTCATAACTCATAAGTCATAACCATAATTCCAAAGTCAACAACAACATGAAGTCATCAACAACATCATAATTCAAATACCACACAAGTTCAACATTAAAAACATAAATAAATTCAACACCCCACTTTGCAACATCTAAAAGCTAATCATCATCTAACGCGCCCAGCATACCACACATTTCATTTTCAAGTGCATCATCCTCATTGTAGTCATTATCATCATCACTAGCAATAGCGTTGTCATTGCCATTCTTCTTGATGAATGATTCTAGAATGGGTTGAACAAGAGGATCAGAACCAATTGCTGATGGAGTAGCATCAAACTTCAAAACCGTATATTCGAAACCTAACCAAAACAAGACTTGTAATGAGTATAAATGTTATCAACTATCAAGTATCAATATACACTACTTCTCTACTATTATCTATGGAAGATAAAAAGTATAAATGTCAAAGTTTACCTTTCTCGAACTCCATTTGTTCATTCTCATTTTCCTCTTCTTCGGGATCAAATATATCCGGAGATGTTGACCGCAACCAATCCTCAGCACAAATCAGAGCTTCCACAATAGCAGGAGTCAATGAGCTCCTGAAGTTGCTCAACACTCGTCCCCCAGTACTGAAAGCACTCTCAGAAACAACAGATGAAATCGGGACGGCAAGTACATCCCTCGCCATCTCACTAAGGATAGGAAACCTGAGTGCAGACGCTTTCCAATAAGCCAAAACATCAAACCGTTGCTTCTTATCGGTACTAACTTCTCGTACTTCAGATAGATACTTTGACAACTCTGCTCTAGGGTCATCACCAGTGTCATTATCATCGTCAAACTCAGCGAAGCAATCATCTTCAATCTCTTGGTCCTCCTCAAAGTCATCTTCGTCGCCACCATATCCTCAATTATCACCGGTAGTCTGTGACTGTGTTGTTGAAGCTACAGATCCACTTTGACTACTGTTGACACGTTTGTCATACTCTGCCTTGTATAGGTCAAACAAAGCATGCAATTCACTTCTCACCATCTCTACTAGTTCAACACATTGTGTCGGATCATAAATCAGCTTGAAAGAATATGTAATGATTTCCATCTTCTTTCGTGGATCGAGTATAGCTCCAATGTAGACGAGTCTGTTAACTTTGACATTAGCAACGTCCTCAGACCAATACTTCTTAACTTTCTCCTCCATTGACCTTGCCATTGTTGAAATGACTGTTTCCTCATCTCTTTTCATCTTCTTAATGTGATAAAATTCAAGAACACTAAGCCAAAGATCCTACCAAATTTGTTTAATGTGAATGTTACATGTAGAACTTACATTTCGGAAGAGTTACTTCGACTTCGAGTCTTCGAGCGAGCCGAGGGAAATGATGAGCTACTTCGAGTTCAATATAGGGCTGACAAAGTGACAATAAACACTATGTTTGAATTGAACCCCAACTATTTGAATAGACACATAGAAAGAAGATGAAGTATAAGATTGTGTTCATTTTACTTGTAGGCTGTAGCTGAGTGAGGAGAAAATGACTGTGAGTGGCTGTAGCTTAGTGTTGTGCTGCTGATGTGCTGCTGCTGAGTGACCTGAGGCAAAGAGGCTGAGAAGGAGTAGATTGAAGAAGATGTCGTTGTCGAAGCCTGGATTTTGGCAGTAACGAACGACTGTCGACACGAGACAGAAATACCAAGAGTGAGACGAGAAAGACTAGACTAGAGAGTAAGTGAGAGAGGGCTGTGTACAATACCTGTATCGGAACTCCGATAGTAAGCCTTCGAGAGTCGACCAGACGCCGTCGATTGAAGAGACGCCTACTGCCGAATCTGTGCTAGGTCGGCGTCGAGAGTGGTCTCCGTCGAGAGTCGAGTGCTGTCGAATCCGTGCTAGATCCCGTCGGCGTCGAGAGTGGACATCGTCGACGTCGACGTCGAGAGTCGAGTGGGCGCCGTCGATGGAAGTCAGAGGGAGGAGCCGAATTGGTGGGAACGCAGGTCTCGTCTCAGGGGAGAAAGTCTTTCTGAAAAATTAGGTCAGAGTGTGTGAATGAATTCCAAATCGTGAGACCCTGTCACGAATTCGGTCTATTTTTCAGTTTTCGGTGTATTAACGGTTTTAACCGAAAACCGACCAAAGCCGAAAATAACTCAATTACCTAACCGACGACCGAGCCGACTCGGTTCGGTCACC
This sequence comes from Linum lewisii, assembly GCA_034768395.1. NCBI lineage: Eukaryota > Viridiplantae > Streptophyta > Magnoliopsida > Malpighiales > Linaceae > Linum > Linum lewisii. The sequence goes on from CM068302.1 coordinate 17,877,092, forward strand.
TCAGTTTCGGTTAAAACGGAGAACCGACTGCCAGCCCTACTAGCCAGTGTGGCGCAGCCTGGCTTGCTAGGCGCTGGCTGCCCCTAATATTTGTCCTAATCCGGATATATTTTGAACTTCTGCCACTCATGGTATATAGTTACGTAATTTTGACTCCAAAACTACAAAACCCTTAAAATTTTATGAATCATTAGATCCAAATTTGACCTTGCATTCAATTAACCAGCCAGTATTCCTTGACAAGTTTCGGAACCGAATGAAGACATCTTTCCAGCGGATTATTGTGAACATCATTCCTTTTGTCATGCCAAGCGTTTTTCTACCCGTACGTAAAGATTGTGTCCCTGTCTGTCTATATGTACAAACTTATGCTCATAGTGATCCATCCAGGCGGTGAATTTCATCGCTTTATTAATCCAACATCTTCTTGCTATTTAAAGATTGCGACAAATTGCCATCAACAAACCTATACGTAATACATTCATGCATGTCAACAATTCCTTTTTTCCACATTTTCATGGCTATAAGTCGTTTTTGTAGCGTCTCATATACGTACTATGATGCAGTTTCAAGTCCACGTAAACACACAGATGCCATTTTCTACGTTTTAGAACACATAAATGTAGATCGTCCGCCACCAACAGGCCTACACTAGTATGATATTGTCCGCTTTGGGCCAAGCCCGCACGGATTTGTTTTTGGTTACTTCCCAAAAGGCCTCATACTAGTGTAGTTGGTGGACTCTTTTATGCTAGGCAAACTTCTCCTAGTTTGCCAATGTGGTACTTAGGATGTTACCCCAACAATAAATACCATTTTATATATTCAATACCCTCAAGTATTGGTACCCTAGCACTACAATCTCGTCATATTTTTGTTTGAACTTTAAACTTTGAGGGTTGTAGTTTAGTTTCAAAGGGTTAGGATCTAGTTTTAGGGGTTTCGAGTTTTTTTTGGAGTTTATGTTAATTTTGACTAACGGTCAAATGTTAGAGTTTTAGATATGATTTAGAGTTTGAGTCTATGATGTAGTGTTTGATGGTTAGGATTTAGTGTTAGGAGTAGTATTATTCATTACTACTCAAAATTTGTTGCAATAAGTTTATAACTCATTACTTAATTTTTGATTTTAGAAATGTGGATTTTAGTTCTAGTTAGGGTGTTCGAGGTACTCTATATACTATATCATCATTCATAAGAGAAAAGAATTCCATATTTTCTATCATCACTTTATTTGCATATTTTAACATCATATAAATTGTTTGGGGAAATTATGTGGGTAATGACTGAAAAAGCTCATAATTATTAGAATCCAACAATAAGGCTCAATGCGCAGGCCCATTCATCTTCAGTTGTGAGATTGAAACAACTATTTGGGATGAAGTCACTTCAAAGACAATGGCACTTGCCATGTTCACAAAGCATTCAACTCAGAGGTTTGATGTCACTTGATTTCAGTTATCTTTATTTTATAACACAGGAAAATAATACTTTAGCCTCTTTACTTTGCCAACTTAATAGATAAATTCATACACTATAAATTTATCTCTTCTACTTTGACCACTTTTCTGTTTGGCCTCTTCCATTCCAACTTTCTTCTTCACGGTATTAATTAATGCGCATTCAATATACATATAGTCATGTATTAGCTTACTAATCATTTTTTATCGGATATATATATAAGAGTAACACTTCGGTTCAGATTGAGAGTCTGGGATGTTTTTCCCATTCTGTCTGGAAGGTACAGAGGTGCGATATTTAGTATAGCTTTTTGGGGCTTTGAGGGGTGTGCAGCGCCTGTTATTGGGTAGCCGCTACTATTTTTGTTCTGCTCTTGTACAGAGGCAGTTTGTATAGGGGGGGGGGGGGTTAGTGGTTAGTTTGAGGAATTATTTTCCTTGATTGGCTGTATGATCTTTGCCTTTTCGTTGTTTTAACATAAATCTCATTCATTAAAAAAAAAAACACTTCGATTCCCTGGGGTATCAGGGGAATTGGAATTTTGTAGCCTAATTTAAATATTTATGTACCGTCAGTAGCCAATTGCGTAACTATGTCCAAAACTAGCACAATCTGTTTGGCAGCCAGCGCTTAGCCATCCATCCAGCGCGTAGCTGGCCAGCCAGCGCATAGCTGGCAGCCGGCATAGCTGCAATAATAGTTTTAACTTTGAATCAATCAGTGCATAACCAGCGTAATGCATAGCCAGACCAGCGGGACGTGACCTCGGGTCACGTTTGTTTTAACTTTGAATTACGAATCCCAATGTCACGTTTGTCGTTTTTCGTTTGTCGTTGTTTTAACTTTGAATTGTTGTGCCTCCAACAAACGTGACCTCGGATCCGTAACTCAAGAGATTGTGACGGCTAATATAATTTTCTTTAATTAATTATAGCTTATATATTATTATTTTATCAAGACCGGCTTATATTATCAATAATTAATAATAATAATAATAATAATAATCCATTTGTAAAATAGACAAAAAAAAGTGACCAAATTGCAATGTTACAATATTTGATATTTGAAGTGACAAAAATGAATTCAGAGGCTGGCCAGCTATGCGCTGGCTGGCCAACTACGCGCTGGATGTATGGCTATGTGCTGGCTGCCAAGCAGATTGTGCTAGTTTTGGACATAGTTACGCAATTGGCTATTGACGGTACATAAAATTTTAAATTAGGCTACAAAATTCCAATTTTCGGGTATCAGTACCCTAACACACTAAAATATTGTTATAGTGGTATTTTGAACTTTGGAGTTTGAGGGCTTTGGTATGGTATTTAGGGTTAGGATGCAGTGTTATGGGTTTCGAGTTTATTTTTGGAGTTTATGATTATTTAATTTGGACTTATCGTCAAATATTAGAGTTTGAGTCTATGATTTAGTGTTTAGGGGGCTTAGTATTATTCATTAGTGACTAGGGTTTAAGTTATTGCAATAGGTTTAAGACTCATTATTTGAGTTTGAAATTTTTAAAATGTGGACTTTTAGTGCTAGCTAAGGTACCAGTACCTAGGGTATAAATAAATAAATTATATATATATATATATAATTAGGATAAAATCGATGAATAAAATGTGTAATTTTAAAACTTAGGTTTACCTCTCTGACCAACTCTTTTTCTCCTACCTCTGATATCTCTCTTGTTACTGTGCGGATGTGTCCACATTTAATGTTAAGAAGACGAAAGTTGGAGCGGAAGGACCAAAACGACAAAGTAGAATGGGGTAAAAGGTATTGAATACTACATAGCTACTAGATGGGAAAGTGAAGCTGGATATAAGATTTCAGGTCCACTAAGGTTGGTAAAAGGGTTGAGGTGGTGATGCGCCCTCGCGCCCTAGTCGTCGCCTCGCCACGACCTCGGATTCGGATTTGGTCAAATGATTAAATTAATTTATTTTCCGATCCAATCGATCTAGTTGATCTAAAACTCACACCGCCCAACTGCCGAACTACCACCTGAATAGTTATGTCTATTCAGATTACACATCTTCATTTACTATAAATGGTGATCAGTCCCTGCAGTTTCCTTCACTGAATTTTTCCTTTGTTCGTTACATTCGTTAGTTACTAGCATTTTGAAGCACCGCTACACTTGTAAGACAATCCGTTTTATGACAAATCGTGAAGTCGATTGACTCTGATTAGTCCTTGTGTCTTTGCATACTTGTTTGCTGTTTTGTCAGCTATGCAGCATATGTTTCCATCAATCTTAAGAATTGCCATTCCCCTCTACGTCACCAAGGTTAACGGAATAAATTCTCCCAGAATAAAATGGATTATGCTCAAGTGTTAGGTTGTTTAATGTACATCATGAATTGTACTATACCAGATATTGCATGTGCAATAAAGAAGTTAAGTCGTTACACGAGCAATCTGAATGCAACTCATTGGATAGCAATGAGAGGCGTTGTGGGGTACTTGAAGCACACCGAAAAAAAGTCCAGAGTGGATACGTGTTTACAGTTGGTGGGGAGTAGTGTCTTGGAAATCCTCCAAGAAAACCTGCATTGCCCGTTCGACAATGGAATCTGGATTCATTGCATTGGAGAAAGCTAGTGAGGAAGCCGAATGGCTTTGGAATTTCTTGGAAGATATTTCATTTTGGCCCAAGTCGTTATCACTAATAAGTCTACATTGTGATAGTCAAACGACGATTGAAATGGCAACGAGTGTTATGTACAATTAATGGTAAATCTTGTCACATTCAAAAATGACATATATAACACGGTTAGACAACTTATTTCTAGTGATGTTTTCTCAATTGATTATGTGAAACCAAATGATAACGTGTCGAATCTACTTACAAAAGGCCTAACTAGAGATGTAGTTGAGAAGTCATCGACGAGAATGAAATTATGGTCTAGGACAAATCAACATGACAGAAACTCTACCTAGTTTAAGAATAAAGGTTAAAGGAGTAAAAAAAGTTGAAAGGATGGTCCAACATTGTCAAAATATCTCAAACTCATTCTCACGGTGAGACAATGTTTAAGAATCGAGGTAAGTCTATAAACAAAAGGCTTTTAATGATTTCTAAGTTTGACATAAAGCGGGTCAAATGATGTATTTACGAATGCACGTTTTAAAATCACCTGTGTGAATGTGAAGTCAGAGTCGCTTCAAGGAGAACTAGCGTAGGCCAAGTTCTCTACGCACTTATAAGACCAGACGGTTTTCAGGGCTAAAACGATCACAGTAGTGAGAACCAATGGACGAATAAGGATTAGTTGTATGACATACGTTGTCTTAGTATACGGAAAAGTCTATGGTTCAAAGATATCAAATCTACCGATGGATGAGTATACTCGATATATCATCACTATGAAAAGTTCAAAGGAAAACCTACTTATTATGATGCAACTAATTCTTGTAAGCAAATCACACAAATTTTGCTTAGTTTTCAAACCTTAGCATCCTCCATTCATGTGTGGGATTGTTGAGGATTTGAGGTGTCAATGAACGGATAAGCTAAAAGATATTGAATACCACATAGCTCGTAGATGGGAAAGTAGAGCTACATATAAGATTTCAAGCCCACTAAGCTTGGTAAAAAAGTTGAAAGTGATGGTCGCACTGTCAAATATCTCAAATTCATTCTCGATTGGTTGAGACAAAGATTTATATAATCGAGGGTTAGTCTAAAACACCAAATGTTTTTAATTTTCAAAGTTTTGAACATTAAAGCGGAGTCGAATGATGTGTCTTACGAATGCTATCGTTTATAACTTACTGTTATAGATGAACCGTTCAAGTCTATCAAAAGTAGAGACCCGTGCAATTCTTCTACGACCCTTCTAAACCAGATTTTCAGGGTAACATCACTTTATTGAGAAAATGAAAATCAAGGATTAGTTGTATGACATACGTTTGTCTTAGTATACGGAAAAGTCTATGGTTCAAAGATATCAAATCTACCGATGGATGAGTATACTCGATATATCATCACTATGAAAAGTTCAAAGGAAAACCTACTTATTATGATGCAACTAATTCTTGTAAGCAAATCACACAAATTTTGCTTAGTTTTCAACCTTAGCATCCTCCATTCATGTGTGGGATTGTTGAGGATTTGAGGTGTCAATGAACGGATAAGCTAAAAGATATTGATACCATCGTAGATGGGAAAGTAGAGCTACATATAAGATTTCAAGCCACTAAGCTTGGTAAAAGAGTTGAGATGGTGATGGGCCCTCGCGCCGTCGTCATCGCCTCACTCGGCCTCGTACAGATTCAGATTCGAATTCGGATTTGGATTTGGTCAAAAGATTTGATTTGATTAATTTCTATTGCGACCCGACCGACCTGGTTGATCTAAAACACCCAGAATCGTTGGTTTAATTTCAAACCAGAATCAGTTTTTTTGTAAACCGATTCAGGCGCGAGTCGACATGTATGTTCGGTTCGTTACCGCCAAATGCTATCTGAATAGTTATAACTTAAGTTTACTCAGATTGCACCCCTTCATTTACTATAAATGTAGAGCATCCCTTGCAAATTCCTTCACTGAATTCCCCCTCTCTAAACTAAATTTCTCCACAAAGTGGTATCTACATTCACTTTTTTGACGAAATTAAAATCAAGTTGTGTGATTTGCCGTTTGTTGTGTGTGTCGGTCATTAGCGTTTGAAGCACCGCTATACTATACTGGTGAGGTAATTCATTTTTTAAAATAAATCCATAAGTCAATTTAGTTTTTTGTCTCTTTACATGCTTGTTTGCTGTTTTGTTTTCCGTGTAGTATACGTTTCCATCAACATTACCATTTCATTTGAATTTTCATTTGAATTTTCATTTGAATTTATGAATTGAGAGATATTTAGGAATACTGAGGATAATAATGACAGTAGAGGGTTTGACTCAGTCAATCAAACAAAACATTTTGCACCACGAATAGGGTTTTGTTCCCGTCGATGGTGGTTGCTGATATGACTATGAACAGGGAGCCTAGTGAGCCTTTGTTGTGGATCCAGAAGTTACTTGCTCTCGTTCTACAGTTTCTGGGAAATCAGATTTGAAGTAATTCTAATAACTTCGACACTTCAAATAAACGAACTAAAAAGAAATTGAGTTTTCTCGTTATGATTGTTAATGACTGATATAACGATTCTATTGTAAGAAATATTGTATTATTTAGTCAAGTTAAAATGATAGAATAATAATTGTCAACAAAAAAATGGATTAACTAATTCAAATAAACGTTATCTGAACACAATAAAGTTACCTAATTAACTAGTCCAATTCACTAGCTATCTGGAAAAAAATTTATCTAGTTATCTGAAACAATAAAGTTAAGTACTAGTCAAAAAACTAGTAAAAATATAAAAATTGTTGGAATAACCTGTAACTATATAATCTAATCATCTAATAACGTGTTAACTAGTATTGATAACTAGTTATCAGGTAAATAACCTTGGTAACTAGTCATCTAATCATGATGTTATCTAGTTAACTAATTTTGATAACTTAGTTATGTCAACTAAAAAACTTGTTAATTAGTTATCTGAATCATGATGTTAATTTGTTAACTAGTTAAAAAAATATAACTAGTTAGATAATATGTTAACAAAAAATCTAGTTAACTGATCATGATAATTGTTAACTAGTTAAATAGTTCAGTTAACCTGTTAACTAGTTCAGCTAACTCTTTATCAACTTAAAACATGTTAAATAGGTTTAATCAGTGAACAACTTTTTTACCTAGTTATTAGTAAAAAATCATGTTAATTAGTAATAATAAAAAATTTAAACAAGTTAAGTTGGCGTCCTCGGAGTTTGGTCAGCTGCTAAAAATTCGTCGAAGAACGGCAGCCCATCGACAAAAATATTAAACTTTTATGTGTGTAATATCTCAAATACCCCTAATAATTTACATTATCGAATAGGTCAAAACTGATTGATTCTATTCCAATCCTTAAAATGAGTTGGACGCAGATTAGACTTGTAAATTACACTTAAAATGAGTGTGAAGAGGCAAAATTTAGACTCCTAAATTACACTTATTCTTCCACTATCCTTACACCATCTTTTTGTAGTGTCTATCCTCATAATGCCTTACTTATTTATTATTTTCAATGGAAAAACTTGTATGTTTTCTGTAAAAGTCAATAGGAAAAACATTATTAAAAAATTAACCCATGACCGCAGCTGAAAAAATTGAACAAACTATCCAGAATGCTAGACCAAGACCCATTTAGTCTAACCGACTAAAGTGGTACTCCATTTTTCCATAGCCAACAACCCACTCATCCATTTCTATAAATAGCTCCAATTCTGCCCTCAATACATTCACACCACATTCTACTCATCAAAAACTTCCTTCTCCTCTCACTGCCTTGTTCTCATCAACATGGGAAACCTTCAACTTCTCATAGCCGCCATAGCCATACTCATGGCCACTGTCGTGGATGCTCAGGTAGCTAACATCGTCACTCCAGCTTTCTTCAATGGCATTCGCAACCGTGCCCCCAATAACTGTGCCGGGAAGTCATTCTATACTCGAGAGGCCTTTATCCAGGCTGCTAGATCCTACCCTAGCTTCGGCAACCGAGGTTCTGATGCCGGTTCTAAGCGTGAGATTGCCGCTTTCTTCGCCCATGTCACCCACGAAACCGGAAGTAAGCTGCCGTTAACCATGATTTTGTTTTTGTTTAATTAGAGTTTGTTGGGTTTAATTGAGCCTTCTTAACACAAAAAAACTAGCTTAAAAGGTAAGGTTTTCTCTCACATTTATATAGTGCACTCTGTCCCTTTCACTTTCCGATATTGGATAACTCAATAACCTCCCCTTTACACATCAGTTCTTAATTAGTATAGCCATTAGTCTACTGGCTGTGACCAGAGTCCTTTTAGTCCCTCGATAGGCATTACCCATGTACCGAATTTGACTGTATCACATGGGTAAACCAATGTTTTTTTTTCCCTGATGGTGGCTCCAAAACCGTGATGATTCCTCCGAATAACTAACCAATGTTTTTTTTTTCCCTGTAGGTATGTGCTACATAGAAGAAATTAACAAGGGAGAATACTGCGATCGTACCCGATACCCATGTGCTCAAGGGAAGAAATACTACGGCAGGGGCCCACTTCAGCTGACGTGGAACTACAACTACGCAGAATGCGGAAAAGCCAACAACTTTGACGGTGTGAATAACCCTGATATCGTCGCAAGGGATCCGGTGCTTGCGTGGAGGACGGCGTTATGGTTTTGGATGACAAATGTCCGCGCCGTCCTCCCTCAGGGTTTTGGAGCCACCATCCGTAAGATTAACGGCATGGAATGCAACGGCGGCAACACCCCTGCCGTCAACGCTCGGGTCAGCTACTATACACAATACTGCCAGCAGCTTGGAATTAACGTTGACGCTAACGCCCGCTGTTAATTAACTACTGTCACTTATGGCAGCCGAGCTGGCGACTTAAACAAACTAAATAATGGGTGGTAAAGCAAATAAATAAAATAGCTATGAACATAGTGTGTATGGTTTCATAGTTGAATTTGCTGTGAGTTTGTTTTTTAAAGTATTAATCAAATAAGCATTTGATATGTTTAGTGTTTTAGTTAGCAGCAACCAAGAGCCGAAACGATAGAGAAGAAAAATATTAAATCCATGTTCAAACAAATTGACTCTTGCGCAAGAGAAAACAAAAGGAAGAGTCCTAAAACGTCACATATTGACATTTATATCCGTTGGACACACTCTCCGCTTGGTTAATAGCAAGTAGTGGGCTATTGCTTGCAGAGATATGGGCCTGGATAATCGGGCCGGGTTGGAACTAGCCCGACCCAGTCAAACTGGGTTTCAGACTACCAATTGATGGTTTGTTCAATCCGAACCTGACTTGATCATAAAAACAGGGTCATCCAAAGCCCCGTTGATTTATACACGAACCACAACGAACCACTATACAACCGGTCAAGTCCGAACTATAACCACCCCCACCCTATCTACACAAAAACCCGCCCCGTCAGACACCGAAGCCGAGACCCACAATGGTCAAAACACAAACGTGAATTGAACATGCAAACTTCCCCACTTGAATCATGAATCAAGTTATTTATGTTCATTCGGATATGTTTTTTATCCTACTAGTATGTTAAACAGATAATAACTAGGATTCTTTTATTTGGCCTATGTAGCTAGCTACAACAAACATTAGGAAAATAACAAGGAAATAATATTCGGAAAACAACAAGGCATAGGATCATGCAAATACAGTCCTATGCTACCTTCTTTCTCCACTCTATAAATCACTTTCACACCAAAGTGTTTTTTACAGACTAAAAACATATTCTTAATCTTCTCCTTATACATCCCAAAATATATAATACACGAAATTTGCTGAATTTGCTGAAATTTCAATCATGGGGAAGATTAAACTGGCCATACTTCAATTATACGCAGCAGGAATGATCATTACTCTCACAAATGTAGTGATTGCAGAACCCTTATCTAGTATTGTCACTGATGAATTCTTCGACAAGATTCTCAGCCAGGCCAGCCCAGGTTGTAAGGGAACGCAGTTCTACAAGCGGAAAGCCTTTCTCAAGGCTGCCAAATCTTACCCTTCCTTCGGTAATTTCGAATCCGACCATAAGGAATCAAAGCGCGAGGTTGCCGCCTTCTTTGCCCATGTCACCCATGAGACCGGGCGTAAGTTTCCTGAATACCAAACTATCTAATGAGATATCTTGAATATGATGATATTTGCAGTTATCAATATCACTGTAACTTTGTTTGGTGTACAGAACTTTGCTATGTGGAAGAAATAGAACGAGGTACGTATTGCGATTCCTCGTCGACGAAATACCCATGCGTCTCGGGAAAGCAATACTACGGTCGGGGCCCACTTCAACTGTCGTGGAACTACAACTACGGTGCATGCGGGAAGGCTAATGGGTTCGACGGGCTGAGGAACCCGGAAATGGTGGCGAATGATCGGGTGCTGACGTGGAAGACGGCGTTGTGGTTCTGGACGACAAGTGTGCGTCCTACCGAAAGAAAAGGGTTTGGGGAGACGATTCATAGGGTGAATGGGATGGAATGCAACCGAGGGAACACTGGTGAAGTGGAGGATAGGGTTAGGTATTATATTGAGTATTGTAAACATTTGGACGTAACTCCTGGCCAGCATATTAGGTGTTAGAAGATTTAGTTCATTTGATTACTAGTATTTCAGATTCAGAGGACGCTGCAACCATTACTACATAGGGAGTTCCATCCATCTCTTTGTCTCTGCAACTATTTATTCGATTACTAGTATATTAACACAAGTAACGCACAAAAACCAAAATGTGATGGGTCCTAAGGAGATGAAGGATAGAGACTAGAAGTAAAGCTAACAAACAAAAATCTTGTCATCCAAAAGTCAAGTTGGGGTAACTGATGGCCCTGGGAAGATTACGTTGGATTAAAAATTCTTAGTTGAGCACTTATGTATAAAGTTGCTATCTTAAGGTAAGACACAAAAATTCAGTGACCAATTATGTTAAAGTGTCATGGGTGCTAACACAATTTGGGTGTTACATTAACCTGCATAATAACTTGATATTTTTCTAGAAAATTCAACATGAAATGTTCGTATAATGGACCTAACAATTCTTCTAACCAAAACATAACATATCTCTCAATATACATATTATGGTTATCAACCACATCCAAAACTGTTATTAACTCATCTCACTAGTACATACACACTACCACTATAGACTCTTACAATCAGGGCTGGCAGTCGGGCCGGTTCGTCAAAACCAAACCGACTTGACCGAAGCCGAAATATGGGAAAACATGGAACCGAAGACCGAACCGACTTAGGTCGGTTTTTTTGACCGAGCCGAACCGGGAGTTTCGGTTTAGAACCGAACCGCCACAAAAAACCGAGGCAAGCACTTTCAGACAGAAAAATACACACAGACGAGCCGAAACCGAATCTGGAACCCAAAAACCCGAGTTATGGAATTATTATGACATGTTTAATAATTGTCCATCTTCCTTCTACATATCTTCGTCTCACTACTTACATTTACACAATATATATTAATGAGTGGCCGGTTGCAGCTGTAACTTCCTCATATGTCCAGTTGTTGTCGAGACACCTGAGATTGTCAAACACTTTGTTTACAATTGAAGTTGAAAGTAGGATACAGTAGCAGCACATTGAACTTGCTAGAAATAAAGAATGATGAGCAGGCTTGTCACTTAAAAAGCATAAGGAAAAAGATAAGAACAAGAAATCATCAAAATTCACTAACTACTTCAATGACCTCCTCAGAGTATAGCAATACTGCGATTGAAAATTAGGTGCAGTGAACGTTTTATCTTACAACTAGAGTGAACAGAAGGAGAATCAACTGTCCATTAACATCAAAGTGCTTCCCATTTCTCTGTTGGTACCAAAAACTTGAGTAGGATGGAAGTTCCTCTGGCCAGACAGGTTTTTCCTATCGTGTAACTTTTATTCAACTGCAAGCAAGAACGAAACAGTTCATTTTGGTACGGAAGTTCACATAGCTGTCCGATGTATGATTAGATACAGGTGGAACACATTGACAATTTGAAAGGTGTTTACCTTGGATGAAGACAAGAACTTGTAAATTGCACTCTGTTGATCAGGAGGAAATGCATTAAACTACGGAGCGTTCATACAACTCAACATAAATAAGGAACTTGGATAGACACTTGGGGAGTGCTATTGAAGTCACCAGTCAGAATAACATGGATATTGCCCCATTTCTCTGAGAGAATCTGTGCCCTCGAAGAGAGGTAACGAATCTGAAAGTTAAAACTTCATGTTAGAACATAGAACACTGACAATGATGCGCAGTGAAAAATTGAGTTGACACACAATAGAACACTGAACGTTGAATACAAAATAACTACATACTTGACCTAATTTGACATCTCCTCTACTTGGTCGAAAGATCACATGGATGTTACCAATCAGAATCATCCTTGATTCAGCTCTAGATGTCTGCCTGTAAAGAATGAAGTCAGAAGTATAAAGTATTTGACTCATGACAGACAGAAACCAGTATATCTGATATTCGGAAGAATGTATTTGACCTAAAAGTATTGAAAAAATGATAATCAAACGCATGCCAGATTCTTCAATTCATTGACCTTCCAGCTTAGTATTGTTTTTTTTTGATGAATGAATATGTATTAAAGCTTAAAAGTAAAGGGTTATACATAAGGACTCCAAACCATCCAGCCAACCAAGGAAATAAAAACCGCCCAGCCACCCAAAAAACTAACTCTACACCCATAGCTAATCACAAACCTACTGATCATACACAAAACAGAGAGGTCAAAGGCAACAAAAAAGCCACAGACCAAACCCAACCCAATTACAAGGCACTGACCAAAAACAGAGCCCGCAAAAAAACAAGCCTACAACCCACTAACCAGGATCGAAAACCGTATTCCACAAAGACATCCAGACTTTGAACTCATGGTCCGAAATCGCACCCTTCGCTTTCAACCAACGACCAACCATGGACGCCATCATCCACGTCAACCAAGGACGAGTCTTTGCACAATCCTTAAAAATCCTATTGTTCCTTTCTATCCAAATCCCCCACAAAAAAGCATGAATCAATCTATACCTATACTCCCTCATACTACTAAAAGAGTTCCTGGATTTCCATTCCTGGATGAAATCCCGAGCATCACCGGGATTCGGGCCCCAAATGGAAAGTTTGGAACTCAGAGTAGTCCAAATCTGCACAGAAAATGGACAAGCCAAAAACAAGTGCGACACCGACTCAAGGTCGGCTCTGCACAACACACAAACACTTGGACCGATAAGACCTCTCCTTCGGAGATTGTCAAAGGTCGAAATAGACTTGTGAAAAACTTGCCAAACAAACCCAGAGATCTTGGTCGGGACATCGACCAACCAAATCAAATCAGAAGAAAATCATCAAACCCCGGCTCTCTCCGAAGATTCAGAGCGCGAAAAATAGAGCTCACCGAAAAAATGCCCGAGGGAAGGAGCTCCCAGCGAGGGAAGGGAGGACCGTGAGTAATCCGTCCCAAAGGGATCGTCTGGAGAAAATCAAGCATCCTCCTCCTTTCATCCTCAGCTCCTCCACGCAGCACTGTGATCAGCGGAAAGATCCAATCATACCTGTCAGATATAACAACAGATTGGGACAACAAGGCATCCTTAGATTGAGCCGCAGCAAAAATCCTCGGGAACCTAAGAGCTAAGCACTCACCCAACACCCAAGAATCATACCAAAATGACACTCCCCACCCCCCGGATCAATTGTTGCGAACTCCCAAAACTTAGGATTGGACTTGACAATATCTCCCCAAACCGACCATCCTGCACCCTGCAAATTCCAAATTGGTTTCCATTCCGAAGAGCCTACCCCACACTTGTCAACAATCAGATTTCTCCACCAAGCATTCTTCTCAGTGGCGTATCTCCAACCCCACTTCCCAAGTAAAGCCAAGTTCATATTCCTAAGATCAAGAACCCGAGACCCCCTTTACTTCTAGAAACTTTTACCATGGACCAACGAACCAGGTGTGGTTTCCGATCCTCACCAACACCCTCCCACAGAAAACGGTTCTGAATCCTCTCGATCTCAGAAATAACAGAAGCAGGAGCACGAAAAAGAGACATGAAGTAAATCGGGAGCTGAGACAAGACGTTACGCAGAAGGGTGATCCTTCCACCGAAGGATAAAAATTTTGCTCTCCAAGACTCCAATTTCTTTCTGATGTTAACCACCACCAGCTCCCAAATTTGACTCGACGAGGACCTTGTCCCAAGAGGGAGGCCGAGATACGAAGAGGGGAAGGATCCTAAAGAACAGCCCAAGATATCTGCGTACCTTTGCGGCTCGCCAACATCTCCCAGGGTAAAGATAACAGACTTGTGAACGTTGACCTTCAAGCCAAAAACCGCTTCAAAACAGATGAGGATCGCCAGAAGATTCCCAACTTGAACCTCACAAGCATCACAAAAAATCACAGCATCATCAGCAAACAGAATATGATTGACTTCTCCAACTCTTTCCGCATCGTTCATGAAGAAACCCTGAAAGAGATTGGTCTCCCTCGCTTTGTTGAGGAAAACCGAAAGAATCTCCATCACAAGAGTAAAAAGGAAGGGTGAGAGGGAGTCACCCTGTCTTAACCCTCTTGAGCTTGAAAAATATCCTTTAGCCTCTCCATTGACCAAGACCGAGAAAGAGGCCGAAGAAATACACTCGGCCATCCACCTAATCCAAGTGTTTGGAAAACCCATCTCCTTCAACAGATTGAGGAGACAACTCCAGTTGACATGGTCGTAAGCCTTCTCAATATCCAACTTGATCACAAGACCAGACCTTCCCGATCTCCTACGGGAATCAATGATCTCATTGGCAATGAGGGACGCATCCAGAATTTGGCGGTTGTCCACAAAAGCACACTGATTCACTGAGATGCATTGCGCAATGACTTTCTTGAGTCTAGAAGTCAAGGTCTTGGAGAGGATCTTATAGAACGAACTAACCAGACTAATGGGCCGTAACTGACGAATATCCTCAACAGAATCCGTCTTTGGAATCAGGCAGAGGAATGTACTGTTGATAGACCTAGGCAACGGCTCAAACCTCCAAAAGTCAGCTAAGGCCTCAAGAATGTCCTCTTTGAAAACCTCCCAATGGGATTTGATCAGACCCATAGAGATTCCATCGGGGCCGGGGGCCTTGTCACTAGCACTCTTACGAATCACATCCCACACTTCTTCCTCAGAAAAAGGCCCAATGAGATCACCCAAATTCTCAACCCTAATACTCTTAAAACCGATGGAATGGGGAAACGGTCTTTCAGCTAAAGGTTCAGAAAGCAGATTGGAATAGAAATCCACAATAGCTGGGGCCAAGAGATTCTCATCATCATGGACGGTATCCCCAATCTTAAGGACAGTAATCAAGTTACGCCTCCTATTGAAGTTTGCAATCTTGTGAAAATAGGAGGTATTCCTGTCACCATCCTTAGCCCATCTATCTCTAGCTTTCTGCTTCCAAGAGATTTCCTCTCTTTTCCAAAGCTTGTCAAGATCACATTTGAGAAAGCACCTCTCCAACCTATCCTCTTCAGAAAGCATGTGCTCTTCCTCCATTTTGTCCAAAACGAGATCTTCTCAATAATCTCCTTGATAACCACCTCGTTCCTCTTAAAGGTAGAGATGTTCCACCTTGCAAGCTCACCCTTCAGGCTTTTGAATTTCGAAGCCAGTTTAAACAATCCATTAGTGCCTAACCCTGGAGTCCTCCAAAACCCCTCGAGCACCTCCCTAAACTCAGGATGTTCTAACCACATCAATTCGAATCTCCACGGCCGTCGCACAACCCTACTTGGAACACAATCCAAAACAAGAGGGTGGTGATCCGAGCACGTCCTAGGGAGGGCCTTCAGGTTGCACTCATGAAAGACGTCTTCCCAAGAAGAAGAAACCAAAACCCTGTCGAGTTTAGACATAGACGCCTCCTCTCGGAAATTAGAGAAAGTAAACGACGCACCGCTAAGAGGGAGGTCAATAAGACCAAAATCTTCAATGAAGTTGTTAAACAATAGCATTTCCCCCCGAGATCTCAACCCGCTAGACACTTCTTCCAAGTTTCGAACCATGTTAAAATCACCCATGAAACAAACAGGAAAGTTCCACCAACTCGCGATCCCACGCAACTCATTAATAAAATCCTCCTTGTCCTCAAGGTCCACTGGCCCATACGTATTGCAAAGAGTCCAGACAAAATTATCCGGCACCAGTTTGAATATAGTAACCAAAGTAAATTTCCCTTCCCAGTGATTTTCTAAAATAGCCATGTCCTCATCCCAAACAGTCAACAATCCCCCTCTAGAACCAATAGCATTGACAGTCTCCCATCCCCAATTCCTTCTGCCTAGTAAACTGTACACTAAGGGCCTATCAACGAACGATAACTTAGTTTCCTGAAAACAACAAATATTCAACCTCATCTCCGCCAACCGGTCCTTAAGCCGGAACTGTTTAGAAACATCTCCTATACCCGAACATTCCAAGATGACTAAATAGGGATACAGTCTCTCGTTGTCGATGTTGTAGGTCATAGGCTCGAGGCTCCGTGATGGAACTCGCCTTTTTCTGGTGGCCGGAGCGAGCAGGGCTGACAGAGGTCGGAGCAACGAGATGACTTCGACGGTTCGACTGGTGGCCGGAGCGAGCATGACTGACAGAGGTCGGAGCGACAAGATGACTGGCGGACGGTTCGATTGGAGGCTCTCTGCCTCTCTCAGTCTCTCTCAACTTTCTGTGTGTTTAGGGCTAGAGGGGATCGAACTCTCTGGAAATTGGAATAGGAATTAGAAGATGATTGAAATTAGAAGAGGGCACTCGGTTCATGTTCGGTTTTCCTCCTCGGTTTCGGTTTAAACCGAAAACTCCCAAAAACTGCAACCGGCGACCGAACCGAGTCGGTTTATATTCGGCTCGGTCCTATCAATTTTGGTTCGGTTTTCGGTTTAAACCGAAAAATTGGCAACCTACTGCAAACCATATTTACACACACCATATTAAGCCATAAAAAGCATGAAGGTTTTAGACTGTTCATTATTGTTTCCTACTTTAGCTTAGGAACAGTGTATCCCATGCCCCTTTTCTAACACGTGTTGTTAGTTTATTCTGGATTACCTTTTAATTTTTTCAAGCCAAGAGAGAGAGTATATACTAGCTGTTCATCTTCACCGAGGACATCTCTCACTTAGTCACTTCCAAAAATTCCAATCTCCGATCACGAAACCAACCCACCTCTGATGACGAAACATCTCAATTTCCTCTGTAGCTGCGGCGGCAAGTTCATCCCCCGCTACTCCGACGGCAAGCTACGCTACCTCGGCGGCCTGACCCACGTCCTCGCCGGCGACCTCCATCTCCTTCTCTGGTTCCTAAATGATTCAATCGATCTGTTTGATTCAATCTGTTAGATTCAATCGATCCGTGAATTGATTTCGTGATTTCGTCTTCTCCGTACATATTTAATTTCAAAATTGGGCGAATTCATCGACGGAGCCGGCCGTTGTCCGTTGAACCTATGGTGTCAGTTGTCGAAGGCTGATTTGGACGACGCACTGGCCTCCATACTCTCCGACGAGGATATGCCGAACTTGATTGAAGAGTACGACGGCGTTTCGTCGATGAAGATTCTGGCTTTCCTTTCAATTCTGAGGTTTCAATCTCCCCCTCTTCTTTCCTCTTCTTCGTCGTCGTTCCTAGCTGTGATTCAAGTTCAAGACTTCAGTGTCGAAACATGAGTTAGAGAAAATGGGTTCTCTTTGCTCTTGCAAGTTGCATGGTGTCCGAGGAGCTGGATAAGCACCCTTTGATTCAGAGCATCATGTCTGGCCGCCAGCCAGTGCATATCACTCTCATGGCAGACCAGGTAAACAGCTGCTCTCTTCTCCATATGGTTTGCTGTAATTTATCTTATTTGATGTACTCTTTCGATAAGTTTGGTTGATGGTTATTTGCTTCTTCTTTTTTTGCTTAGATCCGCCCTTCAGTTTTCTTTGTTTCATGGGTTTTTCGATTTTGAACAGCTACCCGATTCCTTTGCTTCTTTGAAGGAAAACAATATGCAACTCTTTAAATTCTATGATTGCAAGTTTTTCTTTTCATGGATGTGTTTCTGATTGTGAGGACTCGGTAAGTCCTAGATTCTATGATTTGTTGATGTTCTGTTAGTATTTGATTTAACTTTGCTGGTCTTTTGATCTTTTTGGCTTAGTTGTCGTGTGGAGCGTCTTCGATTAATGATGGAGTGACATAAAAAAGATTGAATGGATGCAGGATGTACCAGGTTGCTTTGTGTATTGAGATTTTGTTGGATCACTTGAAATTAGTACAACAGCTAGGAGAAATGTTGCTGAAATGTATAACTGTTATAGTTGTTTGCCTTTCATGTTAGTGTGTAGCTGTTGAATTGTGCTTATGAAATCTTATGTGCAGCAGGGGTTTAAAATGTTGTCTCTTTGATGTCATTAAATGAACGAAAATTACTGATGTATGCTTAACAAGAATCTGTCATTGAGGATCAAACACAAGTGATTGGCCTGATATTGCTGAAGTATTTGAGATATATACTAAGTTACAGGTAATGAGTTCTCTTTTTTCATTCTCATACTCAAATTTCCATTTGATTTGCATTTCCACTGTAACTTGATCTTCTCCAGCTTGATGCAGAACCAACATCAGAATAAATAAGAGTTGATTAAATGTAGGTACGAGTATGTTTGAGGCCATCAATTTGTGTTTACGTGATCTAAACTTCTTTTTGGTATGTCGACTACCCGTATCCTATTTTGTCGGTTGTTCTTAGTGGGTCTTTTGTATTGATTTTTTAAATTAGTTTTGGTTGAAGAAGATGGAGTCTCTTCCAATTCTGACTAGAAAACCAGTGCCTTGAATCTGGATGCAGATGTTTATGTCCTTCAGTTTTTGTGGTTGGTCTCGGTTTTTTGTAGTGGGTTTTTGGTATCACATAAATCTGCCAACGACTACAGAGTTCACCTGATTTTGCCTAATTGTCAACGACCCATAAGGATCTTTGATTCATGTATTCATCGTTTCATTGATGAATGGCAGATATCTATTTTCCAATATTTGTAGTCTTTCCTAAGTCCTTTCCCATGATCCTCTACAGTCATGTAAAAAACAATCCAGATACATCCTTAAACAAAAGTAATTGAAGAAACCTAACCATGGGGGCCAAACAAAACACTGAATACTCAGCCAAGAGGCCACATCAACAACAAAGAGGTCAAGGAACAAGTTATGTTGTATAGCTGAAGAAGAGGAAGATAGCAAAGAAAGAACTGTTTGAAGGGCTAATGGAGCCTCTAGCTGGAAATGAGTTAAGTAGATGGAGCATGAAAGAGGTGAGTTGCAGTTTTACATAACCAGCCTACTGGGAAATGGGTTTATGCCTTTCAGATCATTTTCCATATGTGCAGAAATTGTTTTGTAATCATCCAATGTCTTTTGGCATATAAATCTTTGAAAACGATCAGAGTATAGTGACCATGAGATGTGTTTCCTTGCCAGAACTTTTGGCTAATTTACCATGTCTTTACTTAAATTTGCAGCAATATATCCCGAGCTTTTCTAAGAGCATATTACCATTTTGTGTGAGGTATGAATTTTGATCCTCAAACGAGTTTAATGCTTTAAAGATAAATTAAGATTGGTTGTATTTAACAATTCAACAAGTTGCTTTACTCTGCTATCTTAACTGATTATGATTGTTTCTTTCTTTTGTTGGTTATGCCTCCAGGCTAGCTTTGTTTGTCGATTGTTCGGTCTAAAGTTGAATGTCCCTCATTTTTGTCTTTTGACAGTTTTGTGCTATATATGGACACCGGTTGACATATATTAATCGTCACCTTAATTTTGTAATTGTACATATTAATCACTTCATTTACGTGTGAGTAGTATCACACCAAGTTCGATTCAAGTCTCCGCGGCATCGCGCGGCCACAATAACCTAGTATATAACTATAACTACAATGTCTGGATCCTTGAGTCCATTAAAGGCTAACAACTTCAATGGACTCAAGGATCCGGACATTGTGGCTCGAAACTCTACGGTTGCATGGAAGACAGGGTTGTGGTTTTGGATGAAGAATGTGCGTCCTGTAGTGAAACAAGGGTTCAGTGCTACCATTCGCCGCATCAACGGTGGGGAGTGCAATGGTGTGAGACCTAGCGCCGTTGCGGCTCGTGTGAAGTACTATAGAGCTTATTGCAGGAAATTTGGGATAACTCCTGGCCCTAATATCAGTTGTTAAAAAAGGATTTACATGGCGGAATATTAATACTTATTTAAGTATCAGTTGGAAATGCTCCATGCATTGGGAGATTATAGCTAGGTAGCTAGTTTGATCCCGGAGCTAAATAATGGAGAAATAATGTAACAAGTTAATAATCATAATAATGTAATATAAGTTCATTGCTTTTAAATAAACATGTGTTAAGATGATGATTAAGCTACTATTATTGTCAACAAGTCCTATCACGGTTTAAACATCACACAAATTGGTTTACGTAGAAGTATGGACGGGGATTTGAACCTGAGAGGGGTTTTGTAATCTTCTACGCAACTTTACAATATAATTATCCATAACCGCTACAATGACCATTGTAGGGGTTATAATTGTAAGATATATTTTAATACATTAATATATCTTCCTTTTCTTATGTGGCCCAAATAACTTAACCTGATCTGGTTAGAAAAAACTGTTGGATAAAGCCTTTTCCTTTATGGGTTTGGACTTAGAAGTTAACCCTAATTAATAACTCAAACCTTGATGGACGGTTGAGATTAAAATATCATTAGGGTTTGGCCCCTCTCTCTGCCTATAAATATAACTCTTATTCCATCCTAAGAGTTAAGCCGTAAAAACACACTAAAGGTTTATACGAAAGAGAGAGAAGGCGAAACCCTACCAGTTCAAGATCAGGATCGGCAGATCCGTTCCTCTCTTGCACGTTTTTGGAGGATCATCGCTATTCCTCTTCTGTTCATCGACCCCTGTCGATCACCATGTCTACGGGTATGTCGATTTAAGTTCATATAACTAGATCGCATGATTAAGATCTTCAATTACAGTTTACATGTGGTATCAGAGCCTTTGTTGCTATCTTCCATCTAGTTCATTTATGATAGAATAGATCTAGGATTATGTTTCCGCGTTTACCTATGATTTGTTCTATATCTATGTTTTTCGATTTACCCTAAACGAAAACATCGTTTTCGTTCTTCTGTTTCAATAGATTATTAGGGTTTATGTTGTTTACCCTTTTAGGATTCTTGATTAGATATAATAATCTAATCAGATCCTTTATAGTCGAAATTACAGTTAGGGTTTTTCTGTTTCATCCTTTTTTGTCTAAACTGTCGTTTCTGCTGAAACGCTTTCTTCCCAAATTCAACTAACGATGTCGGAACGAGCTGATTTTTGGTGGGCTGCTTGGAAACGGCGAGATCTTCTAGAAACACCTTTGGTGTATTTTTCAGAAATAAGCGAAATTCCGTCGTTTAGACCCTCAGAAATCCATTTTTCTCTTTTCGGACGTATAATTCTCTTCTTTCCGAATTAATTTAGAGTTTTAGGATTTCGTAATCTATAATAAATCATTCATACATATTATACTGAATTAGTAATCACCACAGTGATTTTAATTTAGTCCATGTATGATGATTAAAATAATTAATTAGCATTCAAATTATAGGTTGATGTCCACCACAGTGGGCACAATGGAAACTATGAATGTTAGACTAAGTAAAATTAAACTATGATTGTTTACTCAAGTATAGTTATTACCCACAGGTAACCTATGCATTAAAAGTAGACAACCACTAAAGGAGATGATTCTT
Organism: Linum lewisii; assembly: GCA_034768395.1. Lineage (NCBI taxonomy): Eukaryota > Viridiplantae > Streptophyta > Magnoliopsida > Malpighiales > Linaceae > Linum > Linum lewisii. Next base: position 17,899,011 of record CM068302.1, read on the forward strand.
TTATAGGATTAAGCAAGCATGTAGTGTCCACAGATACCATGTTTACTTGATTGAAAGATCGGAATCACTCAATTATAAATCTTAGTCATAAAATTATAATGTGTTTTTCTAATTAAAGTGATCCTATTTCTATAATTGTAGTTCTTCAATACAACAACCTCAACTCCTTTGTCGATTCCGTTCCACTACTCGAAGGGAACAATTATGCTAAATGGAAGGAACATGTTGAGTTCTACTTAGGTGTACTCGACATCGACCATGCCTTGACATCAGATCAGCCAGCTGCCCTCACCGATATCTCAACTGCTGAAGATAAGACAACTTTCAACTCCTTGGACTAGAGCAAACAAATTGTGCCTTAAGTTTCTGCGTTTGACATCTGCTCCAAACATCAAATCTGCCATACCTGAAACTAATAATCAAACTGCCAAAGATTATCTCCAAGCCATCACTGAACGCTTTAAACCTGGAGATAAAGCAGTTGCGGGGAAATTGATGTCTGAACTCACTTCTACCCGTTTTGACGGTACCAAGACCATGCAACAACACGTACTGGACATGGCAAATTTAGCTTCAAGTTTAGGAAAATTGGGCATGACTGTGGAAGATGACTTCCTAGTCCAATTTATCTTGAACTCACTGCCTAACCAGTATGGGCCCTTCCAGATTCACTATAATATCATCAATGAAAAATGGAATGTGAATCAACTGTCCAATAAATTGGTGCAGGAAGAGGGTCGGCTTAGGCAACAAAATGTTAGCGTTGCTCAAGCCAACTTCATGCATGGTAATGGGAAAGGGAAGACCAATAAAGGTTGGAAGGGTGGAAAGACTAACCATTCCAACCATAAAGGGTCATCCAATTTGTCGGTTCAATCTACCTCCAAGAAAATCAAGAAGGATGAGTGCAAATTTTGTCACAAAGTTGGACACATCCAGAGGGATTGCATAAAGCGCAAAGAATGGTTCGAGAAGAAGGGTAAGTCTCTTGCCTTTGTATGTTTCAAATCAAACTTTGTGGAAGCACCTTCTAATACTTGGTGGATTGATTCTAACTCTAATGTACACGTTTCAAATTCAATGCAGGGATTCCTTACAACCCAGACCACTATAAGACCAAATGAAGCCTTTCTTCACATGGGGAATAGGTCGAAAGCTAAAGTTGAAGCCATCGAAACTTTTCGTTTAGTTTTAAGTTCTGGATTTCATTTGGATTTGGAGAATACCCTTTATGTACCTTCGGTTTCTCGCAATTTGATTTTCTTGTCTAAACTAGATATTGATGGCTTTTCAATTCGGATTGGTGGTGGTTGTTTTAGTTTACTAAAAAATAATGAATTGTTTGGTTCTGGAATTTTGATTGATGGGTTGTATCAACTCACACTCGATAATGAATTCTCTGAATCTCTCAATATATCTCTACATTCTCAAGTCGGTTTGAAACGTGGTCGATTAATTAAAAGCTCTTCATTCTTGTGGCATAAACGTTTGGGTCATATATCCAAGGAAAGAGTTAATCTCTTGGTAAAATCTGAAATTCTCCCGTCACTCGATTTTACTGATTTTGGTACTTGTATGGATTGCATTAAGGGAAAGCAAACTAAACTTACCAAGAAAGGAGCCACAAGAAGCACCGAGCTACTTGAAATAATACACACAGACATTTGCGGTCCCTTCGACGTCCCATCTTTTGGTGGAGAAAAATACTTCATCACCTTTATTGATGACTATTCACGCTATTGCTATCTTTACCTATTGCATGACAAATCTCAATCTGTAAACGCTGTAGAGCTTTACATCACTGAAGTTGAGAGACAATTAGGTAAGAAAGTAAAAATCATTAGATCGGATAGAGGTGGTGAATTCTATGGAAAATTCGATGAATCAGGACAACGTCCTGGCCCTTTCGCTAAACTCCTTCAGAAACTAGGAATCGTTCCTCAATACACAATGCACGGATCACCCTGGATGAATGGTGTAGCTGAGAGACGTAATCATACCTTAATGGAGATGGTTAGAAGCATGATGAGCAATGCCAATTTACCTGTTTCTCTGTGGATGCATGCCCTTATGACTACTGTTTACATCTTGAATAGGGTTCCTAGTAAATCCGTTCCAAAAACACCTTTCGAGATGTGGAAAGGATGAAAACCTAGTTTAAGACATTTCCACATATGGGGATGTCCAGCAGAAGCTCGCATTTACAATCCACATGAGAAGAAACTCGACCCAAAAACCATTAGTGGTTTTTTCATCGGGTACCCGGAAAGATCAAAAGGGTTCAGGTTTTACTGTCCTAACCATAGTACGAGAATAGTAGAGACTGGAAATGCTAAATTCATTGAAGATGGTGAAATCAGTGGGAGTGATGAAATGAGAGACGTGGTCATAAACGAAATTATGGTGCCAATACGAATCCCTATGCCCCAAATTTTGACTGGCATAGTTCTGCCTCATATTGTTGATCCTACCAACAATGTAGAACCAAACGTCGATGATCACAAACTCCATAATGAAACTGATGAACCTGTTGTAAATACAACACCAGAAGTAGCATTAAGGAGGTCTTCTAGACCAAGAAGACAAGCCATTTCTGATGATTACGTGCTATATTTACAAGAATGTGAATTTAACATTGGGATGGATGAAGATCCCGTCTCATACTCACAAGCCGTGAAAAGTAAAGACGCCAATAAATGGATAGAGGCCATGCACAATGAGTTAGATTCTATGGCTACAAATAAAGTTTGGAAGTTGGTCGATTTGCCAGAAGGTCATAAGAAAGTCGGTTGTAAATGGGTCTTTAAGACCAAACGTGACTCTCTTGGCAAGGTCGAACGACATAAAGCTAGACTTGTAGCTAAAGGATTTAATCAACGAGAGGGAGTTGACTATAATGAGACATTCTCTCCCATTTCAAAGAAAGACTCATTGCGCATAATTATGGCTCTTGTGGCTCATTTTGATTTAGAGTTACATCAAATGGATGTCAAAACGGCTTTTCTGAATGGAGTTTAGATGAAGAAGTTTATATGGCTCAACCAGAGGGTTTTATCGAAGAAGGAAACGAAGATAAAGTCTGTTTGTTGCAGAGGTCAATATATGGACTAAAATAAGCTTCTCGTCAATGGTACATCAAGTTTCATGATACCATTACCACTTTTGGGTTTACTGAAAACATTGTTGATCATTGTATATACCTAAAGATCAGTGGGAGTAAGTTTGCTTTTTTAGTCTTATATGTTGATGATATCCTCATTGCCAGTAGTGACCTTGGTTTATTACGAGAAACTAAGGATTTTCTTTCACGAAACTTTGAAATGAAAGACATGGGAGAGGCTTCCTACGTGATAGGGATAGAGATATTCCAGGATCGATCATGTAGGATTTTAGGTTTGTCTCAGAATGCCTATATCACTAAGGTTTTAGAAAGATTTAATATGGCAACTTGTGATGGTAATGTTGTTCCAATTCAGAAAGGGATAAGTTCAGCTTAAGTCAATGTCCTCAAACTGAATTAGAACGCAATCGAATGAAGGATTATCCTTATGCTTCTCTTGTATTCAGTTTGCAGTATGCACATGTTTGCACTAGGCCAGACATAAGTTTTGCAGTTGGGATGTTGGGTCGCTATCAACAGAATCCAGGCATGGATCATTGGAAAGCAGCTAAGAAGGTGTTGAGATACTTACAAGGAACGAAGAAACATATGCTCACTTTTAAGCACACTGAAAACCTCGAGATAGTTGGTTACACAGATTCAGACTATGGTGGATGTGTGGACACAAGAAAGAGTACTTTTGGATATGTGTTCATGTTAGCTGGAGGTGCCATTTCTTGGAAGAGTGCCAAACAAAGCATTATAGCATCATCTACCATAGAGGCTGAGTTTGTGGCATGCTTTGAGGCTACAGTTCATGCATTATGGCTACGGAATTTCATTTCAGGGCTTAGTGTGTTGACTTATATTAATAGGCCCATGAAATTTACTGTGACAACACCGCAGCAGTATTCTTCTCAAAGAATGATAAGTACTCCAAAGGAATCAAGCACATGGAGATGAGATTCTTATCAGTTAAAGAAGAAGTTCAGAAGAAACGAGTGTCAATTGAGCATATCAACACACATGCTAACATAGCAGATCCTTTTACCAAGGGGTTACCTCCCAAGACTTTTAAGCAACATGTTGAATCAATGGGTCTTGAGAGTAACTAGTAGATTTTATCATGTATTGGATTTTGCTATGTATTAAGATTTGACATCTCAACAATTACGTGAATATTCATTAATGAAACTTCTTAATTTTTCTGTTTCAAATTATGGATTTGTATACATATTATGTGATTAAATGAAACAGAATGAGTCTTTCTTAAGACGCTTATGGGACCATTAAGATAACTTCAATTTATAGACTTAGTTGTTCTAATTATTGATCAGTAGTACATGGAAGGAATTGTGTTCTTTTATTAACATACAACCGCTATGACTCTGATTAATGATTCAGTCAATTAAGGTACTTGAAAGAAACCAATGGTGAATGACGGCTTTAATCCAGCATTTATGCGCGCCTTATGTATTTCCTACCATATCATAAATGATTGTTATCTGGACCAAGTGGGAGACTGTAAGATATATTTTAATACATTAATATATCTTCCTTTATTATGTGGCCCAAATAACTTAACCTGATCTGGTTAGGAAAAACTATTAGATAAAGCCTTTTCCTTTATGGGTTTGGACTTAGAAGTTAACCCTAATTAATAACTCAAACCTTGATGGACGGTTGAGATTAAAAGATCATTAGGGTTTGACCCCTCTCTCTGCCTATAAATATAACTCTTATTCCATCCTAAGAGTTAAGCCGTAAAAACATACTAAAGGTTTATAGGAAAGAGAGAGAAGGCGAAACCCTACCAGTTCAAGATCAGGATCGGTGGATCTGTTCCCTCTCTTGCACGCTTTTGGAGGATCATCGCTATTCCTCTTCTGTTCATCGACCCCTGTCGATCACCATGTCTACGGGTATGTCGATTTAAGTTCATGTAACTAGATCGCATGATTAAGATCTTCAATTACAGTTTACAATAATCTCTACCGGTGTTATCCTATAACTCCTATAATAGAAACAATTCCTTGTAGTGACTTTTAGGGGAGAGCAGGTTTATACCAAATTCTCCAAGTGTGAATTCAGGCCGAATGAGATTCTCTTCTTGAAGCATTTGATCACATGTCGAGGGATAGAAGTTGATCCAAAATGATAGAGGCAATAGTGAAATGGGCATCACTAGAGAGTGTGTCAGAGGTGAGGAGCTTTCTGGGAATGATCTGGTACTATAAAAGGTTTATGGAGGGATTCTCCAAGATAGCAGCACATCTAACTAAGCTGTTGAGAGGAAAAAATCCAAGTTTATTTGGAGCAAGACATGTAATGAAAGTTTTGAGAAGCTGAAAAAGAGGATTAGTGCACCAGTATTTAACTTACTGGTTAGTGAAGGTGAGTATGTGGTGTACAATTATGCGTCCTACCAAGGATTAGGATGTGTTCTTATGCATAATGGAAATGTTAGAGCTTATGCATCTACGCAACTGAAGGTGCATGAAGTATATTACCCAGTACATGATCTAGAGCTGACAACAATTATCTTCGGCCTTGAAATTGTGGAGGTAGTATCTTTGTCGGAGACTTTTACGATCATGAGTGATCAAAAGAGTCTCAAGTACCTAATGGAACAAAAAGAGCTAAATAGCCGAATTCACATGTAATCATTTCCGAATTTACACGTATCCTAAAAATAACCGGTCAACTCATATTTTTTATCATTTAACCGATACGAGTTCGAATGAATAACCATAATGGAAATGACAATATGCATGACCGACCGTGTTTGTGGTAAAAGGAATAGTGAGCCGTAGAAAAAAAAAAATTAACGTCACTATCAGCTTACTGAATACTGAAAACCCACAAAGAAACGTTCGTTCAAGTTTAGTTTAGGAATTTTGTAGTACAGACTAAAAAGGATAAGAACACGATGGCAAACAACGTAACATTATTTTTAATTCATAAGGTTTTAGTCGATAGCAGATGATCAAACATTAGTTTGCGTGTAGCTGCACAATAAGACTTATTAATTAAACAAATAACATATGCTACCGTGTATCTGGCTCTAAATGATATCATCATCACAATTCATTTTTCTTTAGTATGGCAAAGCAAGCATACTCAACTTAATTACTTAATTGTTCCTTCTCCATAAATTGGCCGGCTTTCAGCCTTATCAAACCATCCCATATTTTTACTCTATCATACTAAGTAAATAAACAATAAACAATGGCAAAGTTGTTGCTAGCACCCTTACTTCTCCTCCTTGCCATCTCTCTGGAACTGGCCGCGCTCACCACATCCACCCACGTTGAAGTGGAGCTAGAGATGCCAACTGATGATCCTGAAGAATTCCTACCGGACTCGAATGAGGGTCTAGTGGGAATCGCAGTGGAGAGAGTGGTGACACGGGCATTTTTCGACAGCATAATAAGCCAATCAGCTCCCAGCTGTGCCGGGAAGAGGTTTTATACAAGAAGCTCATTCTTAACTGCAGCGAAATCTTATTCCAAGTTCGGCAAGCTCCAGAACGATACGGTCTCCAAGCGTGAAATAGCTGCCTTTTTCGCCCATGTCACCTATGAAACTGGGCGTAAGTTTATCTCTATCTTAGATAATTTATAGCTCGACTACTACTCTGTGTAGGTGCAAGATTTCGCACTGATATCATCTTGAAGATGCAGATGTGAGAAGGAAGAGGCGGAGAGAAACAAAAGAAGAGTTAGGGTTTCATATATCTTAGTTAAGTCTTCAAATGAATACAAAGATGAGATGAAAGGATTAGGAAAAGACAATAAGAGAGAAAGACTAAACTACTCTTACAAAATATTTAATATATTCTAATAAATATATGTATTGTTTCTTTACAAGCGTCCATCGATCTTAGATTTCTTTTACCAAGTTCTGATTGTTACAATTACTATTTTTTGTTACATTTACAGATTTGTGCTATATTGAGGAAATTCAAAAATCAACAATGTGCGACGCGAGTTCCAAACAATGGCCATGTGTTCCAGGGAAACGATACTATGGTCGTGGACCTTTCCTACTGACATGGAACTTTAACTATGGGCCTTGTGGAAAGGCAAACAACTTCGACGGCTTGAAGGACCCTGACATAGTGGCCAGGAATCCAGTTGTTGCATGGAAGGCCTCGCTCTGGTTCTGGATGCTAAATGTTCGCCCCGTTGTGGGCAGCGGGTTCGGAGCCACCATCCGGGCCTTTAACGGAGGCTTGGAGTGCAACGGCAAAAACCCTGCCGCCATTAATGCTCGTGTTAAGTACTACGAGAACTATTGCAAAAGTATCAAGGTTGCCCCAGGACCTAATCTCAGATGTTAATTTTTATAGAATGAAATAATATATTGGTTGAGTGTTTCCTACAAGATAGAAGAGTATAGATGTTTGGATTTGAAGAATAATATATATATTATTTTAATCAAAAATAACATCCGGTGACACTTCTGCTCTAAAATGCCAGTTCGGACAACTCCGATGATTAGGCAACCACGCTTGTTTCAAAGTTTGGGTTTAGGGTCGTGTAGACTACATCAAGGCTAATCTAGGGTTCTGATGACAGATAGTGTTGCACATGTTTCGCTGTCTAGGTTGCCCAATTCTAGATCCTGAATTATTGTTTAGCAACCAATAAATATATAATTAGTTGTTGGATAATAATTTCACCAACACTTTTAACCAGTCAAAGTGGTGGGAAATTGATCCATATGAGCACGAAAAACAACTTCCTCATTTCTAGTTTTTTTTCGTAAGATGGACGTTGGAGATAATGTAGTGGTGAAAAATATTTTGTACTAGTGTTCGGTATTTGCCAACAATTAACCATCCAAATCTACAGAACCACTACCTTCATATTCCAATTTCCCATACAATGTTGGGGTCTATTTGAGAATGAATAATGGTGAATATGGCGTTGAAAGAGTTCCATGGTTGGACCTAGAAGGGGCTGGTTTAGTGATTGAAAAATGGTTTAAGTCGAAAAAGGCCACCCAACTAGCCCTCAAGTAATATTCATTGAAGCATATTCGCATGTTAGGAATAACTACTCATTCTAGATCTTGGGAACTTGAGATGAGGTGTTTGTGCTTCGAACACATTGGGTGTACACGATGTCTACGGAGAATCAGATTCATTAGCGAACATCGTGGCTTTCTACAATCAAGAAATTGTATTACGAACACTTGTGCTTGGGTAGCCGCCCCAACATAAGTTCCAAGCAACTAGATGTCAATGTTACTGCTGATGTTGTGGGGCATTTGGTATCAAGGTTCAAGTTATAGATTGTTCCAAATTCCTAATTAGGAACAAAGTTCAACTAATGTTTCAAACTAATTCTAAGGTTGTTCTTATTTTTTACAAGAACATTGTTCCTAAAAATGAAAAAGGAATAATGAACAAAGATATTATAAAACCGGTTGCCTATTGATAGGGCCCGGCCTTGGCAATTGAGGGCCTCAAAAAGACTCACCAAGAAGCCCACAGGAAAGCGGTCAACAATCTGGTGATTCGTTGACCTGGCCCATACTCACAGGCGACTGGAGAAGCGGCATAGTAGAGTGGGACAAGGCCCATCTACTGTGAGCTAGCGTCCTTAGGGTTTCAGAAGATCACAACCACGTGTCACCATCGTAGAGGTCACCACGGACGGCTGGATTCATTCTTGGCGAACACGACAGGAGGCCTGACTATAAATACAAACACTAACTTCCTAACAGAAAGACAAACCATTTTGCACATGGGATAACCCTGCGGTACGTTATTCCCGTTCACCTACCCTATTCCTTACAATCGCTTAGATTTCTCGTTCAACTTACTGCTATTCCCCATTTTAATATATGAGGTACCCCCACATCACTGAGGACCGGGCGACTGGGCTTCCGACAACTATGGGGCCAGACGATCTGTCTGGAACACCTATATGATTGTTCCTAAATATGAAAACGAACAATGAACAAAAAATTGTAAAACTGCTCCATATATGATTGTTCCTAAATATAAAAAAAGAACAATGAACGACTATAAAGAATTGCCGGAGATGATGATCTGAAAAAGTATGGCCAGAGAAGCAAAAAGAACGTGCAAACGACGGAAAAATAGAATCGTAAGGAGAGATGGAAAATTAAAATGATTTTATTTAATTGCAAATAAAGATCTTGAAAAATATAAATCTGCAAAATTAAAGAAATACAATTACAGTCCTATCCTTTTAACATAGACCATCAAATCTCCCATTAAAAAAAGGGATGGTTATGATTAGTGTCCTCATATGAGGACACTAAAAGGTGTTTTGATGGTAGAAATCTCGACTCACACAACACTTGAAGTCTGTGAACAACGAACTCATATTTGGGATTGCATGCCGGTTCTTATGGAGAACCATAAATGAACCAATTTTTTTTTTATCTTAGCACCACTCCCGAGCTATTGTCAAATTGGATATGTGGACGGATGTCTTTTTTGCAGGATACATGTATTCGAGAGAGCACTTATATGCTTGGTTGGCCCTGCCAGAATGAAAGTGCAAATATCATGCAAACCGACACATCTAGATTGAGTGTCTCTTAGCTCTGAGGGTACCAGAGAGTACATGTAGAGTTTGACTCTCGTTGTGCACTTTCTTCAAAAACCGTGGGGAGGAAATGACATAAATTGATGCATAGGGAGTTGGTGATCGAGTTTATCCATATATATCGTGAGGGCAATTACGCTGCAGATTACTTAGCTAGCATCGGGCACGAAGTGCCGTTAGGTCTATATAATTGCTCTCTTTATGATTTTGTGTTGGCCTATTGATCACGATATGATGTAATTGGCGTTTCTGAAAATAGTTTTGTTAGTTTTTATGGTGGTCAAGGAACGAGAAGATTTTTGCCGGTGGTAATGAGAACCCGACCACAGTGGCACTTAAATGCCAAAGATGGCTTGTAGCTATCCATGATGCCCAGACTGTGGAGTCACATGTCGAGGTTGAGAAGGGGACAAAGATACAGAGGCAGATTGCTTGGCTGGCAGGGCCAGTGATGGTGTCACTTTGAATTCCGACGGATCGGTTATGGGAATCGGAGGGAAAGCAGCCGCTAGCGGTTTAATCTGAGATGGTTACGGGCAGTGTATCCAGGCATATGCAATGAATCTGGGAAACACTATTACTCGGGCGGAGCTTCGGGGTGCCTTGGAGGGAATTGAAAGGGCCTGGCTTGCAGGTTTCAAGAAAGTGGAGGTCCAAATTGATTCCCAAGCTGCGGTGGCGATTCTGACAGACAAAAGTGATATTGTTAATCACAGTCATGCGCTTGAAGTTTTGGAGTTTCGAGATTGGTTGAGGAAAGATTGGAGCCTTACCATCAATCACGTTTACAGGGAAGCAAATCATGCAGCTGATTACCTGGCAAGTACATGTCATAGCCTTACCCGTGGAAGTCATTCTATGAGTACCTCTGATTGTAATTTAGCGTATTTTATTCGCTACGATTTTATGGGGATTTCCGAACACAGATTGGTTAATTAATTGATCGGCATTGGCCGCCTTCCCACCAAAAAAAATAGTTTTGATTATAAATTAAGGTCAGACACTTATTCTACCAAAAAAAATGTCAAAATCAGCTTACCGAATACTGATAAACCACAAAGAAACATTGGCAGAAGTTTTATTCAAGGAATTAGGATTACATAAGAGATGTTGACATTAAGGATAAGAATTATGGAGGATAAACCCACATAGTTTTCATTCATAAGTTTCAGTCGTTAGCAGCTGATCTGACTTTAATTAGCGTGAGGCCGCACGATAAGGTCAATTAAACATAATTAATTCAACTGTGGAACCAAATTAGCATATGCTAATGTAATGCTACCATGAATCTAGCTCTTAATGATATCATCACAATTCATAGTTTTCTTTAGCAGCCCAACGTAACATTCTTTGGTGTGGCAAAGCAAGCAAACCCAACTTAATTAATTACTGAATTGTTCTCTATAAATTGGACGACTTTATCAAAACCATCTCATTTTACTCATCACACACTAACATGGCTAAGTTGTCTGTAGCACCCTTTCTTCTCCTTGTTGCCATATCTCTGGCACTGGCTGTGGTCACCACATCAACCCACGTTGAAGTGGAGGTTGAATCCGACCAAGATTTCACCGACGAAGTCTATGTGGAGAGCGAATGTAGTGGTCGAGAAGACTTTGTCGATGTCGACCTAGAGATGCCAACTGATGATTCTGAACTAGTCGTGTCGGACTTGGATGAAGGTCAATTGGGGATTGCAGTGGAGAGGGTGGTGACACAGGCATTCTTCAATAGCATAATAAGCAAAGCAGCTCCTAGCTGTGCGGGGAAGAAGTTCTACACAAGAAGCTCATTCTTGAATGCAGCTAAATCTTATTCCAAGTTTGGTAAGCTCGCTAATGATGCGGCCTCCAAGCGTGAAATAGCTGCCTTCTTCGCCCATGTTACCCATGAAACTGGACGTAAGTTTATCTATATAATTCAAATTCTTCTTTCTTCTTCGTGCGTGCGTGCATGCATGCAAGCATGCACGTCGATCTCAAACCATATAATGTGAAACTGTACGCTTTCATTTACAGATTTATGCTATATTGAGGAGATCCAGAAATCAACCTACTGCGACCCGAATGCCAAACAATGGCCATGTGCTCCAGGGAAACAATACTTTGGTCGTGGACCTCTCCAACTGACATGGAACTACAACTATGTGGACGGGCCAACAGGTTTGACGGCTTGAAGAACCCTAAAATAGTGGCGAGGAACCCAATCATCGCTTGGAAGACGGCGCTCTGGTACTGGATGAAAAATGTTCGCCCCGTTGTGGGCAGTGGGTTCGGAGCCACTATCCGAGCAATTAACGAAGCTTTGGAGTGCAACGGCAAAAACCCTGCTGCCGTTAATGCTCGCGTTAAGTACTACGAGGACTATTGCAAACGCTTCAAAGTTACCCCAGGACCAAATCTCAGATGTTAATTTATTCACTCTGGCTCATCATGATCTTATCTCGTTAAGGTGATATTACGTTATATGTTACTGTTTAAGTCATTATGTATTGTCTATAATCAAAATACACAACGACTACGTATTATCTGATATATGGTGGAAGCTCTTTTCACTTGTATCTTTGTTATATGTATAACTTAAATAAGAAGAGCACGTTTGATTTGTTTGTGACTTGGTTGAGATTCTTCAATATCTATTTCTTTAGGGGTTTATTTGGAGACTGAAATTTCAATTTGATTTTAAAAATTTATATATTTGAAATGCATGTAACTGAAATTATTTAAATTTTACATTGCATTTTTTATGCTAAATTATTTTTTATATATTATAAAAATAATATAAAATGCTATTTCCTATAAACAAAAATACATTACACAAACAGTGACGTGGAAAAATGGTCAAAAATTTGTTGTTGTGGCAACTAGAGTACCTCATCGTAACACAATTCAAAATTACAGGACTACTCTGGAGCCTTTTAAAATTTTAGGACCAGTTTGTAACCCGGTCTATAGTTTCAGGATGTATCAAGTATTTGACCCAATATTCAATTACCTAAATCATATTAGGCACAACCTAATTACAAAAATAATGTATCATGAAGAGTATGGTGAAATACGAAAGGTTTTAAAACCACACATATTCGTCAATTTCATATCATATATATTTATATTCCAAATTTAAAATGGTTTAGTAAGCTAATATATGACTATTGGAGTGATTCATGGTGTACTGAATGAGCATCAATTAACGTTATTGAGATGAAAGTTGGAACAAAAGTACCGAAACACAAAGTGATCGAAATATAAGGGGTAAAAAGAGCAATTTATAATGTAAGAGGCTATCTGTTAAGTTAGAAAAGTAGAGGGGGGAAATTGCGCATTTTCCCTTTATTTATTCACAAGTAAAGATCGTAGTTGATGATAGAGTAAAATAAGACGAACACAAATAAAAAAATTACACAATTTCATATCTCGGAACAGAGGAAGGAAGCATATGGAAGAAATTCAAACCGTGATAGTAAAAGTACGAGGCTATAAAACAGAGAACATGCAAGAATACGAACCTTCTACTGACCGGCGGCAAAGGCCTCGACAGGGAAAGACTTGGTGAGACCACCAATGCTCTTAAAATGAATCTTTCCGGCGGAGTCTACGAACATCTCGCTCACTGGAAGCGACAACATGAGTTCTTTAGCTTTCACACCCCTTATTTTCATAGCCTTGTTGTTGTCAAAGTATGTGCTGATCTCCTTGTCGAGGGTGACTTGCCTTCCGATCATCTTGAACTCGTGCTTAATCGCCTCCTTTTGCACCATCCAGAAGTACCTCGTTTCCTCAACGTACCCACTTTCAGTAACGTTTTCCAACGGCAGCAATCCTTCTGGGAGCCCGAATCTCTTGAGAAGTGACACGGCTGTCTTCGTTGACTCTTCGTGGCCCTTCTTCACGGTGCCTCCTTGCTTTGGATCCATAATCCGTAGGTGTTTTGGTTTCTATTTTCTGTGTAGTTTTGATGTCTTGAGAAGAAAGGGGCAGAGCTATATATTTACAAGCTATTATTATTATTACCTATAGGCCATCAGCTACCTTGATTCGAACACAATAACTATGATAGCGTAGTGTTTCTTAGGAATGGGACCTTATCAGTGATCTACGTGGTGCGTGGCTTCATGAACATCTTCCATATATGATACATTCCTTCTCTTCTATTTCCAGCATATGTTCCATGAGCCATGTCATGACAGGCCCACTTCCTCTGACTTTGACAGTAGTAATTGAATGGCCTGGACAAATCAGGCTTCAGGCTACCCGAAAACCCGGATTAATTCTCATAGGGCCAAGCACACTGATAGCAGTCCGACCGGGCATCGGGGTTTCCAGATTTGGCCCGGCACGAACACTGCCCCCGAATTAAGAAAGTTTATTTATTTATTAACAACATCCCAAACACAACACTTGAAAGAATCATAGGAATCTAGTTTAATGGCTAGGAACAAGGAAGACCTACATAAGAGTTAAGAGAACAAGGACGAAGCCGAAGGAATTTACCTGGCTTTCGATGTTGGGGTTGAAGATGGCCGGCTAAGGAAGTAGCGTGCTGCTGTTGGGGTTGAAGATGGCCGATTGATCAGGAAGCGACGAATGTAGTGCGTGAGGCCGTGAGCACTGAACCCTAAACCCAACCAAACACACACATCTAATAATTAAAATCATCCCAAACACAATAATTGACAATATACTAAGCAATTTTAATAGCTAGGAACAAGGTAGAATCCCAGAAGAGAACAGGAAGAAGCTGAAGGAACTTACTTGCCGATTAAATCGGGGATGAAGATTGCCGATTAAATCGGGGATGGATCAAAGGGATGTGAAGAGTGAGTGGAAGGTAGGATTCAGGAAGAAGCCGAAGCCCGAAGGTGCACTGCTTCCGACCACATGCCGACTGCCGATCGCTATAGGTGAGAGTGGGAGTTGAGGGTTGCGAGACTGAGAGTGACAGAGAGAGTTCGTTACTCGGGAGAGGGGAGGGGAAGATGGGATTAGGAAATTAGGAATTAGGATTTAGGAATGTGGTAGGCTGCACACAAACATTTCATTAATTCAGTTAAGGGCTTAAGGCCCAGTATACTAATAAATTGAACCTGAACTTCAGCAGCCCAGAAACATGACCGGGTAATTATGATTATTGAAGACCTAGCTACCATCATCCACTTGGATTGGATTTGTTTCCGCTCTGTATTAATAATGGGTCCGCGAGTACACAAATTAATGAATCTTGGACCAGTACTAGTGACTAGTGAGTTAGTCTTGTGTTTTTTTTTCCCCGAGCACTCCCACGGAAGAGAGTACCAAGATCACCTAGACTAAGCAAAAGGGGGGTGAGAGAGAAAAAACGATTGTGGGGGGTGGGGGTGGGAGGTGAGGGGTAAGGGCAAGAATTGCGACAAAGATTCAAAAGAAAAACTCCAAATAATTAGAAAACAAATTCTCAAAAACTTAAACAACCTGTACAAGACTATGTAAGTGAAATGAAAAACTCCAAAAATTAAAAAACAAATTCTCAAAAAGTCATAATAGATAGTTGCAGAATTGAAGGATCAGAAAAAGTGAAAGAGAAAGGTCCAAGAATGAGAGGAACTTGTGAAGAAAGATTGTCCTGGGAGTGGTAAGTTGCTTCGGTTAAAAAGGGAGAGATTGGCCACAACAAGAGTTAACTTGGAAAACAGCTACTAAACTGAAACAGAGAACAGTAAACAAAGGCCACGTTTTCCTGTTAAAGGAGTAAATTCCGCAGGAAAGATGGATTCCGGGGGAATTGGATTGAGGCCGGAATCCAATTAAAATCCAGCTCATAATTCCTTGTTTTCCTGCAAAATTAACAACTTGGAATTGCAACTTGGCTCCACCTGAAATTACAATAATACCCCTAACATAATACCCTTCTTTTCTTATCCCTTTCCAATCACAAGTTTCATTATACATATCTCCTTCCGCCTTCCTTCTTTTACCCTTTTGCCGATTTCTACTTCAAGAACATCAAAAAGAGGGTTTTGAGTTTCTTCTGTGTTTCAAAAAGGGTTCCCTCCCAATCATTATTATCCAACTGCCTCCTAAATCTAAAAGTTTTGGACTTTGTACAATATCGGGAGCAGAGGATCTGGAAACTGAAATCGGAAACAATAAAGGGTTTGTCCTGAAAACTGAAATTTGGGGAATCGGCGATTGTAGCAGCGAGTTTGGTATTGGTATATACTATTATGAGCAACGGTGGCGATGGGCAGCAGCAGCAGCACAAGAATACGCTGCGAAGAGGCAATAGTGGTGGATTTCTACCTAGCTCCTTTCGTTCGATTTCCAGCTACTTGAGGATCGTTTCATCTGGAGAACAAATGCGGCCGCCGGTCGGAATAAGGAGAAACGGCGGTCGTTGGCCGCCGTTGGTGTGAAGAGGGGCCTGCTGCAGGGGTCTGGCACGAACAGAGAGGCAAAGGAGAGGCGATTGCACGTGGGAGGGCAAAATTGACCTCCAAAAATAATTCCGCCGGAATCCAATGATTCCGCCCATTTTGGTATGGAATTACCGGACTCTATTGGACCGGAATTAGGGCCCGAGACGGAATTAAATTCCGCCGGAATTGGTCCGTTGTAAAATGACAGGAAAGCAAGGAATTACGTGATTCCGCCGGAATTAAATGATTCCAGCCCTCAATTGCTGGGAGGAAAACGTGGCCAAACTGAAAGAATAAACGTGAGTGATAGAAATAAGTAGAGGTAGAAGGGAGAGATGAATCTGTAATGATGATCGAAGGAATTTTGCACGTTTGCCGAATTATTGAATCCACTCAGTATTCTTGAATCTCGGCGGTAAGGATTTGTGATGGCAAAGAGAGAGCAAGGAATGAGAAGAGGGGACACATGATTTTTACGTGGTTCGGTATTACCCTACTCCATGCCCAAGCAAGCTTGGGGAGTCACTTTTATTATAGTTTTAATTACAACCCTCAAGAGAAAACACTCTTGAGTAACACCCTCTGTTTTTTCACTTCTCCAGCTAAACAGAGCAAAACACTTCCGAGTTGTAATCCCACAGTTCTGCCTTCTGGATGAAACAGTCAGGTCCTTCAAATAGCTGGGGATGAACTAGTCGTTTGAGGGGTGATCTTCTTTTTTGAATGCTGATTGATTTTCTCCTTTGATCGTGCTTTCCTTTTGTTACCTGCAATCAAATGAGAAGACAATACAGAATAGGAAAGAAAGGATTGGATTGAGAAAGAGAAGGATCTCTCTCAAGGAGACTTGTTTAGAGGGCTTGGACTTTTTCTTCCAACAATCTCCCCCTAAGTTCGAGCCCTGCAACCACACACATCCTTTAGCAGAGAAGACAAAGTCTCCCCCTAAGATTAGCAGTAACTAAAACAAAGAGTTAAGTAAAAACAAACAGATTGTCCTAGTAGAAAGTTCAGTCCAAGTCCAGAGTTTGCAAAGAGTTCAGAAAAAGAGAACAACACATCAAGTGACCCGAAGTGTCACAAACAAAAGTCCAAAAGACAGAAAGATTGTGTTGCAGAGAGTTCAGAAAGAAAAGGAGGGATCTTCTTCATAATCTGACATGTCACTCATGCTTGGTGGCTTGTCAAGCTTGGCAATCAGATTCTTCTTAACTTCTTTTGCCAGATCAGAATCACCAAAGTCCACCCGCTCCAGGTCAGCCATGAACCAGTCCATCCGTCCATGAAGGAATTCAACCATCTCATCAATTTGCTTGTTTAGCTTCTTGATCATCCGCTGCTTGGCAAGAAGGCAAAACTCAGCTGATCATTTCCCGACTTCCGTTTGATGAGTGCTTTGAGAATCTTCATCTTGTTGGAGACTGCATGTGCTTCACAGCAATACTCATTAGGAGCGAATGAAGAGACAGCAATGTGGGTTGAGATACTTGTCTTCCAGCTAGAGGATTCTCCCCCTGTTGCAGGATGGAACGGAGCACGGAAGGAGCCGATACGGTGGAGAACATGCTGAGGACGGAGGACACTGCAGTTGTTCTTCAGGACATGGTCGGAGAGGTCAACACCAGCCTCAAGAAGGAGAGACGTGATGATAGAAGCAAAAGGCAGGTTGTCTGAGGACTGAGGAGAAGAGGCCTGAATGATGGAGGAAAGAACCAGATGGGGCAGACTCAAACGGTTCAACGGAGAGCTCCAAACAGAATCTAGCCATCAAGAGGAATAATAAGATCAAGATAGAGGAGCGCGGAGAAAGATTCGAGTGACAAACCAGTGGAGGACCCGTAGAGTTTCTGGTAACTGGAAGACTTTGATTCGACGATCATTGGAAGGAACCTGGCACAGGAGACGGTTCTGCAGAAGAATGTCCCACCCAACCTGATGCAGTCCAGCAACGGTGTGGACCGTAGAGCCAGCGACAGGAACACCTAGAACCGAGGCAAGCACGAAGGTGAAACTGGAATCCGCTTACCAAAGACGACAGAGGAGGCCGAAGGAGGTTCAATGGTGTGGACACGGAGGTTGCAGTAGAAGTGTTTGACAGCTTCTTCGCAGTAGACACTTGGAGCACCGAACGCCAGAGTATGCCAGCCAAGGTTGAAAATGAGAGGGGATAGACTGACCCCGTACTTCACGAAGTCATTGGCATCAACATGGTAAAAATCCAGGATTTCTCTAGAACGGAAGGAGAGTTCATAAGCCTGGGAAAAGGAGGGCATGGGAAGAATGTCAACGTAGCGAGCAGGAGGGATGCAAGAGGCCATTGCAGAGGAGCAAGATGAACAGGAAAAGGGTTTGTGAGGAAGAGTGCAGAAAAACCTAGGGGGGACGGCTGTTTAAATGAAGAGGGAATGGTGAAGAGAAAGGAAAGTGGATCGTCAGAAAAAGAAGGCGGGGAAGTTATTTCCCCAAATTGAAGGGACGTGCATGCGGGGAAAAGATTCATCAAATCCACTCCTACCCTAGTTAATATGAGGGAGGGAGAAGGTAGGCAATGATTCAGAGATTGTCCAAATCCGATTCACTTACCATACCCAGATTGGTTCGAATTTCACAAAACCTGTCTTCCTTTAATGGTTTGGTAAACAAATCTGCCAACTGATCATTGGTGGAGATGAAGGAAAGAGAAACCACCTCATCTTGAACAAGTTCTCGAATGAAGTGAAATCGAACCTCAATGTGCTTGGTTCTAGAGTGTTGAACTGGATTTTTGGAAATAGAGATGGCACTTGTGTTGTCACACAGAACAAGGATAGTGGGAAGATGAATAAGGTAGTCTCGAAGCTGGGACTTAATCCATAGAACTTGAGTACAGCATTGACCTGCAACAATGTATTCAGCCTCAACAGTGGAGAGTGCAACAGAGTTCTGCTTCTTACTTGCCCAGGAGACTAGTTTGTCTCCTAGAAATTGACAAGAACCAGTAGTACTCTTGCGATCAACAATGCATCCTGCATAATCTGAATCACTGAATGCTAACAGATCAAATGAGTCATTTTTAGGATACCAAAGTCCCATTGATGTAGTGCCTTTAAGATATTTGAAAATCCGTTTGACAGCACTAAGGTGACTTTCCTTAGGAGAGGATTGAAAGCGAGCACACAGACACACACTAAATTGAATATTTGGTCTACTAGCTGTTAGATAGAGAAAGAGCCAATCATACCCCTGTAGAGTTTTGGATCAACAGAAACTCCGTGCTCATCCTTATCCAGCTTGAGAGAGGTTGCCATGGGAGTATGGCATGAGTTAGAGCTTGTAAAGCCAAACTTGTCAAGCATGGAGTGAGCATATTTACTCTGATGGATAAAGATTCTGAAGGGTTTTTGAGTAACTTGTAGACCAAGAAAATAGGTAAGTTCTCCCATCATACTCATTTCAAAGGTCTTAGTCATGAGGGAACAGAATTGGGAGCACAGAGAGGAATTCGTAGAACCGAATACGATGTCATCCACATAGATTTGAACAATGAGGATATCTGACTTATCGTACTTGAGGAAGAGAGTTGTATCAACTTTTCCACGAATGAACTTTTCTGAGATGAGAAATTCTGTCAGTCGTTCGTACCATGCTCTCGGAGCTTGTTTAAGACCATACAGAGCCTTTTTTAGCCGAAAAACGTGGGATGGAAGAGAGTGATTTTCGAAACCGGGAGGCTGTTTAACAAACACTTCTTCTTTAATGTGTTCGTTGAGAAAGGCGCTCTTCACATCCATCTGATGAAGCGTGAAGCCTTTGAAGTAAGCAAATGCACAAAGGATTCGAATTGCTTCAATACGAGCAACTGGGGCAAAAGTCTCATCGAAGTCAATTCCTTCCTCTTGATTGTATCATTGGGCAACTAAACGTGCTTTGTTTCTAGTAACGGTTCCATCTTCATTGGTTTTGTTACGAAACACCCATTTAGTTCCTATGACACTTTTATTTGGAGGAAGAGGAACAAGTTCCCAAACATCACACCTTTCAAATTGCAGAAGTTCCTCCTGCATGGCTTTGATCCAGAATTCATCGTTAAGAGCATCCTTAACATGTTTTGGTTCAATTGTTGACAAGAAAGCTTGATTTTCAAAATCAAGGTGTTTCTTTGAACGTGTGACCAAGCGATCTTCAGGATTTCCGATGATCTGAGAAGGAGGATGACGTTTAAGAATGTGAGGCGGAGCAAGTACTTCTCCTGATGGTTCAACTTGATTTGGGGAAGAAGGAAGAGCAGGTTGAGATTCTTCTGAGAGAGGGTTTTGGGGTAGAGAAGGAATGACAGCTGATGGTTCTTCATCATCAAACTGAGGTGAAGGTGCAGAAGGAGTTTCCTCATCAAAAACAACATTTATGGATTCTTCAACCTTTCTAGAGTTGAGATTGAAAACGCTAAAGGCTTTACTATGTGTGGAATAGCCCAGAAGAATGGCTGGAGAGGATCTAGGATCAAATTTTCCTAAGGTGTCCTTTGTGTTGAGCACAAAGCACTTGCATCCAAATGGATGAAAATAGGACAGCTTAGGCTTCCTTAGCTTGATCATTTCGTATGGTGTTTTGGAGAAATCCTTCCTAATCAATGTTCTGTTTAGAACATAACAAGCAGTGGCAACAGCTTCTGCCCAGAAGTGTTTGGGAGTGTCATGATCAGCAAGAATTGTTCGAGAGAGATCAAGCAGTGCTCGATTCTTTCTCTCAGCAATTCCATTCTGCTGAGGAGTTCTGGGAGCTGAGAATTCATGGCGAATACCCATGAAGGTACAGAATTGGTCAAAAGCGTGTGATTCAAATTCTCCACCATGATCACTCCTGATGATCTTAACTTTTAGACCAATTTGGTTTTCTTCCTGGAGATCAGCTTTTGAAGAGAAGAAAGAGCTTCACTCTTATGAACAAGAAATTTAACCCATGTGAACCGGCTAAAGTCATCGACAACAACCAAGGTATAGAATTTTCTCTCCAATACTCATGATGTTACAGGGTCCAAACAGATCAATGTGAAGCAGTTCAAGAGGTTTAGAAGTTGAAGAAATTGTCTTTGTTTTGAAGGAAGAACGAGTCTGTTTTCCAAGAGAGCAAGCATGACAGAAGAATTCCTTAGTTTCTTTGAGCTTTGGAAGCCCTCTAACAAGATCAAGTTTAGACAGTTTTACAATTCTGCTAAGGCTTGCATGACCAAGTCTTCTGTGCCACAGGAATTCAAGATTTCTCTCAATTACAGAAAAATATTTTTCTCTGAATGCTTCTAAGTTTAGAAGATTCACTGAGTAGATGTTTTCTTTCCTACTTCCTACAAACAGGAGTTTGTTTGTATCAGAAGTTTCTACAAAGCAGAAATTAGACTCAAAGGAGACTCTGTTTCCAGAGTCACAGAGCTGACTGATAGAAAGAAGATTATGTTTTAAGGAATCAACAAGAAGAACATTAGAGAAAACGGGATTACGTGAAGAGCCAATGGAGCCATGACCAAGAATTCTTCCAAAACTGTTATCACCAAACACAACTTTACCTCCCATTTTCAAGGTAAGTGAGTGAAGAGTTTAGAATTTCCTGTCATGTGATGCGAGCATCCGCTGTCCATATGCCACTCATTGTCTGTCTGAGCTTTTCTCATCTTCTGATCCTGAGTTATCTGAGACATGAGCAGAGGTTAGATGTTTTGGTACCCAGATTTGCTTGGGTACCTTGCAAATTTGAGTGACAGAAGAGAATTTAGAAGATGGGTTGAAATTTTGTTTGGGAAACTCTTGTTTTCCACAAAAAGAGCATTAAATTCATTTAATCTCAGATGAAGTAAGAAATTCCAATTCTCTAAGAGCACAACTTTTCTTTTAAGCTTTGCATTTTCAAACTCCAGTTTATCATTTGAGAGATTGAAATTTCTTGGAAAAGGACCTAAGATTCCAGGTTCAGAAGAGATGTGAGGGATAAAAGATGTAAAGGATCTATTTTTAACAATGATAGTAGGTCTCGGTGGATTTTCTGGAATCTTTGTAATTTTAGCCTGATGGTTACAAACAAGTTTGTTGTTTTCAGACCTCAAAGTTTTATTTTTATCTTTCAAAAGACGATTTTTAGACTTGAGATCAGTAACAAGACTTTCAAGGCTCAAAAATGCATCTATCAATTCAGTCTTAGAAATTGATTCAATATCATCAAAAGAGCATGTACTCACCTGGCCATCATCAGAATCTTCATGATCAGTTATTGCCATGAAAGCTTGATTCTTAGAGCTTTTATCATCTTCACTGTCAGAATCAGATTCACTCCAAGATGCCTTCAAAGCTTTTTGATGACACTCGATTTGACGTGATTATCAGCCTCATTTAAGCGACATTTCCTTGCTTAAGACATGGTTTTTAGGGTAGAATAGCGAATATTCACTCAACTACTCTATCTCGTGCCATTTGTGTTACTTTGACCCGTTTCGGGTCTATTTGATGGTTTTCTAGAGTTTTCATGTAAGCACAGGTTTTTGCCGTCAAATAAAGTAGCCAAGGACGTGTCTAAGGCGTTGGAACCTCGAGGAGTCGCACCGGAATCGATCCAAGGATTCAATCAAGTCGAACCAAATCCTGCTCCCATTTACAAAGAAGTTTTCGGTGAAAACCCTTGGATTTTTCGGCGAAAACTCATGAACAAATCGGCAGTGCATTCAAGAAGAACTTTTCGGCGAAAACACTAAGTTTTCGCCGAGAACCCGGCGTCCGAAAATCACAGGAGAAAACAGCCGGCGATCACCCCATTTACAAAGGAATTTTCGGCGAAAATTCAAGCACATTTTCGGTGAAAATTCCAGGCAAAATCCGGCGATATTAGGGTTAAGTATAAATACTTAACCGGCGGCCCTAAATCAGGATATACAGAATATACCATATCATATCTCATAATAGGAAATACTTCAGAATTCTCCCGAGTTCTGGAGCAGAGAGTTAGAGTTCGAAGAGCCAAGAAGAGATCGTGACGCCATCCCTTTCATCTCGAAGACTCGGAGCTAGGATTGCAGTTGACCGGAAGATCGAAGTTCTGCCGGAGTCGTCTTAATTAGGTTTTTCAGATCCTTTTTTGTTCTTCCTCTGTTCAAGATGAACTCTATCTTTGTCTTTGATTCTTTTGTGAAAAACATGAGTAGCTAAACTCGTAGAGCTTAGACTAGATGAACCCTAAGTGACCCAGGGCTTTAAAGCGGTCACGGATCGGCGGTGATTAGATTCAAAGTTTAATCAGTTTCTCTTTCATGTTTGATTTGTTCTTCGTTGTTTGTGTTTCTTGTCTGGATTGATCACCTAGATTAGATTCTTGTAAAGCTAAGGATAGAAGCGAACGCTCGACTTACTTTAAAACATCAAATCGAACAATTAACCTAATCATTGGAGTGTGCCTTTCGTAGGAACCAGTTAGGGTTAATCCACTGCAAGAGTAACTCATAAATCGTTAGTAATTGCACCAGTTAAGTTAAGTTGTTGCGAGAGGCGACCGCACCCGGGCGGCTAATTAATCTTGGTAGCTAGATCGGATAGAGCGAACGTTCGCCAGTCTTAAACCTAAGGGTAAGGAGTTATGGTGGTGTCTTAGAATTGATTGAACGAGAATCGAAATCCGTTGATCTGTTGATTGCCAATGCTCTGGTGAACGAAGGGGGATTCAAAGTCTAAGTTTGTCTGTCATCTTTGTTTTAATCAACCAATCTTTCAATCTGTTTTCAGTTTTAATTTTTAATTTCTTTGCATTTCTTAGAATTAGAAGTTGTGGAAATCACACCACGCACGAAGTGTTTAAACTTGAATAACTTGCCTTTATATTTGAGTAAACGATCATTAGAAGACCCGTGGAATACGATCTGCTTAGCTTGTTAGCTTGGTAGTTATTTGATAACCCGCTCTGCGAAAGTACCATCAAATTGGCGCCGTTGCCGGGGACTTCTTTTCATTGTTTGAAAGAAGAACTGGCATCTTATTCTTCTACTTTCCATCTTTCATCTTTCCATCCACTGCGATTTTACACTGGTTTTTGTTTGTTTTTTTCATCTGTAGGTTGTTCACAGGTTTATGCAACGCCGTCCTCACACGCGCTCCCAAACCAACAAGGCTAAGAGTATAGAGAGACCAGGCAATTCTGCTCCACCGAGACAATCACAGATTCCGAAGAGAGGCAGAACCAATCCACTTCCATCCGTCACTCCGATCAAGATCGAGGAACTGAAGGAGAGTTCCTCATCTTCATCTTCACCGTCATCTTCATCCGCTTCATACACCGAGTCACTTTCACCTCCTCCATCTCCTACCATGGATGATCAGTTACCACCACCACCACCAGGCGGTCAACCACCACCAGTTGCACAGAAGAGTCTAGCTGACTACAACAAGCCGAGCGCGACTAGCGTTCGATCTTCCATTGCCGTGCCGCATTAAAGGAGATCCTGACTATGAGATCAAGATTCCATTCTTGACTATGATCTCTAGGGATCTACAGTTTAAAGGCAGGCCACTAGACAATCCGTGCACACATCTGACGGATTTCCTTGATCTTTGCAGCACTTTCAAGAACGGAAATCTCGACAAGAACACTCTTTGCTTGAGAGCTTTCCCGTTCTCTCTGAAAGGCGAAGCTAAGAGGTGGCTTACTGGCAAACCTCCTGGCTACTATACCGACTGGGAAACTCTTGCTCAAGACTTCGTCGAAGAGTACTTTCCTCCTGCCAGAAAAACAGCCATCAAGGACAGCATAGCCAAATTCTCCTAGAAGGAAGGAGTAAGCTTATATGATACTTGGAATCAATTCCAAGAACTTCTCTACAACTGTCCTCATCACGGTTTCGAGCAGAGGCAGTTAGCTGAAATCTTTGCTCGAGTCTTCGAGAAGAATCTGCCAAGTGGGTCAATTCCCTAGCTGAAGGGGATTGCACTACGCTTACATCTGAAGCTGCTCTTCTTCATTTCGCGAACAGCGTTTCCAAGTCGAGAAACTGGGAATGACAATCTGAAGGGTCAAGAGGCAAGCTCGATCTCGAAGCTACTATTAAGGCAGAAGTAGAGAAGCATCTGAAGAAGTCTTCTACACCAATCAAGCCGTCGGCAGCCACTGTCTACGTTGCCGATTGCGAGTGGTGTGGAGCTTGTGCACATAATGGAGGCCGATGCCAAAATTTTGGTAAAACAGAAGTCTGGTCCGCCGAAGAAGTCAATTTCGTTCAACAAGGCTTCAGCAACATTCAGAATGGTTATGCTGGCTACCGCAATTTCAGGCAATAGGGGAATTATCAAGACAGACCTCCCTACAATACTAGCACCAACCACAACCAGAATCAGAATAGTCGCCCAGCTGGTCCAGCCTAGGATCAGAAGCCGAACCATCCGCCGGCAGGTGTCTACCAGCCATCGCACCGCAGTCTGAGTAACTATGGAACTGCCCCTGGCAATCGCAGAATCAATATTTGAATAATACCTACACAGGGCAGCAACATCAGAGGGAGAACAATGTCAGTGACCTCGACAAGAAGCTTAGTCAGATCATCACCAGACTTGACGATCATGAAAGTCGGTTCAAGGCTCAAGCTCTTCTCAACCAAGAACAGATCGCATCCGGTCAAAGAATTGAGCAGGCTGTGAACCACATCTAGAGCATGCTAGCATCTAGTAGACCATTTGGCCAACTTCCAAGCCAAACCGAGCCAAATCCGAGAAAGGAGCAAGCTAAGATGGTATCCGTTCAAGAACCGTCATACTCATCTACTAATGCTTCTTCTAATTTATGCAGGACTGATGAATCTCCTAAGGAAGCACTAAAGGAGGTGCCTAAGGAGTATGATCCTCCTCTTGCTCCGTACTACGTGAAGCCTCCTTTTCCAAGAGCATTGCTGCCAAACGTAAGGTTCGAGACTGGCATGTGCGGAGGTAAAGAAGGATATCCTGCCGCTCGTAGCAAGAAGCCTTCATCGCCATATCCAGCTAAGTGTTTTGATCCTGGTTCTTTCACGCTTTCTCTAGTTATTAATAATGTTGAGATAGAACGTAGTTTGGTTGACCTAGGCGCGTCTGTCAATGTTATGCCTATGAGTTTATATGAAAAATTGAACCTAGGAGAACTTGAGCCAACTAGCATGCAACTTGTCTTTGCTGATAGATCACTGAAAACTCCGAGAGGAGAAATAAAAGACGTTGTTACTAAATGTGGTCCTTTCACGTTCTTAGCTGACTATGTGATCATTGATACTAGTAAGGATAATTCTACCATTCTCATAGGACGACCCTTCATGGCTACAACTAGGATGCAAATTAACGTTCCAAATGGTTCTTTAACTTTGAGGGTTGGTAAGGACACGATAACGTTCCGCCTTAAAGACGGAATGAAATATACCCCTTTGAATGAAGAATCTCATTGCCTAGCTGTTGAAACTGTGGAGTTGACTCCGGTCAACTCCGTTACTGACATCTCTTCTAGTGTTCCTAGATCAATTGTTGTTGTAGGTGCTGGACAGATTACCAAGCAGAAGCCAAAATCTGCTGTTCAGAAGCCGCCAAAGAAGAAGGAACTGAAAGCCTCTTCTTCACCACCGAGCAAGGAACCTGGCAAGCCCCGGGGGAAGAACAAGAAGAGAAAGACTCAAATGGTCTGGAGACCAGTTGTACTGCCACCTTCATCCGAGCCAGCTGCACCACCAATTCGTTCCGAGCTACCGGCGCCAGAACAAGTATTGAAGGAGAAGCCAAAAGCATCTCCTAAGGAAACACCGAAGATCACCGATCCTGGCGAACAGAGCTGGAGGATAAAGCGAAGACGAAGCCGATCATTCTCATCCCTTCCACCGTCTTCCTTGTAGAGGATGATCCCTCAACAGAGCTATTTGGTCCGTTCAAGATCACTGAGCACCTTCCCGACGGACGTATCAAGCTCTTACATGCTAACGGGAAGAAATTTACGCTTAACGGAGATGCCCCGAAGCTCTACTTCATGAACTCCGATGCTAGCATTAAGGAGAACCTGAGTTGGGATGTCTCCTAACACCGTCCAGGTATCGTCCAGCTCAAGGACGTTAATAAAAGAGCGATTCGTGGGAGGCAACCCACGGCTGGAGTTAGTTTTTCATTTGTGTCAACCTTAGTGTTTTAGAGTCGGTTCGGGGGAGCCAAAAGTGTCAATTTTCATGATTTCTTATTTTTCGTGTGTATTCTTTGTGTCATCGTTTCAATCGCAAGTCGTTTGAGGTTGTTCTGATTTTTGTGGATTTAATTGTGATTTTCTGAAGTTTGCCGGGATTGCAAAAATATTTTCAATCGTACAGGTCAAAATTTTCGCGAAAACTGTCCCAATTTTCGGCGAAAACTCCCTTTCAAATCCCACTGTGTTTTATGGTCGATTTTAACTAGACTTTTCGGCGAAAACTCTATGAGTTTTCGGCGAAAACTTATTTGAAAATCGGCAGACCATTTTGCTTTGGGTTTTAGGCGAAAAATTGCACACATTTTCGCCGAAAACTTGAGTGAAAATCAACAAATTTTTCCCTTTTAATTCTCGGTCACACTCTCTCTCTCCCCTCACTTTCATTTTCGAACAAAACTCAGAAAACCTCCCTTGTTTAAAAAATCTGCCGCCGCCGATACTACTTTCGCCGCCGCCCAAACCATCCGCCGCCGCCCTACTCCCCTCCCTTTTTCCGATCAGTTTGAGCCGTAGAACAGTCGAATCGGAGCTCTAGAGCTCCCGTTCAGCCAAACCCTAGTTTTTCGAGTTTTTCTCCGATTTCTCTTTCTCCGTTCATTTTCAGCACCCATGGCTTCAAGGTAAGTTGTAGAACTTTTCATTCCGAATCTTTTGACATGTTGAATGCTGAATTTCGTCGGGGTTGACTTTTCAGTTTACCTCGATTTGCGTGCCGACTGTTTCGTGTGAACTAGGTTAGCTGAATTGCTTTTGACTGATCTAGCATGCTTAGGGAGTATTGTGCTGAACTATAATACCATTTGATCGTGTGTTGATATGCTTAAAGTTCGATTCTCTACGGTGTTGACTTTTGTGAAATGTCGGTTTGACCATGAATTATCTATGCTTGTTTGGCTGCCATAAGTGTTCATTCACGTCTGTGCTAGCCATCTGAGATTATAATTATGCCGTCATTTCCCGCTTTGAGCTAGTAATTGCCATGATTAGGGTTCAATGTGCCATGATGTTGACTTTTTGAATGTCGGTTTGACTTCTGATCCCTAATTATGTTATGAACATTCCGGCTAGACATATGCATGATTTGTGATTTATCGTGATTACCGGTTACTTGATTTGCTTACCCCCACTCGGTTTTCCTCATTTCTTTGTGAATTTGAGTTTTTCTACTAAGTGCGGGGTGGGTTATTAGTCAATTAATCTGGTTTCGTTTCTGGTTTTAGGAATGTCACTCATGAGCGCATGACCAAGACGCGACTTGATACCGCCTCTAGCACCCGAGCCGCCGCTCCCGTCACACCCGCCGTCTCCGGTCCTCCACCAGCTTTCCCTGACCGTGTTGGGTACCACGCCACTGTTGCTCGCCTATCCCAGTACTACTTCGAGCGCTACCAGCGGCTCGAGCATGTTCCTGGAGTTGATGTTCGCCCACTATCTATGGAGTCACTCTTCGAGCATGATGAGGACTGGCACCGGAACGTGCTCGATGCATTGGTACCTGCAGGACTGCTGGAGCTGACCACGCTAGCCGCTGACTTCCCAGACGTCGCTCTCCAGGAGTTTTGGGTGACATTCGATCTGGACGAGCACAAGAGGAGGCAGCACAAGAAGGTCATCACCTTCTATCTGGGCGGGGTGCACAGGACACTCACCTATGATGAGTTTGCAGCTCATCTCGGGATCCCCCGCGAGCACTACGAGGGTCATCACCTCGGCTGGGAGAACAACAATGGCGACGGAGAGGAGTACGACACGCTCTGGAGCCACATTACTGGAGTGCCCGACGATCGTACCACGAAGCATAACTCAGTTAAGTCCCTCTCTCACCTTCTCTATAAATTCATTCACATGGTTTGGCGTCGTTCTCTTTTGTTTGCTCTAGAGAAGGACCGTGATGAACCCCCGGTGCCCTGGACCCGGCCAGACCTGCCCTTGACCCGGAGCCAAGTTAAAGCCTTCAAGACACGGGTCACCGCTTACATAGGAGACTGGAGTCGAGCCAAGCACGAGGAACTGGACCAGAGATTCATCAAGGAAGGATACACGGTGCTGACCCTTGAAGACCGACAGAAAATCAATAATGGAGGCAAATGCCCGAAGGACACTACCCCGGCCCCGGCTGATACGGACAACCAGCCCTTGCCTCGGACAACCCTTCTCAACACTCAGAATCTGGCGGACAAATTGATGCCAGTAGATTCAGGTGGTCAAAAGACTTGGGAGGAACCTCACTTGTCCGAGGAAATGTCAAGCAGAAGGCCAGAACAGCCCGACATCACCAAAGCCCTAGCACCAGGTCCGGAGCAAATGATGCCGAGCCGGTCATCAGAGCCGAAGGACGTCACCTGACCACCCGGTCACCCGGAACCCACGGTAATTACAGAAATGCCACCGCGCGCTTTCCAGGCACTTTTCCTAGCCGCGTCCGGATTCCTGCCCGCGCCCGGAGGTTTCCCAATCCCGCCCGGACAAGGAAAGCCGGATTTGCCCTAATCCGCCCGGATTAGGGTTTTGCTCGATTTTGCCGGTTTAGGAGTTTTAATTTCGGAGAACTTTGTTTATTTTAATAGTCTCCTCGGCCTATCTTTTAGGATTATTTTAGTTGTTCCTTATTAGAGTTGGAACCGGCCTTGGCCACCCTTGAGCTATAAATAGAGGCCTCGGCCACCATTGTAAGACAGATTATTGATTATTGAAATTTTCAGAACTTAGTTCTTTTCCTTCAGGTCTTTGCTCGTTGTTGCTTAGCTTAAGGTTTGGTTTATCATCAAATGCTATCATCCTTTGTTTGTGGCACCAATTCGACCGAATACCTTGGGGTTCCTAAGTCAATACTTAGTGGATTTCAAGGATTCTCCGTGGTTT
Source organism: Linum lewisii (assembly GCA_034768395.1). Classification (NCBI taxonomy): domain Eukaryota; kingdom Viridiplantae; phylum Streptophyta; class Magnoliopsida; order Malpighiales; family Linaceae; genus Linum; species Linum lewisii. The sequence continues at coordinate 17,929,141 of CM068302.1, forward strand.
CAAAGGTTAGGTTCTCGTGGGGCTGATAATATAGTATTGGGTGTTGAGTCGATCCCTTCCTGAGAGAAGGCGGTTCGCATCAGACCGCCACCATATCAGCCGAGAGGAGCTTCTTCTTCATCGCGCCATCTGGGAGAGTTATCCTCTTCATCCCGGATGGGTGCTTGCACGCTTACTCCGCCAGAAGACTCAGAGGCCGAGGCCACCTCGCTCACTCCTGGAGACAACTTTGTCGGCCGACTCATCATCTCTTTCGGTCTCAGCCAAGCATATGGCCAGGACATCCCACGACGCAGAGTACACACCGTCGGAGGTGATTTGGCGGTCGAGTACGACCTCGAGTTGGACCTCAGTCCCCAGGTAGCAGCAGATCCTCCCCTCCAGCATATGGAAGAGTCGGAGGAAGAAGATGATTCTGAGCAGCCGCAGCCCCGGTCAGAGCCGGAGTTTCATGATCATACACCCTCGCCACATCATCAGGCAGGGTATGCACACCAGTCGCCGCTGCCCATTCCAGAGCCATACTAGGCGCCTCACCCGCAGCACCGACCGCATCCCGCGGATGTTGGAGAGCTGTATGAGCGACTCCAGGAGTGGCGCATCACTGACAACGCCGCTCAGGAGGCGAGATGGATTATTATGCAGCAACACATGCACCGCTCTGACGAGCGGTATGAGGCACAGCTGGCGTGGCAACGTCGGGTCGGCGACGCCCTACACTTTCCACCCCCCGACGCCCCTGACCAGCCATGATCGGGTGGTGTCCTTTTCCTTGTCCTTTCTTTTTATTTCTTCTTTTCGGATCTCGATCCAACTTTTTTTTTTGTGGATCCGGGACACTTGTCCCGGTTTCCTTTTTATCTTTCATTTATTTTTGTTTTGCAGGCAGTTGGGAGATTCCCTTTGCTTCGTTTTGGTAGATTGCCTCTGCTCGAGGATCCGTGCTAATCCCCTACGCCAACCATCTTGGTCCAGCTTCTTCTACTTCACTCTGAACTCTAGATTTAGTCCTGTGAGGACACAGTACGATTTAAGTGTGGGATAGGATGCTAGAGAACCTTGCATGAACTTGATTGCCCTTGATTGTGTTTTTGTGTGCCTCGTGATTCCTGTCCAGTCTCTCTAGCATTAGAATGGCTCAGTTCTTGATTTTTTTATGTTAAGTTGTTGTTCAACCTTTCATAATGATGCTTAGACTGCTTAACCTAGAACTTGAGAACCAACGTGTTTACTTTGATGCTAAATTGCTTGGTCAGAACAGAATTTTTAAAATCACACTTGTAGTTTGTAGCATTGATTGCATGAAAATGACCGAATCCAACTAGCAAACCAACTGTGAGCTTTTGATCCATTGCACGTAACTTGTAATTTCAATTCTTTTTGAGTGATTTTCTGTTTGCTTGAATGAGTTAGAATTTGCATGAGACCTACTCGAGACCACACGATGACACGAGTTCTAGAATGATAGGGGCACCTAGATTCAGCTACTAAGCCAGATAGCCTACCAAACGATAAATCCATTAGGTTTAAACCCTTGAGCTTGGCCTGTTCTTTCGGTTCGATAATACATTACAACCATTTCCCATTCTTTCATTCCCCGTTGATCCCCTGTGGTTGTAGTTCTAGATTGACCTACCGGAAGTCGGTTTGTGGTAACCTGCCTATAGCCATTAAACAGGTGGTCTTAGCTATTATGTCCAAACGTGTAAACCCCTCTAGCAACTAAAAGAAAGAATTGGCACAAAGAAAAAAAATACAAAAGAAAAAGAGAGAAAAGAAAATAAAAGAAAATGTCGAAGAAGAAAAGAAGAAAAATCAGAAAAGTTTCAAGTTTTGAGTTCAAATAAATGTTCTTCTCCCTACAAATGGAAGAACGAAGTCAAAAGAAAATTCAGACGAAAAAAAAAATGTAAAGAAATAAAGTGCTAGGTTGCTTGAGGGTATCATAGGGCGAGCGTTCACTATTCTACCCGTGTCTGGTTAGACGGTAGGAAACCATAGGCTAGATTCGAGGGAAGTTAGTCGAAAGCTACACCGCACCAAAGCCATCATCATACATTCCCATCATCCATCTCATCATAAACCCTTGTAGTGTAGAATTCGTTACAGTCCTAGCAGGGAAGTCCTTCTTGACTAGTTACTCGTGTTGTCACAGTGGTGGAGATGTGGTCGAATTGCAAACTTATGACAAAATTCAGTAACAGAAAATGATTGAGAGCAGAAACATGTCCTTAAACACAGAGAGTGAGAGTTCCCCATTTACTAAATATTTCCTGTGTGAGGAGTCTGGTCGGTCAGGTCAAATTCGTGCATAATTGGTTGCGATTACTAGTCGTGTGCAGTTTTTTTTAGTGAGACCAGGTTGTTTGGCTGATCAGTATGCATGTTAGGTTTCTTGTTCTAGGAATTATCTGTCTAATAATTCATTGTGTTTGATTGAACTCCAATTTAATAAATCTTATCATTTGTGAACATGAGCGTTTCTATTCAGTTTGCTTGAGGACAAGCAAAAGTTTAGGTGTGGGGTATTTTGATGACACTCGATTTGACGTGATTATCAGCCTCATTTAAGCGACATTTCCTTACTTAAGACATGGTTTTTAGGGTAGAATAGCGAATATTCACTCAACTACTCTATCTCGTGCCATTTGTGTTACTTTGGCCCGTTTTGGGTCTATTTGATGGTTTTCTAGTGTTTTCATGTAAGCACAGGTTTTTGCCGTCAAATAAAGTAGCCAAGGACGTGTCTAAGGCGTTGGAACCTCGAGGAGTTGCACCAGAATCGATCCAAGGAGTCAATCAAGTGGAACCAAATCCTGCTCCCATTTACAAAGAAGTTTTCTCAATGATCGGAAAACTCATGAACAAATCGGCAGTGCATTCAAGAAGAACTTTTCGGCGAAAACACTAAGTTTTCGCCGAGAACCCGGCGTCCGAAAATCACAGGAGAAAATAGCCGGCGGTCACCCCATTTACAAAGGAATTTTCGGCGAAAATTCAAGCATATTTTCGGCAAAAATTCCAGGCAAAATCCGGCGATATTAGGGTTAAGTATAAATACTTAACCGGCGGCCCAAAATCAGGATATACAGAATATACCATATCATATCTCATAATACGAAATACTTCAGAATTCTCCCGAGTTATGGAGCAGAGAGTTAGAGTTCGAAGAGCCAGGAAGAGATCGTGACGCATCCCTTTCATCTCGAAGACTCGGAGCTAGGATTGCAGTTGACCGGAAGATCGAAGTTCTGCCGGAGTCGTCTTAATTAGGTTTTTCAGATTCTTTTCTGTTCTTCCTCTGTTCAAGATGAACTCTATCTTTGTCTTTGATTCTTTTGTGAATAACATGAGTAGCTAAACTCGTAGAGCTTAGACTAGATGAACCCTAAGTGACCCAGGGCCTTAAAGCGGTCACAGATCGGCGGTGATTAGATTCAAAGTTCAATCAGTTTCTCTTTCATGTTTGATTTGTTCTTCGTTGTTTGTGTTTCTTGTCTGGATTGATCACCTAGATTAGATTTTTGTTAAGCTAAGGATAGAAGCGAACGCTCGTCTTACTTTAAAACATCAAATCGAACAATTAACCTAATCATTGGAGTGTGCCTTTCGTAGGAACCAGTTAGGGTTAATCCATTGCAAGAGTAACTCATAAATCGTTAGTAATTGCACCAGTTAAGTCGTTGCGAGAGGCGACCATACCCGGGCGGCTAATTAATATTGGTAGCTAGATCGGATAGAGCGAACGTTCGCCAGTCTTAAACCTAAGGGTAAGGAGTTATGGTGGTGTCTTAGAATTGATTGAACGAGAATCCAAATCCGCTGATCTGTTGATTGCCAATGCTCTGGTGAACGAAGGGAGATTCAAAGTCTAAGTTTGTCTGTCATCTTTGTTTTAATAAAACAATCTTTCAATCTGTTTTCAGTTTTAATTTTTAATTTCTTTGCATTTCTTAGAATTAGAAGTCGTGGAACTCACACCACGCACGAAGTGTTTAAACTTGAATAACTTGCCTTTATATTTGAGTAAACGATCATTAGAAGACCCGTGAAATACGATCTGCTTAGCTTGTTAGCTTGGTAGTTATTTGATAACCCGCTCTGCGAAAGTAGCATCACTTTTCCTTTTGACCCTTTGATCAAAGGACACTCTGATCAAATGTGCCCTGTTTTTCCACACTTATAACATGTAACATTGTTATCATCATAAACTCTATCATAATCTCGTTTAGATTTTGAAAAATCCTGTTATTTCTGCGATGTTTGAACCTGTCAGAAGATCTGGACTGACTGTTTTCTCTTCCATTTTCTTTCTTGTATCTAATTAACCTACGAAGTTTACTGCTCATTAAAGCAATCTCTTTTTCAATATTCTCAGGTTCATCTTCTTCCCCTGAGCTTTCTTCAAGTTTTTGTTTCGCTTTGAACGCAATATTCTTCTTAGCTTTCTTTTTTCCTCAAGTTCAACCTTTTTATCTGTCATTTCGTTTTGTTTTAAAACAAGTTCATAAATTAGCAGAGATCCCATGAGATCCTCAAGAGTAAGAGTATTAAGATTTTTAGCTTCCTCGATTGCAGTTCTTTTAGCCATCCATTCTCTAGGTAGTGATCTAAGGACTTTTCTAACAAGATCAGATCTTTCAATACTTCTCCCTAGAGTAGACAGGCGATTTACAACCAAATTGAATCTACCGTACATTTCAGAAATAGTTTCACCAGGATTCATTTTGAACATTTCATATTCATGAACAAATAGATCAATTTTTGTATCCTTAACAGAAGAATTTCCTTCATGTGTTGCTTCCAAAATGCTCCATATTTCATGAGCAGTTTTACAAGCGCATATTCTATTATATTCTTCATCACATATCGCACAGTAAAGAACATTCATTGCCTTAGCATTCAGCTGAACCTTAGTTTTAACTTCTCAGAAAGATTGTCAAGATTTGCAGGAGGTTTGTAAGTTTTAGATCTTACCATTTGCCAGACTGAAATGTCTAGACTCATAAAGAATACCTCCATTTTGCTTTTCCAGAATTGATATCCTGATCCGTCAAACCATGGTGGCCTTGTACTAGAATGTCCTTCCACATTTGGCGGTTTGTTGCTTCCAGTACTTGTGTTCATTCTTTCACGTGGATCAATCCGCGGCAGACGACAAGTCTCGATTAAGGTTGATCACGGACCTGCTCTGATACCAAATGAAACAGAGAACAATAAACAAACTGAAAGAATAAACGTGAGTGATAGAAATAAGTAGAGCTAGAAGGGAGAGATGAATCTGTAATGATGGTCGATGGAATTCTGCACATTTGCCGAATTACTAAATCCACTCAGTATTCTTGAATCTCGGCGGTAAGGATTTGTGATGGCAAAGAGAGAGCAAGGAATGAGAAGAGGAGACACAAGATTTTTACGTGGTTCGGTATTACCCTACTCCACGCCCAAGCAAGCTTGGGGAGTCACTTTTATTATAGTTTTAATTACAACCCTCAAGAGAAAACACTCTTGAGTAACACCCTCTGTTTTTTCACTTCTCCGGCTAAACAGAGCAAAACACTTCCGAGCTGTAATCCCACAGTTCTGCCTTCTGGATGAAACAGTCAGGTCCTTCAAATAGCTGGGCATGAACTAGCCGTTTGAGGGGTGATCTTCTTTTTTGAATGCTGATTGATTTTCTCCTTTGATCGTGCTTTCCTTTTGTTACCTGCAATCAAATGAGAAGACAATACATAATAGGAAAGAAAGGATTGGACTGAGAAAGAGAAGGATCTCTCTCAAGGGAGACTTGTTTAGAGGGCTTGGACTTTTTCTTCCAACATAAACATCGCTAACAACTTGAGAAAAAGATGGGGGATGAAAAGGCTTCCCAACAGAACAACAACAACATCGTAAAAAACGGACCAAACCAAAAATCAATGAAAATTGAAAAACTACCCGAAAATTAAGCGAGTAACCAACCAACCGAAATTTGGGGAAATGGGAACGCTCATCTAGGATGAATCGAGAGGACTTCCAACATTCCTCCGGCAGACTTCGGCTCGATCTGCATCGGAGATAAGAGGGGGTCGTCGGAAATGGTTGGGACGTAACTTGTTTGTTGTTGAATGTTATTCTTTGATTGGCACAAAGCATAATTCGCAACCTGCAGCAGCGATTTCCACCGTCACAATCACAGAAAGACTGATTTTTTTAATAAATAAAAGACTGATTGTTTTTTATAAATAGAAAGACTGGTTTTTTTTTATAAAAAAAAGACTGATTTCATTATTTAGGTTATGTAAGAGGCTTCTTTCAACCTCTTGTGAGGCTTCTTTCAACTTCTAATGTCTCAAAAACTATTTTTTGTTGCAACCCACCAAGAGGCTAAATTTAGCCTCCCCAGATTTCGTAATTTCATGTTCACTTATAACGTACTTACGGTAAGATTTTTTTTAAAAGGTACTTACGGTAAGATTAATTTGTGTTTTTTTAATTTTTCAGCATAGATGATTATGATATTAAAAAATACATTTTCTGATAAAATTCCATTTAATTCCGACACAATTCATTTTCCCCGATATTTTTTTGTTTTAGTGCGTTGTAATTTTGTGACATTGATCAGTCTCATCACCTTTGTCATGACTTGTCTAATGAAGAAGGGTACCTCCACCTGTGTCATTGATTTATTGATGAATCACATCACATGTGGGTTGATTTGGATTGTAGCAGAGGGTATCCCCACCTCATTATGTCATTGATGAATCAAATCACCTTTGCAATTGTATGAGTGAGTGATGAATCACATCACCATTGGCTTGTGTCGTCCACTAGTAGAAGAAAACTTAGCACTACCTCACTATAAAAGGTCACTTCCGTATGTGTAGCAATTCACACACACACTTCATGAGTTCCTCAAGCAGTTCTTCATCAGGCAAGCAAGAGTGGTTCAACTACCAACGTCTCCAACTGATTGATAGCATGCTAGATGAAGAAGAAAATGTTGCACCCCCGCCAAGAAATCGGACTCCGACTGACCGTGAGAGAGAGGCCGGCCATGCACATCTGATGAGGGATTACTTCTCGCCAAATCCGACATACAATGATTGCATCTTCAAGAGGCAATTTCGGATGTGAATCGGGTTGTTCAGTCGTGTCTTGGGCGACGTTGTGCGATATGACTCTTCGTTCGCCCTTAGACAAGATGCACTAGGTCGACTGTCTTTGTCACCCGAACAGAAGATCACTAGAATTCTTCATATGCTAGCATACGGTAGTTCAGCTGATTCCGTCGATGAGTACTGTCGGATGGGTGCGAGCACTACATTGGCATGCTTCAAGAAGTTCTGCAACGCTGTGGTGAACATATACTCGTCCACCTACCTTCGTGAGCCAAACAATGGTGACATGAGGAAACTACTCCAAAAAGCACCTAGACGTGGTTTTCCGGGGATGATAGGTTCGATTGACTGCATGCATTGGGAATGGAGGAATTGCCCGACTGCATGGCAGGGAGCGTACACGGGCCACATGCATCTACCTACTATCATTCTCGAGGCAGTCGCTTCATACAACACATGGATATGACATGCTTTCTTTGGAAGTCCTGGCTCAAACAATGACATTAATGTTCTCGGGATGCGCCGTCTTCGATAGAAGTTAATTATTTGGATATAAGTTGTGAAGTGACTAATTCCTTTCAACTGTGATTCTTAAATATAGGTGGTACGGAGAAAATCCACTGATTGCATTTGCATTTTATTATAACTAGTATGTAGAGTCGGGCGTTGCCACGACACTCTAAAATGATTGTAATAAGATATTGTTCACTCGTATGATTGCGGTACATTTTACGTGATTTTATATGTAAAATTAAAGATGCGTATAATCTTGTAGCATAATACTGAATATTGCTCATGGGAAAATAGTAATACAGAAAAATGTTTGTGCTGGTAAATGTTAAAGGGTCGCATGACCAATAGAAGTGCTTGACAGAGCAAACAAATCTGGTACTTTTGCACTCAGCCTCCCACATATAGCTGACAGCCCCAACAACCCTCCTCAGAAAACATGTTCAGAAAAAGTGAGTTTTATTAAGGATTTAACGGCAGTTCCAAACATCACTAAGCAAACTGAGCAACTTATCTATTATACAAACCACAAAAGAGTAAAGTTTAGAGGATGGAGAATACACTAATCGGATGTTGGAAACCTGAAAACCTGGCTCCGCAATAAAAAATTACCTTCACCGATGAAAGTGGAAGTAGAAGTAGAAGTAATTTGAGAAAGCACACATTTTTTTTTCGTGTGAATACGACACTATCTTTGAACTTGCCCTTCCAAATTCGACCACCCTCTTGATTTCAACATCACCTGGGTATTTTGAATTGATTGAATTGGAAAGTTATTTCAACTTGATTTCAACTCCACCACCAAGTAGTAGCTGAAGCACACACTGACAGTTGGGGTAAAAACAATAATATTAATCAGCTCATACTTGGAAAAATCATGAAATGAAGAAAAAGAAGGGCTCAGGTCAGGTCATACTTTTTCCGTCTTCAACTCCACCTCTAATTTGTCGAAAAAGAAACTCAAATTCTGACCCCCTGCATCACAAGTTCACAACAACCCTGTTTGGAAATACATGATTCAGATATCCACAATTAACTAACTAATATGCGGCAAGTGTTCACAAGCATCTTAATAGAGAAAGGAATTAAAGATAAACAGGGAACAAAGAACAACAATTAGAGAAGAACAAACCACACCAATCAATCAATGTAAACCTGAGGCAAATCCAAAGTCCCATCTTTTCATTTGCTGAGATCAACAAGGGCTTAAGGGCACAAACAATAAGATCTCCTTAAATGATCCTAAATATCAGATAGCCACACCAAATTGTAATCCTTTTCTGCATGAACAAAAGAGGGCTTCCTTCACAACATCATTAACATCTTAATCAATTCACATAGTAGTCCATTGGTAAGTGAACCATGATCATCCAAACAAAGGGAACAACAAACAGCAGCTACACTAAGTGAAAATAGATAGCTACATTACATGACTTGGCGAGGATTCTAGAAGATGGATTAGCTGTGGAAAATCCTTGGTGGGATCATACCATAGGTCAACCTTTTATCCTTATAGCCAACATAGTTGACGAACACATTGGTCTGGATCAGTTAAGGCTCACCTGTGGTGTTACACAGGAACTCATAATCAAACTCATTGATTCGACCTTCAGATGACATCTGCAACAACAATCCATAAAAAAATGTCACACCTTTGAACTGATAGTGAATAGAGTTGCAGAAACTTCCAAAACTCATCAATGTTAACTGAAAAGGCAAATTATTGGAGGGAGTCGGCTAATAAAATCAGCTCCACAGACTAAAAAAATCAAAGTTTCTATTTGCGGGTTTTCTTCTTCCTTTCCACTATGGTCCTCAACTTGAAGACATCAAATACATGGGACCACTGTTATTTTAACTTGAGAAGATGAGCTTACCAAAGAAACTGAAGAAATAGGAGCTCACAACTGCCATTGTTAAATTGTCCGCAGGGATGAAAATCTGCTCAACGAACAGTAGAATGTCCCAACTTTCTAGTTCTAAGCTTTAAAGGCGGGTAGACTGTGAGAAGAGAGAGAGAGATAGCAATGAAAAGACTGATCTGGCAAAGGGATAAGAAGCGACTGTTACTTGGTGCCAAAGCTTAGCTGGAAACAGAACTGAAGGAGAAAAAATCATATGAGAACCAAGAAAAGGAAAGAGAAGCAAATCCTGTAGTTAGATGGGAACTGTTACTTGCCAAAACTAAACCGTAAAAGTAGATGGGCCAGTAGAGATGAGCAGTCCAAGAACAGTAATGGGCAAATTCTACCGTTAGGACACCCCTTAGTGTCCTCATATGAGGACACTAATCATAACCATCCAATTTTTAAGGGGAGATCTAATGGTCCATGTTATAAGGATAAGAGTGTAATTGTATATCTTGCAGATTTTTATTAATTATTATTTCCTTAATTATAGTCACTACCTTTAATAACTAATTTCCAATTATTTACTAAATCTTTAATTTTTCATCTTTATCTAGGCATTTATTTTTTCACTGACTGCAACTTATATATGAATGTCGGCTGCCCCCTTCATCTCTATGCCGACTGCGATTCAACCCTACCTGTGGTTTCTTTATAATTGTTAGCATCCATCTTCAATCTAGTTATTTTCGGACTTAATACTTGCAGATTATGAACAATCTTCTATGTTAAGTTTTTCTTTTTATTAATTCGAAACATGTTTCTGCTTTGATTTTTATTATATTACTGAACGATCTTCTATGTTGAGTATTCGTTTTTATTAATTCGGAACATGTTTCTAATTTGTATCATCTATCTTTGATTCCATTTATTTCATCAACTCGAACGTTGTTCTTTTTTTATAGAAAAAATAAGTGACAGTTTGATAAAAACAAAACACAAATGATAAAAGTAATGACATGGCTGATTGTTTATTCGTCAGACTTTAGAAGTAGTCTGTACTTGACCCCAATTATTGTTCCTAAAAGCCATTTTCGGAACACCTTGTTAAAGTGGTAGAAAAATTATATATATTATACACAAATGTAGTATCTAAATTATTGAAATATAAGAAAAATAATTTATCCTCACACAGCGTTGGCTGAATTTGGTTAATCAAATCCATCAAGAAGCAAAATGTAAAACATTGTTAATAGCTATAGTGAACTTCGAATTTATGAAATTAAGACTATACAATCGTATACTAACACATGCATATCTGATCACGTGCATTGGTTCCTTCACATTCTGTTACTTTAGCCTGAGTTCTATTACTCAACTCAGGCCTCCAATTTCAGTTTGATGTTTGGCAACTAAAGATGGTCGCAGATTCCCCTCTGCATGCAGGTGAGACTCGAGATGTAATCACGAAATCAGAATCGCCAGTCTGTGTTTCTTCATCAACAGATTTTGCCTTTTCTTCTTCATTAATCTACATTGATCATTCTAAAAAGAAGAGCCTTAATTAGAAATCCAAAAATAGATTATGTTGACGCAAGAACTTAACTCTCCTACATGGAATAAGTAGTAATTCAAATGAATAATAATAATGTTTTGTGAACAAACAAAATCAACATATGAAAATAGGGAAACCACAAACCTGAGGTTGGGGGATTTGAACTCTGGATTTGGCAGGCATCGATAGCCTAGACGTGTGAATAGTACTATGAGATATTACTTTCATTCTCTGTTCAACATTAATCGTCATAGAATAAATTAAAAACATGACCAAAAACGACCAAGAAACTAACAATCTCTAATCCAACAATTCAGTTAAATGCTTAAGAAAACAAACCTTAAATGTATATTTCCAATTTTCTTGTACAATTGACATATCGGAACTTGGGTTGGAAATGGTAGGTACAATAGTTCTTTGAGGTTCCATATTCATCTAAATGGAACAAATGAATTAAAATCAATTACCCAAACACACAATCCACAAAACAAAAAATACAACAATTCAAACTACTAAACTTCATATCAAAACTATACCTTGGTACACCGTGTTCCATAATAACTGAATTCGAACAACTAAATTATAAACTGAGTTGAATTCATGACTACACCTATACATGATCTTTTCCAAACAAACTGAATTGGAACTATGTTCCGCAAATACCATATTGGAACACGGTTCCAATTATTTAAAAAAGAAAAAAATGCACATCAAGGAACAAAACTAGGAATAGGAACCAAGACTGTATTCGTACATCAGGAACAATATGGACCACACAAATTACGTGTTTAACTAAAAAACATACAACAACAGGAAAAGCAACAACACCCTCTATTTCAGATTGAAATCCAATTCCAATTTGCAAAACTATAATTTTAACAGGAACCACCTCGATTTAAGTTTCTGCTAGTTCCATAACAAACTAATCGGAACAGATACTGCACAACAATAACAAAGAAGACAATACACACCTGAAAATCGCAACAAGACAGTAGGAGAAAACAACTAAATCAGCAAACGATTAAATGAGCATCGAGATTCAAACCTTCGCTTTGGGTGTTTGCATGCTTGATCCAGATGACATTTCTGACATCGGTGGGGCTAATAACGGCTGGGTTGTTGACCTCCGTGATGAACTCCGCTGGGAGTCGGTCTAAACAGTGGGATCCGAGTTTGGGTGAGGAATCCACCGTAAATCAGAACTCGGTCCCTCCTCCTCAGCACCTCTTTTCTCGGACGTTTGTAAGCACCCGATGGTAGGAGGACAACCGTCTTCCGACGGCTGACGGGGTTGCCAAAACTCATTCGAAGACGGCGGCGATAGAAAAGAACAGAGGAAGTTGAAAATCCTAAAATCTGTGCCGAAATCAATTATGGATTTCCATGTTTCTCTCTCATCCGCTTAGGGTTTTGCCACAATTAATGGTCCCTTAATTTCCGTTTTTTTATTTCCTAATAATTGGTTCCACTTTTTCCAAAAATGCCCATACCTGATTTCAGCCATCAGATCTGTAATTTAATCCTATGGTTGTAAGTAGTGTCTTGATATGAGGACACTAATGAGTGTCCTGATGGTAGTAGATCCCACAGTAATGGATGTGACAATATGAAACAGTAGAAATGAATAGTAATGAATAGTAAGCCTCCCCGGTTTAATTATATTATTATGGTGTCGTGCGATGTCGCGAAGACTTTAATCGAATTTTGTGCGACATTGCTTACTCGTAGGCGTAAATGAGATTATTAAAATAGATATTTCAGTTTGAAACAAAAGAATTGCCATTTAATGTCCATGTTGCAGCTTTAACTCAGTAGAAAGCAGTTGATGTATTCAAAATTGATAGACTATTACCTTATAGTCCCAATGAAAGAATATAAAGAGGCTCATGTAGTAAGACACAACGGGATAGGAGATTTTAGGCAGTAGATATGCTTGTACTGAAAGCAAAGAGCACGTTATACCCCAAATTAAATGAAAGTAAACACATAATCAAGTTTCTATTCATTTCATACACAAAATGATGTTATGAATCAAATACACAAAGTCACAAAGATAACTGTAACTCTCTCTGTTTTGTATCTTCCTCCAATCTTGGTGGAAACATATCAACTCCAATTATCTTGGATGGCACACTCAACCTTTAGCAGCTTAGCGATTAAAAAGACAAACAACAATTCATAGTCATCAAAATCCCTTTGTTACAAAAGCTAATTCACACTCTTTAACAACAATGTGAGGTTACGAAGTTAGAAATGAGGAAGGAAAGAAGAAAGTCACAACAAAGCCAATAACTCCAAGCCCTAACACAGCAGCTAACTAACCCTTTTTTGGCGTCGCAATGTTCAAAGTGGCACCAAGACCCAGTCAACCACAATATTTGATTACAATCACATATGTGTATATTCAATCACAATACAAGAACCTTACATATAGTAAATATGGTAAAAAAGACACAAACTTGGTCAAGAGGGGGTTGAGGATTACTTGATATGAAGAGTTGGTTAGGATTTGAAGTATCGGGTGAAGGGGGGAGGAGCTTCGTATTGGGGCTCATTTGGAGACCGTTCGGACACAAATAAACCCAAGTGTTCCTCATGTGATTCCTTCTTCTCTGCGTTGAACCCGTCAAGAACAGCCTTCAAGCATTTGAAGCGAGGGTGTGCTACATTGTTGAGACCTATTACGTCTGCTTTTGTTTCGCCTACGCTGATTGATTCCTTGCCTTCTTCTTCCTCACTTAATCATCTTAATGAGCTCGCTACAACATCCACATTTGGGCTTACCTAGTGGAAAAAGGTTTTTGGCAGCATACCTCTGTTGACCTAAACAACCGATATTTCAACTTCTTAAACTTACGAAGCTATTCTCCATAAACCACCTGATTAATTACCTTTCTTTCACATATGGCACTAACATAAAAAGTCATACTTTGATCCAGGGTTCTAAGTTCATCAATTGTTGCATAAAGGTGATTGTTTTGACAAAGAACCAACTCATTGTATAAAGGTAATTGTTTAGACCCTAATGAGGTAACTTTTAACACAAAACGCATTCTACCATAGATATAGCCTTTTAGACTAATATACTATGTTATCTACAGATTATTTGGTAGCCATACCTGAAGAACATTGTATTTCATGCAATACATAGAGCCCATGGGATCGTTGACATTTATTGGGATGCACGTTTCCCACTCTTTTGCTTCCACGGTATCTGTCGGGTCGTGTTCTGTATCAGTTTGTTTTTCACCAGCACATTCCAGTAGTGGTGCCATAGAGCATGGACGGGCTCACGACATAGACCATGTAACTAGAACACATGTTTCTCTTATACACGTTGGTTCGCTTATGTTGTGCTAATCCAGAGGGTCGACTTGCTTGAGAAGACTGCTCGATCACAAACGTTTCACTTACATAGCGCTACCTCTCACAGGATAACTTGATGAAGAGGGGTCTTGTCACCTCTTGGGTGGCCCTAGCGTTAGGTTGGATTAAGATTAATGTTGATGCGAGTAATGGGACAAGATGTACTAGCAGAGCAGTGAGTTTAGTGGTGCGGGATCACGATGGAAGGTTCTGGATGCCAAGGCTCGTGAGCTTCTTCAAATGAAAATTTTTGCCACCTTAAAACTAACTGATATACGAGAGGTGGTCTTAGAAGGATCATGTGTGCCAAAATTTCTTATGGGCAAATGATCATGCGTGCCAAAATGTCATCTTTGAATGAGCCTCGTTGGGAGTTATTTTGCAACTTATAACACAAATGATCCCTATGAGTTCTCTTTGTAGAGTTATTTTTTAGGATATATATTTTCTATTTATGTCTACTTTCACTCGTTTTTATTACACTGCGTTTCTAGGACTTGCAACAGAGTTGTCGTTTGTGTGACAAGGAAAGCTCTTTCCTTGTATCTAGGGGTGGGAAACCCGACACGTTTGACCGGGTTAAGCCCGGCCCGACCCAGTCAAACCGGGCTTCGGGTAGCCCGAAAACCCGGATAAAATGATTCAGGGCCGGGACGGGGTCAATTAAATAGAGAGTATCGGGTTTCAGGCTTTTTGGGTTAACCCGAAAAGCCCGGGCCCAAAATGAACCCGGCCCGGATCATTAAAATATGAGCAATTTTTTGGGGCCCAACCCATTTTAATACAGGCAAGCCCATCCCCTTCTCTATCTCTAGTTGACATAACAAGTATCTCCTCCACTCTTTTCTTCTTTGCTGAGCCGTCCGTCGTTCCTTTCCTTAGTCTATTCTTTTCTTCTCCCAATCCCTCCTTCATCTATCTCTTTTCTTTCTCTTTCCCAAAGAACCAGGAAACCATATCCTACTCTACCTTCTCTTCTCCTTCATTTAACAATTTCAACCATGTCAACTCTCCAGATTCACCGACCTAAATAAATTTTCATATCCTTTCCTCCTTCAAAATCGAGTATAAAATTGTCCCCCTTATGAGTAACTTATTGCTGATGATGACTGAAGAAGAGAAGAAGAAGGCTAGAAGAAAAAGACGAAGAAGAAAAGAAGAAGGCGAGAAAAGTCGAAGTGGAAACAGAAACAAGAAAAGGAGCATGATTCATTAGGTTTTCTTTCCCATTGCATATATTTCTCTTTCCCATCTACAAATTTGCTTTGTAAAAATCCTGGCTGAAATAAAAGTGTTATTTATTAGGTTTTATTTAAAAAAAAAATTTTACGTGAACGGGTAGTCAACCGGGCTACCCGTCACTACTCTCGGGCCGGGCCCCAGTTGATTAAATGGTATTAGGACCGGGCTGGGCTTCCAGCCCTACTTGTATCCACTTCACTTCATGGAATGTTTGATTTCTTGTCTTTAACGAAGGTATCAAATAGAGGTATGTTTGGGGGGGAATTCCTGAAATCACGGACTAGAGAATGGTATGGAGTCAAGCTCATTGTTTTCAACTGAGATGTAATGCTACTTGGTCATCAATGTAGTGAATTGTCTCTCGTTAAAACACCGTAAGATAACAAATATGATTCAAATATAATGATTCCTGACCTTAAGAACCCCGATAACGAAGACTACTGAAGCGCAGTTGTCGGGAGACATTCTCAGCCGACATGGCGAAAATAATCTTTCCCTCACAAGTCATGCCAATGAGAAGAAATTTAATTAATAGTATAACAACAACAACAACAACAGTGCATTTCTGCTACATTATTAATGAAATTACATTCGGTAGTAGAAATTCAATCCTTAATTACCACATCATCACATACTTATATATTAAAAACAAAAACAACAACAAAAAAAAATCATCTGCTGATGAAAACATTCATAGGAGAGAACATCCTACGTGGCGAAAACACCGCCACGTGTCTCGGAGAAGCAAGTGCATCAATCGAGCGATAATTAGCCACAATGAAGCCTTGCCTCTCCTCACTCCTCACGTTCCCATTAAACGTTCCACACTTAACCAACTTACCAACCCACGACCTCTTCTTCCGATGACTACTACTCATCTCTCCGCCGCCGCTCATCTTCCGGCCAGTCAAGTACTCCTTCACAGCATGCACGCCGTGCTCCACCACCTCTATGGGCGGCGACACCAGTGGGTTCCCTTCCACGCTCAGCTTCTTCAGCCTCCTCAGCTCGGTGATAGAGTCGGGCAGCGTCCTGATCTTGTTGTAGCTGACGTCCAACTCGACGAGTGACATGAGCATGCCTATGGAGTATGGTAAGGTCTCGAGGAAGTGGAAGTTCTGGCTGACGTTGAGGACTTCTAAGTGGATTAGATTGTCGATGTCTTCAGGAGTAACCTTAGTTTGTTGAGACGTGCGTCTAGTATTCTTAGGGATGTGAGATGGGTTATTGAGCTTGGGAGGAATACAAGAAAGTTTGAGTTCATTGAGAGTTTCTTGAGGTTGAATAGCTCGTATCCCATGTTTTCTGGTAGTCTTGTGAGCTTGTTGAAGTTCACGTTTAGATCTTCCAAGCATCTGCATAAACAAAGGTGGCCAGATTAATATTATATTATTATTTACGTGTTTCGTTACGAACTTAAAAATTTGGGAAAATGGTACTTAGTCGCCCTTTACTTTGCCAACTTAATAGATAGCCTCCTATATTATATATTTCTCTTTGTACCCCTTATACTTTGACCACTTTGGCTTTTGAGTTTTTCTGTTTGAACTACCATCTTCTTAACATTAAAATTTGGACACATCCACACACCAAAGAAGAGAGATATCGGAGGGTAGGAGACGAAAAGTTGGTCGGAGAAGTAAATTGAGGAGTTATCGCGAAAAGTATGGTGAAACACGAAGAGTTTTAAAATCACACGTTTTATTCGTCGTCGATCTAAGTATATATATTTATATTGCAGATTAAAAAAATACTTAGTAAGCTATTGGAGCTAACGTGGTGTATTGAATGAGCATTAATTAACGTCATGAAGACGAAAGTTGGAAAGGAAGGACCCAAATAATAAGCTGGTTGAAGTAGTAGCGGGTAAAAAGAGCGATTTATAGTATAGGAGCCTATTTGTTAAATTGGTGAAGTAGAGGGGGCAAATTGATATTATCCCTAATAATTATTTGGTAAATAAAAGTAAAGTTACCTGCAGTTCCCGATAGTTTTGGGAAGAGATAGGAGAAGATTGCCAGCAGCATTCAAGATCTTGAGTTTTGATAAACATCCAATGGAATTGGGGAGTGATTTGAGCTGATTTGAATGAAGATCCAGTACCAACACATTCAATAATCTTGCTGTTAATGACTCCGGAATGCTCTGTCAATATCCATAATGATTCATCAACAACAACATATTGAATTACTACAGAAAAAATTAATAAAAGAAAAAAAACCTGAAGATTGTTGTTGGAAAGATCAAGCTTGCAAATGCATGCCAAGTTAAGGGGAGGATCAGGCAGAGTATCAAATGACATGCCACTTAGATCAACAATTTCAAGCCTTTCTTCATCATCTGCTGTAAACTGTTTCTTATCAACAACAACCTTTCCTTTCTTGCTGAAATCCAATTTCCCCGGTGGTATCACTACTGACGGCTGCGGCGCCGGCAGTGGCTGTTCGTACATCATCTTTCCCTGACACAGAAAATGACACAAAAAACACAGAGAGAAAGAGTGTTTGTGTTAACAATGAAGATGATTTGGATTAATAAAGGGGTGATTACGGAAAGGTGTACGGTTGGTTGAAAGTACAATGTCGTATTGGTGGCCATGTTTTTTCAAACTTGATAAAGTCAAATACATATCCTTTGTTTTCTCTTGTTATTTTTCTTCCTTGATGATGCATACTTAATTTTGATTAAGGGCCACATAGTTAAGCCGGCTGATGCGTTCTAATTTGTCTCTTTTGACTTAATCAAATTTTCTATTTTGT
Source organism: Linum lewisii (assembly GCA_034768395.1). Classification (NCBI taxonomy): domain Eukaryota; kingdom Viridiplantae; phylum Streptophyta; class Magnoliopsida; order Malpighiales; family Linaceae; genus Linum; species Linum lewisii. The sequence continues at coordinate 17,947,520 of CM068302.1, forward strand.
CCCTTTCGTATTTTAATAGACGAGTTGTTGTCATTTCTTAGTCTGGGACAGATAGATATAACGCAGACTTTATCACTTGGATTGTTCACACAGCCTAGAATATGCTCCTGGTTTTTGTTTTTTTTTTTGGTTTAATTTACTAACATTTATTTATCGTTTAAACTATATATCTACTATAGAAGGTAGCGTATGACAATCGATGAAGAAACCAAGCACTAAAGGAAAAGAACACTAAAGTGTAATGTGGTTTATCTCTAGAGCGGTGATTACATCCATGAGAAAGAAAGAGGCATCTTATTAAAGAGAGCGGGGAGAAATTTTAGATTACATCAAAGTACACAAAAGAGAAATATGCATACAAGAAAAAGCACTTTTGGTGATCGTAATTTAGGAAAACGGTCACTTACTTGATGTGCCTAAAGCTTTTTATTAGTCGTTATTAAAAATGGGTACAAATGGCTTTAGCCACCATCAAGTTAGTGACCAAATTTCGGAAATTACGTACTACAAATGCCTTTTTGTAAAAATGAAGGAACAAATACGTACAATGACGAAGTTTGAACAAAATCAAAATCAATTGATGAGCTAAGTTCCTCTATGACTTAGAAGACCATGAGGAGGTTCCACTGATGGGAGCTCGATAGCATGAATAAACGAATAAGATTAGTAGTCGAGGGAGTGATAGTCGCCATGCAAGTCAGGCCAGAAGAGGCATAAATGTCATTTTTGTCAGCTATCAAAATCATATGATTACCACCAATGGTAACATCATGAGTGTCCACAATCTCATCAAAGGCTAGAAGACAGGAAAATTGGTAGGAAGATTCGAAAGTCATGGTGCTAGTAGTATGATAATAAAGAACATGCTCCAGAAACACGACATGATATACAGTGTGAAGTCGACGCATGAAAAAACCATAACATAGAAATCACTTATGATGATCAGAGTAACCCAAGAAGACACACCTAGAAATCTTAGTAAATTACTTAGTACTATCTCATGCAGGAAGAAGAATGAAGCACACAACCAAAAACCCAAAGCCAAGAGTACTAATTTGATGGTTTCTTGTAAAAAACCTCAAAAGGAGAAAGATGGTGGAGCAGGATAGTCGTAGGCTATCTATTAATCAAGTAAACCATAGTTTAAAAAACCTCAACCTAAAACACTACAATTTTAGCATCGATCGTCTACCGATACTGAATATTTTAGCGTCAATCAGCAACCGACGCCAAATCTGTTGAAGCTAATAATGTAGTGATGACACTAGATTTATCGCGATTATCGCTCCCGGTTAATCGACATTCCATTGCTTGAAACATGTTTTAGGGGTAGTTTAACGGATTCTGGTTCATTTACGCTATTTCACAACGAATTCGTTTAGTGGACAGAGATGGTGTGCCTTGAGGGATGAGGGTCAATACTTGTGCCAGTATCTTGGCAAAGTTATTGGCAACCCAATATTGTCCTGATTGGAGTTGAGGAATGGAAAAAATTCCCAAAGTATGACAAAACTCAATTATGAAGTAACTACATTAGAGTACGCATTTCTTAAAGCTTGCATATTTTTATCATTTCATTGTGTTTTCTACGTACTCTCATGTTGTAGTGTGTGTGTTATGTAATGGCTGCTCAAGTTTACTTGGGATGATGATGATGAGCAGATGGGTAGGTTTCTCCTTGAAAACTTGGGAATGAAAAGGGGTCGATTATGGATATTGGTAGGGTGTGATGCGTCTCAATGTCATAAATAGAACTTATCCAGGGGGGCACAAGGATTGGATAAACATGATTGGGATCATGGGATATGTTTTGTAGATACAAGACGAGGAAGGAAAGCTTGGTAAGCTTGGTAAGCACGATAAACAAGAAAAGTTACATTAGATTTCAGTAAACAGATTGTTCGGTTAATAACTATTGTTTTATAAGAAGCATCTGCTAGGAACAAAGCAAATTGAGCTAATCAAGTAACTATTTTGGGTATTTTAGTTTATTCGCTCGACTGTTCGAGAAATGTTTGATACATGATCTATTGGGTTAATAGAGCTGAGTTGGACCTTCCACATGTACATTTTTTGCTGACTTGTCATGCTGACAAGGCGATTCAGCCGGAAAAGTTGACAGTGCGAAGATTTTGTACGATTTTGAAGTGTATGAGATTCATCAGTTTACTTTTAAACGTATGAAACGATTTTGTACTAACCCCAAACGAATGAGACTACTAATGCTAATTTGTGATGGTAATTAACCCTTTGAATTGTCATAAAAATGAAAAATAACTTTTTGACCGTTTCGCAAACTATGTACATTTTACTGACCATTTTGGAAATGTTTCACCCATTAAATTCAGTCTGGTATACTCACTCCAGTTCTTTCAGTCATCCCAATCCCTAAGAACGAAATCGCAGTAGCAAAAAATGGCTCCCAAATTGGATCCCCAAGCTCTTCAATCGGAGACAGCAAATGGATCGATCGATCCGCTATTCCACCTCCTCAGAGTCGTACCTTACTCCGTCATTCTCCGCCCGCCCCGCCTCCGTCTGAAGCTTCCATCTCTAACCCTCCCTTCTCCGATGACGGTTTTCGCCCTTGTTCTGCTGACCTACTTCATGGTCATCTCCGGTTTCGTCTACGATGTCATCGTCGAGCCACCGGGTATCGGATCCGTCCAGGATCCCGTCACCGGCTCCGTAAGACCCGTCGTGTTCATGTCCGGTCGAGTCAATGGCCAGTACATCATCGAAGGCCTGTCATCGGGATTCATGTTTGTTCTTGGTGGGGTCGGGATTATTCTGTTGGATCTTGCCCTTGACAAGAATCGCGCAAAGAGTGTCAAAGTTTCATATGCCTCTGCTGGGGTCACCTCCATCGTGCTTGGCTACGTTATGAGTATGCTGTTTATTCGCATTAAGATCCCAGGTTATTTGAGATGAAGTTTTGCTTAGTGGTTCTGGAGTTTCATTTTCCAATTGTCGACGCTTATGGAACAAAGTTGTAGGAATGGATTTCTTTCTGCGTGTTATAATCAGATGGTACTATTTATGCTTGGTTTAATGTTCTGTGCGATTAGATCTGCTACTGCAATGCTCTGTTATGTACTAGTTAGACAATGTAGTTGATGAATTTCCCTGATTTACAGCTCCTAATGAAAAGAGTTGCCCTTTTTATGTTTTCCGTATTCGCTTGTTGAGCTTCTCCTTGATTACTTGCAGACTTGCAGTGGGCTAATTGGCTTAGCACCAGTTTACTCTTCTTCTTGATGCAAATTCGTATATGGTAGTTTTGTGTCCAATGCTACTGCTAATTGTCTCTCCTATGCTAGTGCATTTTTCCTTCCATGATTAGGCCATGTACTTTGTGAAACTGAATGGAAATGCTACTCATTTTCATCTGCTATTTGTCTTTGGGGTTAGTGAGGTGCAGAGTGCTTGGTGGTGGATTCCTCTAGCTTTTTTCACTTGATAGGTTCGATGTTTGAATTCATGTATCCCTGAACTAGTTAGTTAACACAAGGATGATGTTTTTCGTGACGTTGATTATGACTAGGCATAAATCCACATGTAATGTGTTGTCATTCTTCGTTCGGAGTGAACTGCAGAAACATACAAGTAGATAATAGTGATATTTCATAAAGCTTGAATTATTTCTGAGTCTACCTAGCACGTTTATGCATCCACAGGATTACTATGTATTAGTCTAGTGCATCCTTTGTTTATTGATATGCTATGGCAGCACCTTTGGGGGTTACTTGTAAGTACGTTCTGCAGCAAGCTAGCACATTTGTGTCTAATATATTTACTCTTTGCGGCCCTGAGGAATTTAGTACATTCTTTGTTTCTTCACTGGTTAGGTTGAAGTGGAGTTTGAATATACTAGAAGCATTAGAGGAAGGAGATTTTTAAAATTGTGGCGAGCTGAATTATTTGTCTGTAATGTAGTTATGGATCATGTCTAGCTATTGTAATCGAGTAATCTGGGTTCATCTTAGCATGCAGCAGTCTCTTTGAGAGTCTTAACGTTATCTCATGAATCTGTTGAAGTATTTTTCTGGTAAAATTGATACAATGACCATATAGATAGGTTCTATTATGGCGTGATGTGTGAGTTCATAGACAGTAGGAATTGGGAACAGCTTTGTATTAGGACCTTAGAAAAGGGAACGTTTTTAACCACTTAGAAAAGTGAGCTTAGTAGGAGAGATCTCAATCGTCTTTGGTCTTGCTTGATTCAGAAATTCGAAACTGTTATACGCAATTAGAAAATCGAATAGATCAACTGATATCTGAGATCGAAGACGAAGTAAATGACAAAGGATCATGTCCAAGCTTCAAAAGCATAATCAATGGAAGTTGAATGAATTCTACAAATCAATTCGGAGCATCCAATTCGACAAACTAAGGGGGGAAATAACTCCGGTGCTAAACGCGATGGGGAAAAGGAAGATACAAGCTATCCAGGAAATTGTCTTCGAAATTGAAGGTAGTGAGATTGTAGACGAATTCTCCTCCTCAGTCGTACTGATTCGAGGGACAAAAGAGTGAAGCAAGGACGACTGAATCGACAATCTTGTTCGTGATAAGAAAATCAAGAGCTCTTCATGTGCTACACAGGCAAGAACATCACTTGTGATCCTCTGGGTTAATTTCTCAACACTACTCCTCCTCTCTTAAAAAACCCTGCTACACCTTTCTCGGCACAAAGGGCTGGTAATCAAACACCAAGCTAGTCTATAACTCTTGACCTTTGCAGAATCACCTCGCCAAACACTCTGGATATAGCTACGGTAAGACGGAATAGACTGAATTTATGGAGTAATTATTCATACAAGTATGAGAGTGACAAACCAATACCATCCTCACATAAAAGACAGTTGATATCCAGATGCAATCTTGTCCCTTGTAACTATCAACCAAGCAATGAAACAGTCCATGAGAATTATGAACCCCTTCCAAACAAGCTGAGTCAAATGAACCACAAGTTCCCTTTGCCTTATGGACTATCAAACTCTGCTAACTTTATACATGTGCATTGACTATTGCTGATAATTTGGTATAGGTTAATGATCAAAATCGACAAATCGACCAAAATTGGATAACCATCGATCAATAAATTTGGTGATCGGTCAGTTGGCAGTCAAGAGAATCTAGCCGGTCGATTATTGGTCAAATCATGGTTAACTGTCGATTCACCAACCTTAACCGCCTTGACCGATTTGCCTAACAAATAAAATTATCCAACAGCATGTACACAACCAATTTTCCTCTTACCCTAACCTAGTTAGTTGACTTAGTTCCCTTCCCTTCCATCTCCTTCAGCTTTGATTCCAAATTCATCTCCGAAATTCGGTCGATTTCTCATTTTTTTCGGTCAATCAGTGATTAGACATTTTTTTAGAGTCGATTAACCATAAGTTAACTAATTGTACTCAATTAATGACTGAAGTAACCAACTCCCATCCCTAACATTGACTCGCCTAAAAAGAAGAAGAATGCTCATGGATAGAGGTGGAAAAATTGTTTTGGTTTGACCAAAAAACCAACCAAATTTAGTCGGTCATTGACCGAATTTGGCTGAATTTATTCATCCAAAATTGTGAAATAAACGCCCAAATCGGAGAAAAATAAATAGTTTTCATGTGCAATGTCGGTTAAACTTTTAACTCTCAAATGTCTCACTTCACCGGTTCTGATGGGCCACCATCACTAGGAGGCGACCCGGGAAAAAGGCGTCTGACCCGAGTGAACACGTCAGTGAAATGAAATTAGAGCAAGGGCCTCCTAAAAGCCCTGAAGTCGTTTGGTGGACTAACAGGTGGGCCCAATCTCAGAGAGCCCATAGCAGAACCCTAAATGGAAAAACACCTATCGCCTCAAAACCCTAGTGGACACGTGGGGCGATCTCAGGATGTCGTGTCTTGCAAGCAACGGTCGGGATTCAGGGACACGTGTAACGATCTGTCAATTGCCGTACGCTCGTCTAACGGTTTTGGCAGGAGTTCTCAGGTATAAATACTAGTGCATTCAAGACGAGAAGGAGGACAGACACACATTACAGATATTATTCCCTAGGTACATTCCGTTACCATTTTCCACACTTACTTCCACATTCCAAAGAACTGATTACCATCTCTCTTTCTGTATCTTGCGAGGCGATCCGGATCTTCCAGGTGAAACGGGTCGACTTGCTCTATTGTTCCAGACGACAGGGTCGGAACAAGTTCAATAACCAGTCCGACCCTGACAATATTGGAAATTGGATAGATGTCACCAACCTACTTTAGCCCTTGTGTTTTCTTGAAATCTAACAAAGAGAAGTCTATTTATATTAAATTGATTATCCATTAGGTAATTATGTAGTATATCCATTAGAGATGCTGTTGCATATATTGTATTTTTTTTTGCCCCCAAGTCTTGAAGGTTCCTCACCAGCAATGCAGAAATAAAACGTCAGTATGCATTCTAAATTCTGCAATCGTAAGCTTGTACAAACCCACAAGGAAACTTTGTCGCAAGTTTTAAATTATAAGATCAGGATTAGGTTTCTCTCTTCAGTTGACATTACTTACATGCACTGTGACTATAATTTCTGAATTATATATAATAACTCGTTCAAATTATCGGCAAAGTATTAGTTTGGGAAAATAGCATTTCTCTCCCTTTACTTTGTCAACTTAACAAATAGCTCCCTATACTATGAATCATTTTTTTACCCTTTCCTATTTCGACCACTTTGCCTTTTGAGTCATCCCGTTTCAACTTTCATCTCCATGACGTTAACTGATGCGCATTCAGTACATCACATTAGCTCCAATAGCCATGCATGTATTAGCTTTACTAAGATGTTTTCTAATTGAGATATAAGTATATATAACTAGATTATTATTTCAGCCCACTGGCCGATTTTTTTGTCCTAGCAACTCCTGAGCGGAGTGATATAATACCATCTTTACCTGGAACTATATGAAGTGAAATTTAAGAAATAGAAAGAATAAAATAGTAAAACATAATGCATAAAACAAAGTAGCAATTATTTTAGTGGTTCTTTACATTTTGGCTTAGTCCCATTTTCCTCTCTCCAATTAATCACAACACACACATTATTATTATTTCTTTATTCATTATATAAAAATTGATTTTATTTTTTGATGAATGGTGAATATATTACTATCAAAACAGCCGGTCAAAATGTCAACAACGCTATACAAAAATAAATAGTGGTTTTGGGAATTGAACCCGGCATGAATCGAACACGCAACCTTCTGATTTGGAGTAGCAGGAGAGAGAATCAAGGAGAAGGCTTAAAATTTGAAAAATGCTGATGTTGAACCCGACGTGAATCGAACACGCAACCTTCTGATCTGGAGCAGCATGAGAGAATCAAGGAGAAGGCTTAAAACTTGAAAAATGCTAATGTTGAACCCGACGTGAATCGAACACCCAACCTTCTGATCTGGAGCAGCAGGAGAGAGAATCAAGGAGGAGCCTTCAAAATCAATTTTTGCTGACGTGTCAACTGAAAAAATTTGATTCTGCATTAATGTATTTGTAGATTAGATAGAATGAAATTGACGAATAAAACGGGTGATTATTTTACCATACTCTTCACGATACCTCCCCAATTTACCTCTCTGACCAACTCTTTGTCTCTTACCTTTGATATCTCTCTATGTCGGTGTGCAGATGTGTCCAGATTTAATGTTAAGAAGACGATAGTTGAAACGGAAGGAGTGTAAAAATAGCAATTCAATAGTATAGGGGACTATTTGTTAAGTTGGCTAAGTAGAGGAGGCCAAAACGCTATTTTTCCATTAGTAATTAGGAAACAACAGATAATGTTTGAAACAGTCATCGTTTATGAGTCGTCATAGTAGCTGATCAAACATTGTGCCGGCCACTTCACAAGTTAAAAAGGCCAAATTTATAACACAAATTCTAAGTAATTTAATACAGTAGATGTTACCGTGAAGCTAGCTCTAAATGAGATCATAGTTTGCCAATCAATTTAATTAAACATTGTTCACACTGTTCATCATCAATCTTTCTGCTCTATAAATTGAGAGACTTTGATCCTCATTTCAGCATCCCACATCCTACATTCAATCTTATCAACATGGCTAAGTTTACACATGTAGCCTTCTTCCTTCTCCTTCTAGCCATTCCTTTGGGGCTATCCATGGCTAGAGTTGTAACCACCACTGTCGATGTTGATTCTTCTTCTTGTCATGACCAAATCGATCAGGGTACTGATCAACCCGGTACATACATCGATGAAGTTGATCAGGAGAAAACTGATCAACTCAATAGTGATCTCGACGCAATTGATCAGGCTATTGAGCAGTTTGATGCAGATTTCGACGAGGACTCCACATCTGTCGACGAAATCGATGTAGTAGGTTATGAACAATATGATGATGAGGAGTCGGACGAGGGGCACATAGTGATGCCAACCGATGATGATTTTGAATCCGAAGAGGAGGGTAAATTGGGAATTCCAGTGGGAAGTGTAGTGACACCTGCATTCTTCAACAGCATTATAAGCCAGGCTGATCCAAGTTGTAAAGGGAAGAGATTCTACACAAGGGGTGCATTCCTCAATGCTACGAAATCATATCGCAAGTTCGGAAATCTATCCAACACGGCTGCCAAGCGTGAAATTGCTGCCTTTTTCGCACATGTCACTCATGAAACTGGACGTAAGCAGCATCGCGCTCTACAAAACCTAGTATCATATATTCTCTAATCTATTATTTTACATAAGATTTTGTAATATGTTTAACTTTTGTTTCCTGTAATTAATTGCAGATTTGTGCTATATCGAGGAGATTCAGAAGTCAACGTACTGCAACAAGGCATCAGAGAGACAGTGGCCGTGTGCTCCTGGGAAGCAATACTACGGGAGGGGACCACTTCAACTGACATGGAACTTCAACTACGGTCCATGTGGAAAGGCCAATAGATTTGACGGCTTGAAGAACCCCGATATCGTGGCGAAGAATCGAGTTCTAGCGTGGAAGACGGCGCTCTGGTTCTGGATGAAGAATGTTCGCCCTGTTTTGCGCCGCGGGTTTGGAGCCACCATTCGGGCAATTAACGGTGGTGAGTGCGGCGGTGGAAAACCTGCCGCCGTTGCTTCTCGGGTTAAGTACTACACGAACTACTGCAGGCGTTTCCGTGTCTCCACGGGGCCTAATGTTAGCTGTTAATTAATTCACGTGATCTTCTTGTTGTGTTATTTCCCCTACATGTTTACTGTGTTTTCCTGTCGTAATTTCCTTCTTGTTAGACTCTTATGAGATAAGAGTCAAAATCAAACTATACTGTGAACTCAGTCTGTGTACTACTATCTATGTATCCGTATATAAAGCTCGAATAAAGTTTCAGTTTCGTGTATTTGGACTTCTTTGCATGTGTACAATTTTCTTGTTGGGTACTCAAACCTCGAAATCCAATTTAGATTTTTGGTTGTTGGGCATATACCGCCACTTTGGTCAACGAGGGTCTACGATCTCACTTGTGAATTATTGGCCTAAAATTAAGCATATAATTTGGGGATTTTTCTAATATATTGCTAGTTTTGAATCCGACCTGTTGGTCGGGAATTATATGTAACAATGGTAGTCATATAATATTTTTATTTCTTGGAAGTTATTAAATTTAGGTGTGAGGAATGGTACGAATACTTATTTAAATTTAATCGGAAAGAAATATATTCCTATTTAAATAAAAATTCATAGCTATGTCTCGAACTCAAAAATCAGTGTAGGATGATAATCCATATCCATATTCAAAATCATACCCTTGTCTTAAGCCACATAGCTTCTTGTCGCCATGCCATGAAAATCTCCAACATTTTTCCAGTCACATTTTTCCAGTCATATTTTTCCCCTTTGCCAGACACCATCGATCGCTTTAGGCAATCAATACACATGTCATCAAAATCATAGGTTGGAACATCAAGCACGACCAAATTGATATTATGCATGTTTTCCCAAGTATTACGGATTGGTAACGTTACTCGAGGCCTTCAACCCAATTAAGTGTCTTGACCCTTATTAACTCTAATTTTCTATAATTTTAATATAATTTTCTTAAATACATCCATCATTTTTACTCAAGTCTTACTCGAGATGATTAAAATTTATTGTCAATCAACCCTTATAAGCTTGCAATAGGATGAATTCATAATTTAAATTACATGTGACATGACTAACATGTCTCCTATTAAAATCAACTCAACTCGAGACTAATTAGCTTATGTAACTCCTCAATATCCAACCACAACCATGACAAAAGTAAACAATATATTTAAGTACATGATAATCACCATCCAACCTATTGATAATTCAGTTGAACCCACAACATGTATAACTTGTATAATCTTATTAACTCGTTATCTAGTGGACCCTACTTCTCATAAATCAAAATACTCCAATTATATAAATATGCTTCTTTCATAAATTTCAAAAATAATTCTTACTAATATGCAACATGATCGAACTTGATTCATGAGCAAAATCCCTAAACAATTAATATAAACAAATGGAATTTTTGTACGATGATTTATTGATTGAATAATTAGAGACCATAAATTTATTTAAAATTTTTAAAATTGGAAAAGTATGCACCACTGATACCTCCAAAAGTGTCTATGGTGGTTTATTATCAAGTATTTATTCATATTATCATCATTTAACCTAGTCCATTAACATTTTATTGAATAATTATTTAAATATTTAAATTTTCAATTGCCTATTCGTATTTTGGGGGATTGTATTTATTTCGAGATTTGACAATGGATTTATTGTTTATCGGTTGTAATCAGATTTTACTATTGGGATCTCCCTTTCGGATATTTCATTTATTGAGGATTCTATCCACTTTCTTTTATTGTTTTATCTATTTCAATTATTGCATTATCTTTCTAGTGATGCTCATTACCGGTTCAACCACGGGTTTACCCGGGTCGATTCAGGAAGGGTGTTACAAGGGTATCAAAGCCTTTCCCCGTCCCTCTTGAACAACGGTGGGGCAAACCTCAACGAGGACGTTGAGTCCCTAGGGGTGTATGTGACATCCTAGGCAAATCCCACATCGGCAAAGCATGGGGAGATTCCTGGGCTATGTGGAATAGTTCAACCCTAACTGACATAACACGTTTTGGGGTGTAGTGGTGGGGGTTTGATCTTGAGAGGAGGAGACCATGGGTTCGAATCCCACAAACACCAAAAACAAATCCATTATGTGTTCGAATCCCACAAACACCAAAAAACAAATCGTGAGGGCTAAGGCCAAAGAGGACAATATTTTGTCGGAAAAGGTTGGGATGTTAGAGATAATCACTATTAATTTGGTGTCATTAGTGAACCACGCCATAATCTGCGACAAAACTGAAAACGATATATGCCACATTACACATAAAATTAAAATCTTCAACAAAAGGGTGGAAGGTAGATAAATGTCGACCACGACGAGGAGGGATGTAGCCAAGATCATTACGTTTTGCCACTTTGAGAGAGACTCTTCTGGCTTCATAGAGTTACCCGTCCACCTGGATCATTACTTGTCTTTTCACCTTAATTGCCAACTAGCATTGTTTCGGCCCGTTGGCCGATATGTTATATTTTTTTAAGTATAATTAGTAAAAAAAAATATTATTTTATAATGATAGATTTAATATTATTTTTAATAAATTATAAATTAACAAAAACATTGAATTGAATGATTAAAATTAAACGAACACTCAGTGGGTCAAATAGTTAACATATTACATAGTGAGAAATTAAACAGTTTAAAGTAGAAAATATAGAAATAAACTAAAATTAAAAAGTGAGTCACACATTTTATTTTAAAATATACTTTAATAATTTCAATTAAACTAATTAAAATGAAGAATTTTACTTTTTCCTAAACTTTATTATGTCTAAAAAATATTTGGAATTTTATTTATTAATAATTTAATTTGTTGAATAATTTAAAATAAGAAGAAACAAAATAATATGATAGGTTAATATCCTATTATTAAAGAGAAAGTTTTAAATTATATCTCCCTAATTTTAAATACTCATATATTAGCTAGATGATTCTTTATACACACCCAAAAAATATACTATTTAATTTGAATATTGTGATTAATTATAGGATATGTTAAGACAGTAATTAATTTTAATTACATACTAAAATAAAATAGGTTCATTTATGATCATTGAAATGGAAAAAATACATTAAAATTTTACTTTTTATTCAAACAAACTTTTCGAATTAGTGAAGTCCTCTAAACCAAATATTAATTCAAATGCTCTCCCAACATAAGTCTATTTAAGACAAATGGAAAAAAATGCAATTTTCTCAAAATATGTGCAAACAATAGTTGAGGCTAAAGAATCATCACTATAAATTTTTTTGAGGAATAGTTAAACATAAACAAAATTGGAACCTCAATTGGCCTGTTAAAACTTAAAATAATTTGGAAATAAGGATCATGTTATATGAATGTATTTAGGTTTAATGAATATGTCTAATTCAAACTAATCAACTCGATCAAAACTTTAAATTTGTTAATAACTAATGACATGTAACCCACTTTACTTACGATCCCATGACTCATACTCTTTCATCATGATCTCACTCACCATTGATCTTACTAAGATACAACCTTTTTCTTCAGTTTTCTCTATATCATTAAATATATTAATTGAAAAAAATTCTCTTAAATGTTCATAATTTTTTATGTTTTATGCAGCTTGATCCCTGATCAAATTAATTACTGACTTTTCAAATTTCGAGTACTTCAAAATAATTTGCCAAAAAAATTCAATTCAATAAAAATGAAAAACAAAATTGCAACTCTCGCAAACATTACAAACAAATAATAGTAAAGAAATAGAACATAAAGAAATCATTACGTAAAGAAAAATTTATTTTTGGAATATTAACATAATGAAATGAATCAATTGGCCTTAAATATAGATTAATAATGATAAATGATCAATACTCTCAATTTTTTAATAGTTAATGTCATGTAACTCATTTTACTTACGATCCTATGACTCATACTCTTATATACTCATGACCTCACTCACTATTGATCTTACTAAGGTAGAATCTTATTTCCTTAGTTTTCTCTATATTATAAATATATTAATTAAAAAATAATTCTCTTAAATATCCATTAATTTTAATAATTTATGCAGCTTAATCAAATTAATTAATGACTTACCAAACTTGGAGTCCTTCAAATAATTTACCAACAAAGGTCATTTCAAGACAAATGAAAAATAAAATTGTAACTTTCTCGAAGCATTTCAAACAAATAAAGTCGAGATTAAATAAACCATCACTATTAAAAAATTATTTTGAAGAATTGTTAAACATAATGAAAAATGAAACCTCGATTATATTGGCCCGTTAAAACTTAAAAAAATTTGAAAATAAATATCATGTTATATGAATGTATTTAGGTTTAATACATATGCCTAATTCAAACTAACTCAACTCGATCAATACTCTTCATTTGTTAATAGTTAATGACAATTTTACTTACGGTACACTCATGAACTCTGTACCATTGATCTTACTAACGTACAAAGTTTATTTGTACAATTTTGTCTTGCCTAATAAATATATTAATTGAGAATAATTCTCTTTAATATTCATAAATTTTTAAGATTTATGCAGCTTGATCCTTGATCAAATTAATTAATGACTTACCAAACTTGGAATTATTCAAATAATTTATCAACAAAATTTAGTTCAAGACAAATGGAAAAAAATTACAACTTTCTTGATCCATTTGCAAACAAATAAATTCGAGACTAAATAAACAATTACTGTAAAAAATTATTTTAAGGAATAGTTAAACGTAATAAAAATGAAACATCAATTTGCCTGTTATAACTTAAAATAATTTAAAAATAATGATAATGTTATATGAATGTATTTAAGTTTAATGAATATGCCTAATTCAAACTAAGTCAACTCAATCAATAATCCAAATTTGTTAAAAGTTGATGACATGTAACCCACTTTACTTACGATCTCATGACTCTCTTATACACTTATGGCCTCACTCACCATTGATCTTACTAAGGTATGACCTTATTTCTTTAGTTTTCTCTTGATCAATAAATATTTTAAATCACAAATAATTCTCTTAAATATTCGTAAATTTTAAAATTTTAGCAGTTTGATCCTTGATCAAATGAAATTATGACTTACCAAACTCGGAGTCCTTCAAATAATTTACCAACAAAATTCAGTTCAATACAAATGAAAGATAAAATTGCAATTCTCTCAAAGCATATGCAAACAAATAAAGTGAAGACTAAAGAAACTATCACTATAAAAAACTGAGGAATAGTTAAACATAATGAAAAATGAAAGTTCAATTGACCCTTTAAAACTTAAAATAATTTGAAAATAAGGATCATATTATATCAATGCATGTATGTTTAATGAATACGCCCAATTCAAACTGAACACAACTCGATCGATACTCTGAATTTGTTAATACTTAATGGCATGTAACCCGTTTCACTTACGATCTCGTAACTCATACTCGTATATACTGTGCTTTCAAGTCTACCAATCTACTACCTTTCTTTATTCAAAGCTCCAATGGCAGTGATTAAGGAGTTGGAGAGAATGCAGAACAAATTCCTTTGGGAAGGGGTTAGCTTGGAAAGAAAGCCCCATTTGGTTGGTTGGAACAAAGTGAAGATTCCCATGTCTCAAGGGGGTTTGGGTATCTTGGACTTGAGAAGCATGAATGAGGCCCTCCTTGGAAAATGGGTGTGGCGCTTCACGACGGAAAGGAATGCTTGGTGGCGTTGTCTTATTAGGTACAAAAATGAGGGTGGAGCTTCAGATTGGAAACCGAATTGGGACTTGCAGAATGCGGGGTGGTCGATTTGGCGAGATATTGTGATGAATAGCCCCAAGTTCTGGGAGCACGCTCTTCTTGACCCGGGGGGTGGGGAGGTTTCCCCGGATTGTGGCAGCTGCCCAATGGATTTGTTGGTCTTTGATTGTTTTTCTGTGACTGATAGGTACAATTGGCATATCCCCATGGATATTACTCTCAGAGGAGGTGCTGAGGAGGAAAGATTCAGGCTGTTGGCCTTGCTGAGAAGGATTCCTTTCGGATGGCTGTCAAATGGGCCACCTTCTATCCGTTGGCCCCTGACGGTGGATGGAGTTTTCTCCGTTAGCTCGTGTTTCAGACAGCTGGTTGGGAAGAGATTCCCAGGTTCGTCCTTATTCCCTTGTGCTCTGGTTTGGATGAGTTTGGTTCCCACTAAAGTTTGTGGATTTTTATGGACAGTTTTTCATAGAAATATCTCAACTTTTGAGAATCTTGCTAGGAGAGGGTTCATTGGCCCTAGTATATGTGTGCTATGCAGAGCCGACCTTGAGTCGGTGTCGCATTTGTTCGGATCTTGTAGGTACACTTCTGCGGTTTTGACTACTTTCAGTCCAAACTTGCCATCCATGGACCTTTTGAGCAGGAGGCTAATGATTTTATCATTGGGTGGCAGGATAGGAACTGTTTGTCTCAGTTTCTTCCATTCCGGAAATGTTTGATTCATGCTATTTTTTGGTACATTTGGGGGGAAAGAAACAATAAAATATTTAGGGAGGTTGAGTTGATTTGTCATCATTTGGTTTGGAAGATCGCCTTCGCAGTTGGACGTTGGCTTCGGGCTGCGAATAGGATTTCCTCAGATGACTTTGGAGTTTGGATGAGTACTTGGCGGCAGGTTCCTTTTGATGTCGGCTGAGATCTTAGTTTTGATAGGATTGTATGGGGTTACGGTTTTGCAAGCTTGCCTCAGTTTAAGCAGCTTTGTATGTTTTTGGGTTGATTTCAGTTCCTGGGAGCTTTTATTTCCTTGGGTTCATTTTGGGGTCCTTTGATGTTGGAGGGGCATTTCCTACGGGGCTTCTAGGATGTACAGTGTACCTAAAGCCTTTTGTTTTTTTGCCCTGTGCCTTGTTTATATATATATTCTACTCATTCATCAAAAAAATATACTCATAACTGCACTCACCATTGATGTTACTGAGATACAACTTTATTTCTCAGTTTTTTGTAGCTCAATAGATATATTACAATACTAATATTAAATTAGTATGAATCAATCATTAAAATAATGCAAATTAACAATATTACCTTGTAAAAATTATGAACAATCATTACCAAATCATGAGCTTTAAAAATTCCCAGACTCGATGTCGTTAAGCACTTACCCATTTAAAAAGATCATCTCTCAGAATACAACTATATGATAAATTATTTCAAACATGTACTCCATCTATTCAACTTGGTCATATTTCACAAAAATGTTATCATCAACAATAAACATGTATGAAATCACAATTATTACATATAATATATAGCATGTACTTTATATTTTCAACTGTAATTTCAAATAATTTCTCTTGGTAAAATTACTATAAATACATTGAATGTGAAATCGTCATTAGTACAAAATACATATAAAAAAATTCTTAATATTTAATCAATAAAATTCATTGATTAGGAAAATTACATTAAGAGTATGTGGAGATCCGTAAGTATAGAAAAATGTGAATGATTATTAGAGGAATTAAAAGTATATTCTATATAACAAAATATAAAATTCTGATTATTGACCCAATTCGCTACCATTACTTAAGAAAGCTTGTTGTAGCTCTGTTGGCAACTGCGACAAAACTGCAAAACGATATATTGCCACATTTTAGATAACACACTTCACAAAAGGGTGCAAGTCAGATAAATGTCGACCATGACGAGGAGGATGTAGCCAGGATCATTACGTTTTGCCACTTTGAGAGAGACTCTTCTGATTCATAGAGTTACCCGTCCACCTGGATCATTACTTGTCTTTTCACCTTAATTGCCAATTTCACTAATTCATCCATCTCAGTGTAACGTTCACTACAATAACCACGAAGTCGGGGACTAGTCCCCGACAAATATAGTAAGGTTTCCCTCCCTTTGCCATCACACAATTCATTTTTATCATTAGGGATTTCTTCGTCTTCGTATTCATCTTCCATGTCATGATCTCGCATACTATTTCGCAACTCAACTCGTTTGAATCGAGTACGGATGCCCTCCATATTAGTATTGTATATCTGACACATTAGTATCCCTAGTTCTTCGATCTTCGTTGTATCTATAATCTATCTATAAACATATATAAGCATTTTAGCTTTTTTCCTATTGCCACCTAGGATTCTCCATGCTTCTCCTTAATTGTAGGAAATTGGTCAATCAATGAATTTTTATATAATTTATTTGAATAAAAATATTTTCTCAATAAAGGTGATAATTTTCAACCACTATTAGACTCGAACCCACAACCTCAAGGGATAAAAGTATTACAATTTACCAGCTAAGCTAGACAAAGTAATTTATAATTACATTAAAACTTTAAAGCACATTGATCCTTGATATTTTATCGTATAAATTGAAGCACATTTCACCCTTAATGGTTTGCGCATTCATTAATTTTATGATAACCAATAGTTTATTGTAGAAATACACTAACAAGCTAAATAGATAGTAGATGAATGAAATTATGATAACAATGTATTCATATAGTTTATCATACATTCAAGCAAATTTTTAACAGACATTCAAGCTAACTAAGTTATTGATTCATTCCCTTAAAAAAGTCATTGATTAATTTGGTCAATGAACACGTTGCATAAAGTTTAAACATTTATGAATATTTATGAGAAGTATTTTTCAATTAATATATCTATTGAGATACAATAAACTGAAGAAATAAAGTTGTACCTCAGTAATATCAATGGTGTGTGTGGTCATGAGTATATACGAGTACAAGTCATGAGATCGTAAGTAAAACGGGTTACATATAATTAAGTATTAACAAATTCGGAGTATTGATCGAGTTGATCAGTTTGAATTGTGCGTATTCATTAAACATAAATACATTCATATAACATGAACCTTATGTTCAAATTATTTTAAGTTTTAAACTTTAAAGGCCAATTGAACTCTCATTTTTCATTATGTTTAACTATTCCTCAATTTTTTTTTTATATTGATGGGTTATTTTACACTTTAATTGTTTGCAAATGCTTTCAGAGAGTTATAATTTTGTCTTCCATTTGTATTGAACTAACTTTTGTTGGTAATTTTTGGTAAGTAGGTAATTCATTTGATCAAGGATCAAGCTGCTTCAATTATAAAATTTCTGAATATAGAGAATCATTTGTCAATTAAAATGTTTATTGATCTAGAGAAAACTGAAGAAATAAGGTCGTACCTTAATAAGATCAATGATGAGTGAGGTCATGAGTGTATAAGAGTACGAGTGAAGAGATTGTAAGTAAAACGGGTTACATGTCATCAACTACTAACAAATTTAGAGTATTGATTAGGTTGACTTAGTTTGAGTTGGCCATATTGATTAAACCTACTTACATTTATATAATATGATCCTTATTTTCATATTCTTTTAATTTATAACTGGCCAATTGAAGTTTCATTTTTATTACGTTTAATTATTTCTCAAAATAATTTTTTTACAATGACTGTTCTTTAATCTCGACTTTATTTGTTTACAAATGCTTCTAGAAAGTTGTAGTTTTTTTACATTTATTTGAACTAAATTTTTTTGATAAATTATTTGAAACACTCCAAATCTGGTAAGTCATTAATTAAAAATTGCATAAATTTAAAAATTTATGAATATTAAAGAGAATTATTTTTCAATTAATATATTTATTGGGCTAGAAGAAAACGTAGAAATAAGGTTGTACATTAGTAAGATCAATGGTAACTGAGATCATGAGTGTATCGTAAGCAAAACGTGTTACATGTCATTAAATATTAAAAAAATTGAGAGTATTGATCGATTTGAGTTAGTTTGAATTGAGCATATTTATTAAACCTAAATACGTTCATATAACATGATATTTTCTTAAGTTTTAACGGGCCAATATAACCAAGGTTTCATTTTTCATTTTGTTCTATTCCTCAAAATATTTTTTTTACAGTGTGGATTTCTTTAGTCTCGAATTTTTTGTTTGAAATGCTTCAAGAAAGTTACAATTTATTTTTCATTTGTGTTGAACTGACTTATGTTGGTAAATTATTTGGAGAACTCCAAGTTTGGTAAGTCATTAGTTAATTTGATTAAGGTTCAAGCTGTATAAATTTTTAAAAAAATATGAATATTTATTGATATAGAGAAAACTGGAAAAAAAACAAGATTCTACCTTAGTAAGATCAATGGTAAGTGAGGCCATGAGTGTATAAGAGTATGAGTCATGGGATTGTAAGTAAAACATGTTACATGTTATTAACTATTAAAAAATTGAGTTGAGTCAAGTTTAAATTGGGCATATTCATTAAACCTAAATAGTAAATACATTCATATAATCTGATTCTTATTTCCAAAATTATTTTAATTTTTAACATGCCAATTAAAGTTTCATTTTTCATTATATTCAACTATTCCTAAAAATAATTTTTTTACATTGAGATTATTTAGCCTTGACTTTATTTGTTTGCAAATTCGTCGAGAGAGTTGCAATTTTGTTTTTCATTTTTCTTGAATTGAATTTTTTGGTAAATTATTTGAATGACTCAAAGTTGGTAAGTTGTTAATTAATTTGATCATCGATCAAGCTGCATAAATTATAAAAAAAATTGATTAATATATTTATTGATCAAGAGAAAACTGAAGAAATAAGGTCGTATATTAGTAAGATCAATGGTTAGTGAGATCATGAGTGTATAAGATTATGAGTCACTGGATCATAAGTAAAATGGGTTATATGTCATTAACTATTAACAAATTTAGAGTAATGATTGAGTTGTTTAGTTTGAATTAGGCATATTCATTAAACCTAAATATATTCATATAACATGATCCTTATTTCCAAATTTTCTTAAAATTAATGGGCCGATTGACTAATTGAGGTTCAAATTTTCTTTATGTTTAACTATTCCTTCATTTTTTTAAAAAGTGATGGTTTCTTTAGCCTCAACTTTATTTGTTTGCAAATGTTTCGAGAGAGTTGCAATTATTTTCCATTTGTCTTAAACTAACTTTTGTTGGTAAAAATTTGAATGCATATTGGTTTGGAGGACATCACTCATTAGAAAATTTAGTTTGAATAAAAATTATAATTGTAATGTATTTTCTCCTTTACAATGATCATAAATTGACCTATTTTATTTTAGTATGTAATTAAAATTAATCAATTTAGAAAATATCCTATAATTAATCACAATATTCAATTTAAATATAATATATTTTTTGTATTGTATAATGAATTATCTAGATATTATATGAGCATTTAAAATTATAGAGATATAATTTAAAACTCTCTCCTTAGTAATAGAATACTAACCTATCATGTTATTTTGTTTTTTCTTATTTTAAATTATTCAATAAATCTCCACTAACAAAAAAAAATTATTCAATAAATTAAGTAATTAATAAATAAAATTCCAAATATTTTTAAACATGATGAAGTTTATGAAGAAGTAAACTTCTCCATTTAACTTAGTTTAATTGAAATTGACAAATTTTTAAAGTATATTTTCAAAGATAATGTGCAACTCACTTTTTTATTAAAATTTATTTCTATATTTTCTACTTTGAACAATTTAATTTTTCCATTGTGTAATATGTTAACTAATTTAACTCATCGAGTGTTCATTTAATTTTAATCATTCAATTCAATTTTTTTGTTAATTTACGATTGTTACTAAAAATAATATTAAATCTATGATTATAAAATAAATATTTTTTACTAACTATACTAAATAAAATGCCTAAAATTAAAATATAAGTTATATAACATATCGGCCAACGGGCCGAAAAAATGCTAGTATCTAATTCAATAGATAAGCAGACTACAAGCTGAAAGGCTTGTGGAGGGGCCGACGCGCCTATCATGGATGTCACATTCCCCTTTGTGTTCTCGGTTGCATCCAAAGGTGGGATTGATGGTTGAGGACAGAAACGAGGATTGGTTTCACACAAACTTATGTGGAGTGATGTTGTAGCACCAACGATGTGTAGTTTTATTTGGTTTCTCATCAATGGAAGCGCTCTAACGGCTTATAACTTGCGAAAGAAAGTGTTTATTGGACTTATTATATGCTTTATGTGTTACATCAAGGAGGAATCTGTCAATAATTTATTGTGTTTATGCCGATAAACTTTGGTCACATTTCATGAGGCAGTTGAATGTTAGTGGATCATGGTCGAACTCCTTCGTGGATTCCTAGAGTTGGGTTGAGTCAGATGTTCTTCCTACTAGTCTGGCTAAGCTGGTCATTCATGTGGTATGCTGGTGGCTATGGTTAATACAAAATTCAGCCATATGAGAGAATAGTGGCTGTTACACCCAAAAAAAAAAAAATTAATCGTTCTTAGCAAAATGGGGGGACACGAGTTCATTCGAGGTTACGCTTAAGGGTTATTTCGAGTTGGTCGTTGGTAGGATCTAATTTGGAAGGTCAATCAAACCAATCAGACCGAGTTAACAGCTAGCTGGGTATACTGATTAATGAGTGACTTTTAGCCCAACTGGTTTTGGAACTAGACCAGCACTCAGCCAACCCAGGTTCGAATCCCAACCTTGACATATCATTTTATTCATTTTTTTAAAATCCGCCCAGCACCAAAACTAAGTCGTTTTGGGTCATCTTCTTCCTTGGCTCATCAGTGCAATGACCAGCAATTTTTCCGGCGACCGGAATCACTCCGGTGACTCTTCCCAATAGCCAAGAGGCATGTTTCTAGTCTATTCGGGACAAGGAACCCCACCAGAACGTGAAGAAACACGTGGGAATCGAGATTGGAGCTTCAGCCCATTCAGAAACGGACAAAACGGATAAGGAGTTGATCCCACTACGGCGGAAATCTCGGAAAAATGACGACTTTTCCAGAGTGCCACTCAACCCGTGAACCTTATCTCTTTTGGCTCTAATAGACTCCCTGAAGCCTATAAAACCCGGCTCTTTCTTCGAATCAAAGCGTATCTCTTCCAAAAGCCATCTCTCCGTCACTCTGTCACCATCTCCGACCAAAGATGGGTTTAAGGGTTCCAGGCATCGTCGGTCTAAACTGAAACTCTCTATCAGCTCGTCTCAAACTCCTAAAACGAACCCCTTTCTCAGAATTGAGTTTTCATTCACCAAAATCATTTAATCCCCTCGTTGGAGACTGGCAGAACTGTAGGTGCAGGAATAGGGAACAGGTAAATTACTGCGCAGTCCCTTCTTCTTTTTCCTTTGTTATTTCGGCTCTTGAAGTTTTTCTTCATGACAGTTTGATCCTTAACTGTCAACTTTTGGCATTTAATCTCTTCAGCTTTGACATTTTGATCCAGGAAGTTGCGCAGCCGTTAACTCCCTATCTTCGAGTCGACTCTTTAGGTGGGTTGGTTTAAGGGGTAAATTCCTTGGATTAATTAATTTCCTCAATTTAAATAACTATTTGGTTAAACTTTGTCACTAACCAAATATCGTGATTATTCCGAATTAATCGTTTGACGGGAACCAGATCAATGAGTAAGGTACTCGGGCCTTATTTTGGACTCGTGCATGCTTAAATTAAGGTCCTTATAATTCTCGTGGTGATTTACTATTAACCGAGTACTAACCCATCTGAGTTGGTTTTCCCAATAGGTTAGATTATTCAGAGTAATGAGTGACGCGGATCCTCATTAATTCCGTTTTATAAAGTTATGATGCCTAAGGTTAGAGGGACTTAAGTAGTCCGAGTGACTCCCCTACTTACCTGGAAATTAAGACGGAAAGTCTTGGTTTTGACAACAAGGTGTCGTTTCTACGTAAAGTTCTATCTTTCCGGAACCATTGGTTTTATACCTAATAGTGTTTGTTTCGGTTATGATTAAACCGTGATGTTATCTAATGATGTTTGGCACCTAGTGTACATAGGTGGAAAGTAGAGCCTCGCTAACTAGTCCTCCACCGGGAACATCGTTGGATAAGGGTTCCTACCGGGTGATGGGAGTTGGGTATTGTTAGCCCCAATCGATTCATGGTAGTCGGGAAGAATAGCGACTCTTGTGAAGTCCCTATTATAGGCTCATAAGTAAGCCTTATCGATGATGGCGTAGAGGTTAGCTAGGTGGGAAGAGGGGACGCCCTATTTCGATGTTAATTGTGGTGTTATTGTTGAACTAACGGTTATATGATTTTCCGCAGTTCGGCCATGAAATTGAGGACCATGCCAGTTTGGTCATGTGCACCTCTTTACTTTTAACATTCCTTTATACTTGAATGTTAAGGACTGACCCCTGAACCACCCACCAGGTCACTTCGCAGCTAATCAGGAGTAAGCGGTGCAGAAGGAGCCTCAGGAAATCATGTCGGGAGACTCTTAGTGAGTGGTCAAAGATGTTGGACGAGTGTTTCTATTTATGAGGAGTGTGTTTTGAAATTTTGTGCTTGGTTTGTAATAACTACAGCTCATGTGTTGGTTTTGCCCATGCTTTGGGGCCCGCTTTGCATTTCTGCCTTTGAACGATTGACAACGACTTTGGTAGTGTGTTTTCTTCTACTTTAAGCAATAAATGTTGTTTTCAAAAGTTTTAAAGTTTGGAACGTTATATTTTGGTATCAGAGCCGGTCTTCCCTCTGTTTCTTGGTTAACCAGGAGATATGGAAGTCGGTCGGATTTTGAAATCAAGAGTTTTAAGAATAAAATTGGATTTTTAAGCCACGCTTTTTTTCGGTTTAATATTGAGTCAGATAGTCCTTCTGAAGCGCTTCAGATTCAATGTTTTAACAGTTTCAAAACACTCCACAAAATATGATTCCCTCGTTACGGTGCTAACTTGAGAATGTTCTATGTCTCAACAGAGCCAGTTACGACCAACAGCCTCAGGAGCCCCGACAGCCTCCGCCTCCTCCACCCGTGCGACCAGTAAGGGTGACACCTAACTCCAAAGCTTTTCGAGACCTGGGGGTGGAAGACTTCTTTTACGATGATCGAGACCCTGTCGTCGTTGAGCGATGGTTAGGAAAGGTTATTCGCACACTTCAGGAGATGCGAGCTGCCGATGAGGATAAGGTCCTCCTAACCTTAAACCTCCTTTAGGGCACCGCATATCACTGGTGGCTCACGCAACCCGCTAGCCAGCAGGACCCACCAGAGATCACGTGGGAAGAATTTCTACTAGCCTTCAGGAGCTCTTCCTTCCACCATCTTATCATGAGGATAAAATGCAAGATTTCCTCACCATCAAACAGGAGTGGGGAAGTGAGGATCGGAAATCGGTGGCTGACTACACAGCTCGGTTCGAACAGCTGTTACCTTATGGAGGACCCCTCTATCAGGACCCGGTAGCCCAGCGAGATCACTATCTCAATGGATTAAGGCCTCGGCTCTACAAGTCCTTGTGCACCTTCGCCTGGAAGGATCGTTGGGAAGCCTACCATGCGGCGATGAACTTGGAAAGGGCCGACCAGCGAATTCTAGAACAAAAGGTTGCGAGCAAGGAATCAGGAAAGAGGAAGATGGTTGGGTCACGTGAGGAGTCACCACGGACCTCTCGCTCAAAGAAAAAGAAGGCTAGGACCTCTAACCATGGTTACGACTTACCCTCCTCCAAGGCCAATCAGGAGCGCCCCCTCTCCAGGAGCCCCACCCAGCTGCAATTTTTGTGGAAGACCACATCTCGGCGAGTGAAAAATTCGCACCGGCACCTGCTTCGGATGCGGAGAGCAGGGACATTACAAGCGTGAATGTCTTAATAGAGTAGTTCAAGGAAGGGCTATGTCGGACCCAACCGTTAATGGCGGAAGGGCACCATCAGGAATCCGATCTGGAAGCAGACGAGATCGAGGTCACAACAATGAAGGAGGGCACGACCGTCGAGACCAAAGTCAGGTGTCTCGAGTTGGAGGACAACCCAGGCTCTTTGCGGTGCAGAGGGAGGAGGCCAATGCAGCTCCTGATGTGGTTACTAGTATGATTACGATTTTCAGTCAGCCAGCTTTTGCTTTAATGGATTTTGGGTCTACGCATTCGTTTATTTCCAGTACGTTTGCTTATAAACTAGGAATAGAACCCACTCCTCTAGGTCAAAATTTAGGAGTGCGAACGCCGGTCGGCGATACCTTGATCGTCGATTCAGTTTTTCGAAGTTGCGTTATCGTAATAGCTGGATACGATACGATAGTAGACTTAATCCTCCTCCCTTTCTATGAGATCGACGTAATCCTGGGTATGGATTGGTTGTCTCGAAATCACGCAAAACTGGACTGCTTCAACAAGGAAGTAAGCTTTAAGGTAGAAGGCGAGGCACTGCGCTGTTCAAGGGAATTCGGAGGCCCGTTCCTGGAGCTCTTATTTCGGCTACTCGAGCTTCCACCTTAATTCGAGAAGGATGTGAAGCTTATTTGGCACACGTGGTGGAAGCACCAACCGTAGAGCTTAAGGACGTACCTGTAGCAAGGGAGTTTCCTGAAGTCTTCCTAGAAGAATTTCCTGGTCTTCCGCCCTTAAGAGAGGTGGAGTTTGACATCGAGGTGGTTCCCGGAACCGCACCAATTTCAATTCCACCTTATCGGATGGCTCCTGTGGAGCTGAAGGAATTGAAGGAGCAGCTTCAGGAGCTACTTGACAAGGGATTCATCCGACCCAGCGTTTCATCCTGGGGAGCTCCAGTGTTGTTCGTAAAGAAGAAGGATGGAAGTTTGAGGTTGTGCATCGACTATCGAAAGTTAAATAAGGTGACCATCAAAAATCGATACTAGCTACCAAGGATAGATGATTTATTGGACCAACTTCAAGGGGCAGCGATTTTCTCGAAGATCGACTTGAGGTATGGATATCATCAACTGCGGGTAGTCGAAGCTTCGATTTCAAAAACCGCTTTTCGGACCGCTATGGTCATTACGAATTCTTGGTAATGCCGTTTGGGCTAACCAACGCACATGCTGCATTCATAGCCCTCATGAATGGAGTGTGCACGAGTACTTAGATAAATTCATCATAGTCTTCATAGACGATATCCTGATTTACTCAAAGAATCAGGAGGACCATGAGGAACACCTAAGGACCGTCCTACAATGGCTGAAGGAGGAACGACTCTACGCAAAATTCTCCAAGTGTGGATTTTGGTTAAGGGAGGTCCTATTCTTGGGCCACCTCATCTCCGGTAAAGGTGTAGAAGTAGACCCGAGAAAGATCGAAGTCGTAGTTAAGTGGGCACCCCCAAAGAATGTGTCTGAGGTACGAAGCTTCCTGGGCCTGGCAGGGTACTATCGGAAGTTCGTGGAAGGATTCTCACGCATTGCTCGACCAATGACTCAGCTACTTCACAAGGGAGCAACATTCATCTGGGATGAGAAGTGTCAAGAAGCGTTTGACGAGCTAAAAAGGAAGCTGACCTCCGCGCCTGTCCTCACTCTTCCACAAAGTGGGGAAGAGTACTCGGTTTATAGTGACGCGCCACACCAAGGCTTGGGAAGCGTACTAATGCAAGGAAAGCGGGTTATTATCTATGCCTCTCGACAACTACGCCCGCATGAGGTCAATTACCCCACCCATGACTTGGAGTTAGCAGCGTGGTATTCGCCTTGAAGTTATGGAGACACTACCTTTATGGTGAAACGTTCACCATTTTTACGGATACAAGAGCTTGCAACATCTAACCGAGCAAAAGGAGTTGAATATGAGACAAAGGAGGTGGATCGAATTGCTCAATGATTATGACTGTATAATCAAATATCATCCCGGGAAGGCCAATTTGGTTGCAGATGCCTTAAGTAGGAAAATGATAGCCCACTACCAGAACTCACAGCACTTCGGGCTCTGAACGTTGAACTTCACGTAGAGGGAGTCACAACTCTCTTAGCAAATTTAAAGATTCGTCCGTTACTCTACGACAAGATCAAGGAGAAGCAGGAGGACGACCCAGAAATAAGGAAACTTAAGGAGCGGCTCAAGGAAGAAAAGGCTTGAAGATTTCTTCTGGTTAACGGCTTACTAACTTGTCAAGGACGGGCTTGTGTCCCAAACGTAGACAAACTTCGTCAAGACATACTCGATGAAGCCCACTCGGCACCTTACGCAATGCACCCGGGAGCTACCAAGATGTACCAAACCTTGAAGAAGCACTATTGGTGGCCTGACATGAAAAAAAAGTAGCGGAGCACGTTCATCGTTGCCTTGAATGTTAGATGATTAAGGCAGAACATCAGGCCCCAGCTATCCAGCATTTTCCTCTAGAGATTCCTGAGTGGACGTGGGAGAAGATTACCATGGATTTTCTATATGGGCTACCAAGGACTCCTAAGGGACACGATGGCGTTTGGGTCATAGTGGATAGATTCTCGAAAGCGGCCCACTTCATTCCCATCAAATTCAAGCCTGGACAGGATGAGCTGGCAGAGTTGTACATTCGAGAAATTGTGCGGTTGCACAGAGTTCCGATCAGCATTGTGTCAGATCGAGACCCTAGCTTTACCTCTCGATTCTGGGGGAGTCTTCAGAAGGCCTTGGGCACAAAAGTGCACTTCTCCACGGTGTATCACCCCCAAACCAACGGCCAATCGGAGAGAACCATTCAAACATTGGAGGATCTCCTTCGTGCTTGTGCCCTAACCATGAAGGGAGCATGGGATGAACATCTGTCGTTGATAGAAATCGCGTACAACAATCAATATCATAGTTCGATAAAAGCTGTGCCTTATGAAGTACTCTACGGGAGGAAATGTCGAACCCCGTTATACTGGGACGCAGAGGGAGTAAGGCAACTGGAAGGGCCTGAGATTATTCAGAAGACGGTGGAAAAAGTCGAGGAAATACGACGGAATCTTAAAGCTGCTCAAGACCGTCAGAAGAGTAACGTAGAAAGGCCTCGGCCACCGCGTTCATATGAAGTAGGAGAGCGAGTATTTCTGCGGGTGTCTCCGTGGAAGGGAGTCATGCGATTTGGAAAGAAAGGAAAATTAAGTCCCCGGTACATCGGCCCGTATGAGATACTAGAACGTATCGGTCCACTAGCGTACCGGCTGGCGTTACCTCCTAGCTTATCTCGAATACACGATGTATTCCATGTAAGCATGCTTCGAGCTTACAGATCTAGCCCGGATCACGTACTCAAATCGGAAGACATTGAGTTATCCGACGACTTAACCTATGAGGAGGTTCCAGTGCAGATAGTAGATCGACAAGAGAAGGATCTACGAAAGAAAAAGATTCCTATGGTTAAGGTCGTATGGAGGAATCAGGGAACGGAAGCTGCAACCTGGGAAATGGAGAAGAGTATGAGGGAGAAGTACCCTGAGCTCTTCTTGGACTAAACCAGGTTGGTAATCTTTGCTCGTCTAAGTTATAAATTTTTTTTTCCTCATAAATTCATTAACTAGAATTTCGGGGACGAAATTTCCTGAAGAAAGGGAGAAATGTTAAACCCCAAAATTTTTTTAATCGTTCTTAGCAAAGGGGGGGACACGAGTTCATTCGAGGTTACGCTTAAGGGTTAGTTCGAGTTGGTCGTTTGTAGGATCTAATTTGGAAAGGTGAATCAAACCAATCAGAGCGAGTTAACAGCTAGCTGGGTATACTGATCAATGAATGACCTGTAGCTCAGCTGGTTTTGGAACTAGACCAGCACTCAGCCAACCCAGGTTTGAATCCCAACCTTGACATCTCATTTTATTCATTTTTTAAAATCCGCCCAGCACCAAAACTACGTCGTTTTGGGTCATCTTCTTCCTTGGCTCATCAGTGCAATGACCAACAATTTTTCCGGCGACCGGAATCACTCCAGTGACTCTTCCCAATAGCCAAGAGGCATGTTTCTAGTCTATTCGGGACAATGAACCCCACCAGAACGTGAAGACACACGTGGGAATCGAGATTGGAGTTTGAGTCCATTCAGAAACGGACAAAATGGATAAGGAGTTGATCCCACTACGGCGAAAATCTCGAAAAAACAACGACTTTTCCAGAGTGCCACTCAACCCGTGAACCTTATCTCTTTTGGCTCTAATCGACTCTCTGAAGCCTATAAAACCCTGCTCTTTCTTCGAATCAAAGCGTATCTCTTCCAAAAGCCATCTCTCCGTCACTCTGTCACCATCTCCGACCAAAGATGGGTTTAAGGGTTCCAGGCATCGTCGGTCTAAACTGAAACCCTCTATCAACTCGTCTCAAACTCCTAAAACTAACCCCTTTCTCAGAATTGAGTTTTCATTCACCAAAATCATTTAATCCCCTCGTCGGAGATTGGCAGAACTGTAGGTGTAGGAATAGGGAACATGTAAATTACCTGTGCAGTCCCTCCTTCTTTTTCCTTTGTTATTTCGGCCCTTGAAATTTTTCCTCATGACAGTTTGATCCTTAACTGTCAACTTTTGGCATTTAACCTCTTTCAGCTTTGACAGTTTGATCCAGGAAGTTGCGCTGCCGTTAACTCCCTATCTTCGAGTCGACTCTTTAGGTGGGTTGGTTTAAGGGGTAAATTCCTTGGATTAATTAATTTCCTCAATTTAAATAGCTATTTGGTTAAACTTTGTCACTAACCAAATATCGTGATTATTCTGAATTAATCGTTTGACGGGAACCGGATCAATGAGTAAGGTACTCGGGCCTTATTCTGGACTCGTGCATGCTTAAATTAAGGTCCTTATAATTCTCGTGGTGATTTACTGCTAACCGAGTACTAATCCATCTGAGTTGGTTTTCCCGATAGGTTAGATTATTCAGAGTAATGAGTGACGCGGATCCTCATTAATTTCGGTTTATAAAGTTATGATGTCTAAGGTTAGAGGGACTTAAGTAGTCCGAGTGACTCCCCTACTTACCTGCAAATTAAGACGGAAAGTCTTGGTTTTGACAACAAGGTGTCGTTTCTACGGAAAGTTATATCTTTCCGGAACCATTGGTTTTATACCTAATAGTGTTTGTTTCGGTTATGGTTAAACCGTGATGTTATCTAATGATGTTTGCCACCTAGTGTACATAGGTGGAAAGTAGAGCCTCGTAGCTAGTCCTCCGCCGGGAACATCGATGGATACGGGTTCCTACCGGGTGATGGGAGTTGGGTATTGTTAGCCCCAATCGATTCATGGTAGTCGGGAAGAATAGCGACTCTTGTGAAGTCTCTATTATAGGCTCATAAGTAAGCCTTATCGATGATGGCGTAGAGGTTAGCTAGGTGGGAAGAGGGGATGCCCTATTTCGATGTTAATTGTGGTGTTATTGTTGAACTAACGGTTATATGATTTTTCCGCAGTTCGGCCATGAAATTGAGGACCATGCCAGTTTGGTCATGTGCACCTCTTTACTTTTAATATTCCTTTATACTTGAATGTTAAGGACTGGCCCCTGAACCACCCACCAGGTCACTTCGCAGCTAATCAGGAGTAAGCGGTGCAGAAGGAGCCTCGGAAATCATGTCGGGAGACTCTCAGTGAGTGGTCAAGGATGTTGGACGAGTGTTTCTATTTAAGAGGAGTGTGTTTTGAAATTGTGTGCTTGGTTTGTAATAACTACAACTCATGTGTTGGTTTTGCCCATGCTTTGGGGCCCGCTTTGCATTTCTGCCTTTGAACGATTGACAACGACTTTGGTAGTGTGTTTTCTCCTACTTTAAGCAATAAATGTTGTTTTCAAAAGTTTTAAAGTTTGGGAGGTTACAGTGGCTAAGGCTTGTTACAAGACTATTGAATTGGTGGATTGCAAACATAAATTGGACGGCATAAGACTCTGTTGTAATGCTTGTCATGATGTTTGTTATTGGGATTGTCTGGGGCTTTTTGGTTGCTTTCCCTCTTGAGTTTCGGTTTGGTTGGGCTGTTGTTAGGTGGTTTGTTCGTGAGCCTTCGACGCATGTCTAGGTTCGGGAGGAGCAATGGCGGTACCAGATGGGAGCTGGGGGAGCCACGACACCCCCCTCCCCCGGTATCGAGTCTAATATTACATGTATTTTTGGTATTTTTGGAATTTGGCGCCGGGGTATTTGAAGTTCGATTCCCCCACTACGTTGTTTCGGTGAAATGTTGTCTTAAATTTTACGTAATAGCTACTCATAATTCACTTATAGTGTGTAATTTGATCATAAATTATACAAATTTGAAAAAAAAATTGCCGGTGGCACATATAATTATTTTTTACTAATTAAGCAACCTATAACCAAAATATTTATTGTGTATCTTTACTTAGTATTAGATGAATGAAAATTTTATACTATTATTCAAATTTGAAGAAATTTTTTTGCCGGTGACACCAATTTTTTATGTACAATTCGCCCCCTGTATACCAATCCTGGTTACGCTATTGGGAAGGAGCCTTCGAAGTGTTGACTAATCATTTTAGATCAGAGTTTATGACGACAATGTGATTGATGAGGTGAGACTCTCGTCTCGATCTATATCATTTATCATTTATTTTTAAAAAAGAATTCAGGGCTCAAAACCTTTAAAACTTATATCGAAACCCTCCATAACCCTCGTATGAAACTAAAACCAACTAGAAAATGAAATGTTAGAAATATTATCCATCTTAGGGTTATACAAACCCACAAGAAAACCTTGTCCCAAAGTTTTAAATGAAATGTTCTCTCCACTTGACATTACTTAACATTTCTGAATTATTAAAACTCATTCAAAGTCTGTGACAAATATAAATACCGAAGAATACAAATACTACTACTTGTTCATAATGTTTGAATCAGTCAGACGGTTGATTAAGAACATAAACAGATGCAACAGATTGGGTAAACCATATTCATAATTCTGTCAGTCGTCATAGTAGCTGATCAAACACTAAGCCGCCCAGTTCACAAGTAAAAGGCCAAACACACAATTTTTAAGAATATTAAAACAATATATATGTGTTACCGTGAAGGCTAGCTCTCAATGAGATCATCACAAACATTTTCTCAAGAGTTGATTTACCATACATTAATAAATAAACAAAACAACGGCGGACAAACTCATCAACCTAATAACTTGTACGATGATCAAACCTTGTGCTCTATAAATTGGCAGAGTGTCTGCCTCTTTACAAACCATCTCACATATTCTACAGACTCCCCATTGTACTCAAACATGGCAAAGTTCTCAAGTGTAGCCTTCTTCCTTCTTCTGCTAGCCATTCCCTTGGCTCTAGCCGTGGCTGAAGTTGTTACTACTGTCGAGGTTGATTCTTCTTCTCCTTGTCAGGACGAAATCGAAATCAAAATCGATCAACCTAGTGCTAGTTTCGACGAAGTTGATCAGGAGAAAACTGATCAACTCAATAGAGATCTCGATGCAATTGATCATGCGATTGATCAGTTCAATGCAGATTTCGATGAGGACTCCACAGTATCTGTTGACGAAATCGATGTAGTTGATGAACAATACGATGATCAGGAGTTGAACGAGGGGTACATAGTCATGCCAACTGATGATGATGTGGAATTCGAAGAAGAGGGTAAAGTTGGAATCCCAGTGGGTAATGTAGTGACACAGGCATTCTTCAACAGCATTATCAACAAGGCGGCTCCAAGTTGCAAAGGGAAGCGATTCTACACTAGACAGTCATTCCTCAATGCCGCTAGATCTTATCCCCAGTTCGGCCAGCTCTCTGGCGCAAACGCCAAGCGTGAAATTGCTGCCTTTTTTGCCCATGTCACTCACGAAACTGGAAGTAAGCTTCTTCTTTTTTCGATTTTGATTACTATGTAACGAACCACTTGCTTACTTTGTTTTCATTTTGTCCATGATTATTCGCAGGTTTGTGCTACATCGAGGAGATTCAAAAATCAACATACTGTGACCCCAATGCCAAACAGTGGCCATGCGCTCCTGGGAAACAATACTTCGGTCGTGGACCTCTCCAACTGACGTGGAACTATAACTACGGGCCATGTGGAAGGGCCAACAGGTTCGACGGCCTAAAGAACCCTGAAATAGTGGCTAGGAACCCAACCATCGCATGGAGGACAGCGCTCTGGTACTGGATGAAAAATGTTCGCCCAGTTGTGGGCCGCGGATTCGGAGCCACCATTCGGGCCATTAACGGAGCCTTGGAGTGCAACGGCAAAAACCCTGCTGCCGTTAATGCTCGTGTTAAGTACTACCAAGACTATTGCAGAACCTTCAAGGTTGCACCGGGACCTAATCTCAGGTGTTAATTATAATTAACCTTGATGCTGAAGAGGAGTGTGTCTCTTTATGTTTATTGTGTGTATGTGTGCAATGTTGTTTGTTGTTGTAAGTTTTCTTTTTTATGTTGTCTAAACTTGTTAGACAGACTCTCATATTCAGAATCACTCATAATGAGTGGGTGAATATTGAGAGTCAATCGAACAATGGTGCAAACTAAGCCTAGTAATATCTATATCTAATATAAAGCTTGAATAAAAGTTCAGTTTCGTGTGTTTGAACTCATCAGTTTTGTTCTGATGACAACACTAACAAGAGCATGTTTAAGGAAAATGCTCACCACCAAGTGACTAACATGCATATAAATACAACTTTCGTGACTGAGTACTTAATCGTGAAAAAACCACTCAGCATGGAGCCAACAATGGTCGAATATCTAATTGGTTCCATAATTTTGCACATTGTAATGTTTTGGTAACATTCTTATCGACAGCTACATTTTCCAACCAATTTTTCAAATGTCAACTCATCCTACAAATCACAATTTAATGTCACATAACTGGAGTCAAACCGAACCAAAACTATTATTTTATCACTCAACTTGTTCTATTATGTTGCAACAAGTTATGCACAAACTTAAGTTAAAAAATGAAGGGTTAATACACAGTTTTGCCCTCCTACTATGCAAAGTTAACAAACATACCCCTATACTAATTTTCAACCAAATTAAGACCCTTTACTTTAACACTTCTAACAAATATACCCTTCTGTTAACTTGTTCATCCATATTCGTCAATTCTTCCTTGAATTTGTCACTGATTCTTCTTGTTTGGTTTCTAGTGATCTGATTTGAGTTTATTTTCACGAGATTTCATGTGTTTGATCGTCTCCTCCTTCTTCTTGTTGGGGTTTCACTACTCTGTAGTGGGTTCATGAATATTCCTTAATTTGATATGTTTCTGCGAAACTAATGGATCCCTTCTTTATTACTAAGTAAAAAACAAAGTATTCCTATAATTTCTCTTTATGTTCATTGCAGATTTTTGGCGGAAATGGACGAGAAAGTTAATGGAAGGGTACATTTGTTAAAAGTGTTAAAGTAGAGGGATTTAATTTGGTTGAAAATTAGTAGAGGGGTATGTTTGTTAACTTCGCATAGTAGGAGGGCAAAAAGGTGTATTGACCCAAAAATGAAAATTCCAATATTCAATTTGAGTAGTGATATTCTTAAATGGCCCAGAAAAGGAAGTCGCCACTAATGAAATTCATTGGATTGTACCAAAATAGGAGGAATTCGACAAATCCTTATTTTTCGGTCATTAAATATGTACGTGAACTGGATGAATTTAAAAGTCGACCCACTTTGAAAACCATTAAAAGCCCTATTTTGAAATCCCTCTTAATAGGTA
The DNA here is from genome assembly GCA_034768395.1 of Linum lewisii. Lineage (NCBI taxonomy): Eukaryota > Viridiplantae > Streptophyta > Magnoliopsida > Malpighiales > Linaceae > Linum > Linum lewisii. Next base: position 17,982,053 of record CM068302.1, read on the forward strand.
AGGATTTGTAAATTATGATCCAATATTTTAATCCAATCCAAGATTATTTTAATTTTTTTTGTTAAACCATCACATTATTCTAAATTTTAGCTATTATAATAAAATTTATGGGTAGTGCACTTATTTATGGTAATTAAGGATTTCAATTTCATTTTGTTTTTTTGTACGAAAAGTAAGGAGTTCAATTCCGAAAAAATGCTTAATTAATTCCTCTTGAATTCAATTGCGGTGGAATTATCCAATCCCGCCAATATTCAAATTTTACGCGGGAAACAAGTTATAAGACGTGAAAAATTTACGATACCAAATTCAATCGATTTCAAATTAATATGAACACTATATAATCCAGACCAAAGTTACAACACCATTTAGATAGTTGACCCAACTGAGTTGCAGTCTAGGCCTCAACAACTCAAGAATTTCCTCCACTGAACTCTACTCACGTATGATCCTAAATCGCATGTCCTAAATATGAATGGCCTTACTTTCTTATCCTAGTTTCCCTCCTCCTTAAGGAAGACTATATTCTACATACAGTCCTACTCATAATCTCAACTTGGGGCTTTTATTTGACTTTCAGCAGAACACAGTCAAACCAAAATGATCCACACCTGCTGACTCCAACTATGAACAAGCAATTTCAACCTTCAACCAAAACATCCAAATCCTCTTCTAATTGGGTGATTCCAGTTGATGACAAACTAGGCTGGCCCGTATTGATGTGAATAGGAAGGGGTTTAGCAGCGCCAGTTGCAGCAGGATGCTACTTTTCTAGGAAGATGCAGAGATTTGATGTTGACTCTTATGGTACTGGAGAAGCGAATCAATGTAATTGACTAATTTCCTATCAATCAATGAATGTAGCGAACAAACCAACTTTGCTAGGGTTATCGTCGTCCACTTGTTCATCTCATTATCTAATGGGTTTGGAGAATTCAGATGAATGAGTGGCCAGGCCAGCTCTTTCTCAAGCTACCCAAAGAAACTTAGGAAGCTACGGAGGTCAACTAAAATCCAGGCAAGGAAGGAGGAAATTCGCCTAAACAAGTATAACGTACAGAAACTATCCATCTGTTTGATCATCATCAGACTGGAAGAACCCCCAAACCCACAATTTGAAAATAAAAAATCACTGGTCAGCCAATTATAGGGGCTCTGGCGATCTTCCCCTCGGAATCTACATAAAGCCGGACCCTATTACGGCGGAAATCCATGGTAACAAAGTGATTAGGAGGAACAACCTGGACTAGAGCACCTTCCATGTCTTGTTTGATCTTGGCTTGGGCTTCTTCAGCTGGTAGCCCGACTAACTCCGGCCATTGCGATTTGCTTCTCCCCTGGAACCCTGGGATTTCATCTAAAACCACAATTCAGTTGGAAGATACTGGCGATTGAGATTGGAAAAAGATCGGGAAGAGAGGAGAGAGTAGTAACGCTTACTTTGCAGGGGTTGGGTTGGCTCTACTAAGGGTTTCTCCTCCGTCGACGAGTTGTTCTGATTGTTTCCGTCCGCCATTAATCGCTGCTTTTCGGAGAGACTGAAGAGTTCGTACGGACAGCCGCTGGAGCTGACGACACTACCAAATGAAAAGACCTTTTGTAGCGCGTTTGCTTTATAATTTTATCCACTAATTCTTACTGTTTGTGTAGGCCTGATATTTGGGCTATTGTTGGGCCGAAAGGATTTCATTGGAGGATAAAATGTGGCCCATGCCCTTATAGTCTTGCTATTCTGCACGATACGTCATCATAGAGTAGATTCTGCATCGGATGCCCTCAAAGTATTATTTAGCTGCACGAGTAGGATTTTCTCAGGTTTCCCGGTATTCAACCGGTTAACATTCCAACTTGGCAGCCATTTACCTTAAAATAATCAATTAATAATAACTAAGACAGAGAAAATTAAAAAAAAAGAATGATTCGTGGCTTCCGTTTCGTGGCAGTCCCAGCTACCTTACCCGATGACGATTCTTCCCTCCCCATCGTCATAATCCACCGCTACTCATCCTTCACCTGCGTCGTCTTCCCCGCCTTGCCCACTCACTTCCGCCTCATCGACCCGCTCAGCTCCGACATTCTCCCCTCGGTTCTCCCATCTGGCACCGCGGATCTCTACGTCGGACCTCCGCTGCCTCTCACGTCCGATTTCCATGGCCAAATAGACCTCAACAGTGAAGCTTGGAGAGACAAATGAATCAATCATGGAGGGTTTCCCAGATAGGGCAGAGAATTGTTTTGCAGTTGTGAATAGATGCAACATTTGACAGTGCTAAGGGTCATAAAGGCAGGCAAATTTCAAGGAATATCTCTGAATGTGCAAGTAGAACTACATATCCTCTAAATATTTGGAGGGGTGAGAAGGAAAATTGGATATCGAGTCAAAGAAATTGTCTCCTTTTATCTTCTCGTTATGGAGGGATACCGGTTCCCAATCGACAAGAGAGGAATGACATTGTGAAGAAAAGGATGGAGCTTGCTAAGAAAGCAGGAGTAGAGTAAGAGATGTCATAGCCACAGACTTACCTCTTCTAATATCAAACAAATTCTCCACTTCCAACAAAGGGAATGCTGCAATGCACAAGGCAAAGTGGACAATATAAATGTGGTATCCCTAGATTACAGGCGACAATCCTGAGGGAGGGAAAGCGATCGAGGAAATCGAAGTGACAGGTGGTGGAGATCCGACGCAGAGGACCGCGGTGGCGGATCGGAGAGAATTGAGAGGGGGATCATCGGAGCTGAGCGGGTCGATGAGGCGGAAGTGAGTGGGCAAGGCGGGGAAGATGGAGCTGGTGTCGGTGGATTATGACGATGGAGGGAAGAATCGTCGCCGGGTGAGGTGATTGGGACTGCCACCATAAGCGGAAGCGGCGACCAAAAGAATTTAATCATTTAATTTTTTTTAATTTTCTCTGTCTTAGTTATTATTAATTAATTATTTTAAGGTAAATGGTTGCCAAGTTGGAATGTTAACTGGTTGAATACCGGGAACCTGAGAAAATCCTACTCGTGCAGCTAAATAATACTTTGAGGGCATCCGATGCAGAATCTACTCTATGATGGCGTATCGTGCAGAATAGCAAGACTATAAGGGCATGGACCACATTTTATCCTTTCATTGGAATATGTCATGTTTGGCGGCCCATTTTCATGGTGATAGCACTTTTATGTTATCTATCAATAATTATAATCTCGGAGAGGTTCTGCTCTTCAGGCTGAACTAGTGGTATTTCGTGATGTCTCTCCCCTACTTGGGTGTTGGGATCTAGGAAGATCTAAGTGGAGTATGATTGTCTTGATGTGGTTGAGTTTGTTGCGGCTACTGATATTCAAGATCATCCATGAGCAGTTCTTGGTATTGCAATTAAGAAGTTATTGTCAAGAAGTTGGAGTTGTACCCTAAGTCATGTTCTTAGAGTGTTCTACCAAAGTTGTTGATTTGTTGGCAAGTAGTAACAATGATGAGAGAGGAGAACGTTGGTTGTTGGAGGCACCTAGCTCGGTTGTCCAGGCGATTGCGGAAACACAAAGAGGGCTTCCTATTACTACTAATGATTTTCTTCTCAAACTGCAGACAAAGCAAATCAGAGTTGGTGGTGGGATACATTTGTTCATTTTTAATACGCATGAGTTGTATTCGTTGATCTTAACAGGTACAAAAAAAGTTTGTACAAAAACAAAATATATGGAACTACCAATGCTAATTATCCTATGAATGGTCTAACACTGGGAACTCATGCTTCTTGTTCTCATATGAAAACATAGTTAGTAACCATTAAATTAGGAGCCAAGATCTAAAGGTTAAAATTAAAAGACTAAATACGAAAAATTGCTACATAAATTATTCAGGGTTTATATTCTATTTTAACGACCTATCCTAATTTGTAGCCTCCAACACCGCCTTCCAAGTTGCAGACCCTCATGGGGATGAACCGACTGAATTGACAGAGCACAACGTCGGAGGTGGAGCCCAACACCAGAGATGGATATACAAGAATGAAGGAATTGTTACCGAAGATGAACAAGAAGGTGAGTTTCTCTTCTTCTACTACTTTTTCTTCGACCGTTGGCTTGTTGGTACCTTAGATCCATTGTAGTTATAGAGTTCTATAAAATAGTACCTCACAACTGTTACAGGTACAGAGCTTGGGAACTATAGTTAGTAAGAGGTGATTCAATTCTAAGAAAATCTTGTGACAAAGCTTAACTCAAAGGAATCAAACATACATTTTAAAATTGTGCTTAGACTGATAGGCAGCTGATCACCATCCAACCATTTCCAAGGATTGGAAACTTCCAACCTTCATCTCAACCATTAGATCACCGTTTGACTATTTTACCAATCTAATGATCTAGATTATTGTTAGAAGAAAGTGAAAAGTACAATCAACTGTAAACAGATTCAATGGGAACAGATCAAACTTTCAATGAGAAAAAAACAAAGAATGAAAACAAGCTGTGAACGTGAAACTTAAATCACTGCCCTTGAAGCTATTTCCTCCCTATCAGAGTAACTGGATGAATCGAGGAAACGCTCCCAAAGGTGAACACAGCAGTCCCTAAAACAACTCTCTAGGGTTAGAACTTGATTTCTGCAGTTTGTGGAATGATAGAGATAAGGAGTTTTGTTGGGTCGGATTAATCCTTCTCGTAATCGACTCCGCTCCTTTTATACACGATCCTCTGGATTCTTAACAGAATAAAGATCATGGTGTATCTCCACAGTTGAGGAATATCTCACCGAACTGCATATGTGGGTGATCGGCAGAGGAAAGTTAGGAGTCACAACAGACTCCACTTTCTATTCTCCTTCTACAATTACAACGTTGGAAAGTAACTGAATGAAATCAATTACCCACGTCATCGATCCTACGTCGTATTGTAAAGCCCTTTAGGATTTCGACCGAAAGACATCATCGCCTTCTGACGAAGGCTCAGTTAATTCGTACGGCCCAAATCGTAATTGGGCTTTGTATTTCCTCTTACAATCCCCCACAAATACAAAGTGCCACAATGGAGATTTTAATCCACAAACAGAATGAATTTTTGCACTTCAGTTCAAGTGTCTTAAAGATTGAACTTGAACATAGTGATTTCAACCATCATTCAGTCTTCCAAAGTGAATTAGCTCTTGAACTTTGGTTCTGAAAGTCAGGTTGGTTGAAATCACATGCATCCATTTTCATCAAGTCCTGCAATAGATATTAGTCCATCATTTTCCTTTCACACCAAGTGCTCAACTTATCTTCTTCCATCTCAAGGAGAGAATCATCAAATTCTTAATTCACCATTCATCAGGTTCAATTGGACAACCATGTGATGGATTTGATGAGTTTAATTCACTCACAACACTTTCTCATAGATGCTACATCAGTAGCATATATCAACAAGGATTGTCTATGCTGTCGCATACCAAGCAGCAATCCAAGGATTTTGATACTGTCTCATTAAGTATCAATATATGAACTCAGATGCTGTCTCATAAAGCATCAGCTTACCATATATGCTTTCGCATACCAAGCATGATCGAGTCTTTCCGCAGCCTGAGCTTTGGATTTCTCAGCTAACATGTTTCAGTCCCATATTTCTTGAGGAATCATGAACAATCCTTCTGCAGAGTCCCTTAGTTAAAAGATCTGCTAAATTGTTTTCAGACTTCACAAATTGAAGTGTTATTACTCCATCTTCAATTAGATTTCTCACCGACTCATGACGAATCCGTATGTGTCTCTTTTTACCATTATAGGCTTTATTTTCTGCTATGCAAATTGCAGCCTGCGAATCACACAATAAACAAACAGTAGGAGCTGATTTTTCCCACAAAGGAAAGTCAGACATTAAAGATCTCAGCCACTCAGCTTCTTGACTTGCCAAGTCAAGAGCTATAAATTCTGATTCCATAGTCGAACGAGCAATGCAGGTTTGTTTCGATGACTTCCAACACACAGCAGCCCCACCCAGAGTGAAGATGAAGCCACTGGTTGAACTGACTTCATCATTGTCAGACACCCAGTTGGCGTCACTGTAACCTTCAAGAACTCCAGGGTGTCCACTATAGTGTAGCCCCAAGTTTGCAGTACCTTTTAAGTACCTCAAAACTCTTCTTAGGGCTGTCCAATGTACGTTACTAGGATTGTGTGTATATCTACTCAGTCTGTTCACAGCATAGCCAATGTCAGGACGCGTACAATTCATAAGAAACATCAAACTCCCTATCACTTTAGCATATTCAGATTGAGATACACTTCTACCTAAGTTTTTCTTCAAGTGAATGCTTGGATCATAGGGAGTTTTTACTGGCAAATCATTAACACAATCAAATTTCAACAACAGTTTCTCCGTATAATGACTTTGACTCAATATGTATTGATTTTCTTTTCTAATTACTTTTACGCCAAGAATCACATCAGCTTCACCTAAATCCTTCATATCAAACTTGCTAGACAAGAAGGATTTAGTCTCAGAGATCGCTATTAGACTAGAACTAAACAGCAACATATCATCCACATATAAACAAAGAATAACACATTCAGAGTCAAACATCTTGCTGTACACACAAGCATCAGAATTATTAACACAAAAACCAAATTCCAAGATAGTGTTATGGAATTTTTCATACCACTGTTTTGGTGCCTGTTTCAAACCATATAAAGACTTCTTAAGCATACACACTTTATGACTAAGATCGGGAATGATGCAACCAGGAGGTTGTTCCATATAAATTTCTTCATTTAAATCCCCATTCAAGAAAGCAGTCTTTACATCCATTTGATGCACGTGCATGCTATGAATAGAAGCTAAGGCAAACAAAATTCGAATGGTTGAAATCTTTGTTACTGGAGAGTAGGTGTCAAAGTAATCCACACCATGTTTTTGAGTATAACCTTTTATAACCAACCTCGCTTTAAACCTCTCTACAGACCCGTCAGTTCTAAGTTTTCTTTTGAAAATCCACCTACAACCAATAGTCTTGCACCCTTTAGGTAAATCAACTAATTCCCAAGTGTGATTAGTTTTAATTGATTCTAATTCACTGTTTATAGCTTCCTTCCAGAACATAGCATCTACTGAAGTCATGGCTTCTTCATAGCTGTTTGGTTCTTCCTTAAGAACAAGCATGTTAATCACAGATTCATCCAATTCAACATTTTTATTGAGTTCAGAAATAAAAGAAGTAACAAAATCCGGACCAAAGTTCAGTTCAATCCTCTTCCTTTTACTTCTCCTAGGTTCATACTCTTGAACAATAGGTTCTGACTCAATAAAAGTGTGATCAGTAGTACTTACAGGGTTGGATGTATTCAGACCTGCTTTGTAAGGGAATGTATCCTCGAAAAACTCAGCGTCCATGTATTCACAAATAGACTTATCCTTCAACTTCATGAATCTGTAGGCAGCGCTGTTATCTGCATAACCAATCAGAACCGCATCAAATGTTCTAGCCCCCACAGTTTCTCTTTTAAAGTTAGGCACTGCAACTTTAGCTAGACAACCCCAAGCTCTTAAGTATGAAAGATTTGGAGCAAACCCTTTCCAAATTTCATATGGAGTTTTGTTTAGATGTTTATGAGGGACTCTATTAAGTATCTTGTTTACTGTCAACACAGCTTCCCCCCACATTTCATTTGGAATACCTGAACTAAGAAGCATCGCATTCATCATTTCCTTCAAAGTTCTATTTTTCCTCTCGGCAATACCATTTTGCTGAGGAGAATAAGGAGCAGTTAATTCATGTATAATCCCGTTCTTTTCACATATATCTTTCAACAGATTGGTACTATACTCACCACCCCTATCAGATCTCAATCGTTTAATTTTTCTATCTAACTGATTTTCCACTTCAGTTTTAAACACTAAGAACTTTTGATCAGCTTCATCCTTAGATCTTAGCAAATAAATCTTAGTATACCTAGAGCAATCATCAACGAAAGATATGTAATACTTCTTGCCACCTCTACTAGTGTAGTTTTTGAAGTCTGCTAAGTCTGTGTGTATTAATTCCAGCAACTCAGTTTTCCTATCAGAGACAGACTTAAAGGGTTTCTTGGTAAACTTAGCTTCTACACAAGTAGTACATTTTTCAAGCTTTTTACGTGGGTCAAGGTTAGGCAGCAAGCTCATGTGTTTTAAGGTTATCAGAGAGTTATATCCTACATGACCAAGCCTAGCATGCCATTTATCAACAGATTCAACGATATAAGCAGAATCAGAAACAACTTTATTAATAGAAGTAGAATCAATCACAAATAAACCCCCTGACATATAGCCTTTCCCCACAAACTGTCCTCCCTTGGTGATGACCACTTTGTCGGCTTCTATGACCAGTTTGAATCCAGCTTTGTTGAGTAATCCTGCTGAGATTAAGTTCCTACGGAGAGAAGGCACAAAGAAAACATTAGTCAATGAAAGGATCTTTCCAGAGTTGAGTTTCAGTTCAACTTTCCCCTTCCCAAGTACTGGAGCACTACTGGAATTCCCCATAAAGACTTGTTCTCCAGCTCCTGATTCTTCAATTTCTGAGAACATCTCCTTATTTGAACAAAAATGTCTTGAGGCTCCTGAGTCGATGATCCATTCAGATTTGTTCTCCACCAGATTGATCTCTGAGACCATTGCTGCAAACACTTTGGTTTCCCCATCATTTTCTCCTTCAGTCAAGTTCACTTGAGGCTTCCGATCTTGTGGATTTCTTTTGATGTTGCTATCCTTCCTCATTGTACATTGATAGGCTTTATGTCCCGATTTTCCACAGACATAGCAGCCACCATGAGTCCTGTGAGTGGAAATGCTTCTCTTGAATTGTGTGGTACCTTTGCTTTGCCAATGACCCTTTTTTGCACCAAAGGTCCTTTGTCTGTTGTTCTCAATCTTTTGTTCTATCAAGTTGGCTTTGACAGAATCATTGGTGGCAAGCTCTGCTTTGTCTTTAAGCCTGTTGGCTTCTTCGATCTTCATGTGGCTCACCAATTCTTCTAGTGTCAAATCGCGCTTCTTATGCTTGAGCTTATTTTTGTAGTCAGACCATGATTCAGGGAGTTTTTCGATCAGAACGTTGGCTTGCAGAACCTCACACATCTTCATCCCTTCAGCAAGTACATCAGCCGTTAGGTTTTCATATTGATGCACTGATCCATAATTGGCTTTCCTTCAACCATTTGAAACTTCAACCAGTTTCCTACAGCATACTTCTTTTTTCCTGCATCATCAGCACCATACTTTTTAGTTAGAGTTTCCCAAATAGATTTAGCAGACTTGATGGATACCAGCAGATCGAAGATAGGATTCGTCATATAGCTCAGCAGGTGTCCACGAGCTGTCTTGTTATCTTTCTCAAACTTCTGTGTAGTGTTTGCAGCAGTTTTGTCAGCAGCAGTTTCTTTAGTTTGCGACAACGTATCAGTAGAAGTCACTGGGGTGATTGAGCTCACAGCAGGAGGATCCGAGTGTAGCACGTAATCCACCTCCAACTGCTCTAGGAAGATTAGGATGAGTTGCGACCACCTCCTGAAATTAGTGCCATCGAGGGGCTCCATTTTGCACATGTCTGGCAGATACTTGCTAGGAGTCACCATTGAATCCAGATAGAGAATAGCTTCAAGAATGTTAGAAGAAAGTGAAAAGTACAATCAACTGTAAACAGATTCAATGGGAACAGATCGAACTTTCAATGAGAAAAAAACAAAGAATGAAAACAAGCTGTGAACGTGAAACTTAAATCACTGCCCTTGAAGCTATTTCCTCCCTATCAGAGTAACTGGATGAATCGAGGAAACGCTCCCAAAGGTGAACACAGCAGTCCCTAAAACAACTCTCTAGGGTTAGAACTTGATTTCTGCAGTTTGTGGAATGATAGAGATAAGGAGTTTTGTTGGGTCGGATTAATCCTTCTCGTAATCGACTCCGCTCCTTTTATACACGATCCTCTGGATTCTTAACAGAATAAAGATCATGGTGTATCTCCACAGTTGAGGAATATCTCACCGAACTGCATATGTGGGTGATCGGCAGAGGAAAGTTAGGAGTCACAACAGACTCCACTTTCTATTCTCCTTCTACAATTACAACGTTGGAAAGTAACTGAATGAAATCAATTACCCACGTCATCGATCCTACGTCGTATTGTAAAGCCCTTTAGGATTTCGACCGAAATACATCATCGCCTTCTGACGAAGGCTCAGTTAATTCGTACGGCCCAAATCGTAATTGGGCTTTGTATTTCCTCTTACAATTATTAGGCGTATTTAGGACTTTAAACACATAATTTAATTATAATATTTAAAATAAATAATTTAATTCACAGGGGACCACCGTCGCCGGCGACTTTTCCGGCGAGATTTTTTTTTTTAAAAATTTTTTTTCTTTAAAAAAACTAGTTAACACTTTTTTTGCTGTTTAACTAGTTAACACATTTTTGTGCTGTTAACTAGTTAACAGTGTTTTTTAATTGATAACTAGTTAACATGGTTTTTATCTGATAACTAGTTAACAACGTTTTTTGTTTGATAACTAGTTAACATCATGATTTAGATAACTAGTTAACAAAAAATTTAGTTGATTACTAGTTATCAAAATTAGTTAACTAGTTAACACATTTTTTTGTTGTTAACTAGTTAACAGTGTTTTTTTAACTGATAACTAGTTAACATGGTTTTTATCTGATAACTAGTTAACAACATTTTTTTGTTTGATAACTTTGTTAACAGATTTTTTACTCGATAATAGTTATTTTTGTTAACTAGTTAACAACTTGAGTTAACTAGTTATCAAGTTGTTAACTAGTTAACCAACCGAATCAGCTAGTTATCAAGTTGTTAACTAGTTAACCAACCGAGTTAATTAATTAACTTATCAAGTTGTTAACTAGTTATCTAATTGAGTTAACTAGTTAACTTATTGAGTTAACTAGTTAACCAATCGAGTTAACTAGTTAATTAATTTTGAAAACTATTTATCAAAATTAATTAACTAGTTAGCAAAACTAGTTAACATGTTCTCTAACAATGTTTGCATTTAAATGTTTACAAAATGGCCAAAATTCTCAAATAGTCAGCAATATAATTTTTAGTGACCGAGAATGTAACTTTCAATAGTTGTTAAAACATGCCAAAGCAGTCACCCAATTTAACTAAGTAGTAAATCAATCACCTAACTTAACTAAATAGCAAACCAGTCATCTAACTTAACTAAATGACAAATCTGTCACTCTTCTTCAACCTTGGAATACGACCCTGCTGCTCCGGCCGCCGCTCCTTCGCCGACGTCGTGCTCTACCTCCATTATCCACATTCGTCACCCGCCTCCGCTGCTCCACCTAACCATCCGATACTCCATCGTCGTCGTCGTCGGTTTAATTGGCCGTGGAAGAGCTCGTCGGCAGCGGGGAATGAGGACCGGGTCAATTGGCCATATAAATCGAATTCGGAGCTGGATTTGGAAGCTCTACCAATGGTGTCTGGATCAGGGGAAGTAAGAGTGCTGAAGAAGGAGCTGCCGGCAGTGGATGGAACGGTAGCCGATTCCGCAACGATGGCGACGGCAGCAAAATAGGGTTTTTTTTTGAAAAGACAAAATTGCCCTCCGGTTTGAATGGGTTGGAACGGTCCAACCAATTTTGGTTGGACGTGGATCGCGTTCTAGACTGATATAGAGAAGCAGTTAGGATTTCCACATCTATGACGATTGATCAAATTTTCTTGAAAGCTACTTAAATCAATTAATAATACAAATAATTCAATAAATAATACCAGGATTTACATCAACCATACCCAAACGCTAACATTATTTATTGCAATAATTAGATCCATCCAAATTCTAGTATTTGTCTTTTAGAATGAAATATATATGGGCAACACTCCGATGTCCTACTAAAAGTAGGTACTGATTAAGGTTAATAGTTAAAACTGATTAATCGATTGAAATTGGTTAATTAATTGGTCGATCGGTCAAGGGACAGTTAACCATTTTTTAACAAGTCAGTCAATGGTTAAAATACGGTTAACCGACCTTGACCGAAACAATAATGAAATAATGAGTTTTAATACAGGTGCTTATTTACATGGTATATAATTTATTATACTATTCAATTTGTAATAAATTTTAAGGTTAAAAGTAGGTTAAATCGGTCAAAATATGGCAAATTATTTTGGTAAAAATATTGTCGGTTAAACTATATGTTAAAAGGGCATGGTTAATGTTTTGTTGGCCGGTTATCATTCAAAGATTATTGGAGATGGGTTAACCTATTTTAATCGATTAATAACCGAATTAATTGACCCCGACACTACCCATCCTAATCTATATCTAGTTCTATTCACCCAGCGACTGGTCAACCTTTTGACAAAATTTGGAAATGGAGGGCGAAATTCTTGCTTATTATTTAGCCCATCTAAATCCTCGAAATGGCAATGCATACCTGGCAGCTTGCGCAAATTAAAAAAGTTAGACTTTTCAAACGGACGACTTTACTCATCACTGATTGGCTGAAATGTTCTCCTCCTCTCTTTTGTTTCCTTAAGCAGAGTAACCACCAAGAAATTTCGAACCCAAATTATATAACACCAGATTCTTCAACACACCGTTAAAATTCAGTACCTCCAAGAATCCAAATGGCCATGTTCCCAATCCAACTAATAATTACATCCTTCTTCCTTACTTCAGTATTCTCCTCCAACGACGTCAGTTTCACATACAACCGCTTCCCGGCGGCGAACCTGGTACTCGACGGCATAGCAGAGTTCACTTCCGACAACCTTCTCAGGCTCACCAATGACACCTTACAGCAAGAAGGCCACGCCTTTTATCCAGACCCAGTAACGTTCAAGAACGCAGTAAACGGTACCGTTTCATCCTTTTCCACTTCCTTCGTCGTAGCAATCGTGCCTCAGTACTCCAATCTCGGCGGCCACGGGATCGCCTTCGTCATCTCCCCGAACAGAGGCCTTCCTGATTCACTTCCGAGCCAGTACCTCGGCCTGTTCAATAAATCCAACATCGGGAATTTCACCAATCATGTGTTCGCGGTCGAGCTTGACACAATTTACAGCAGCGAGTTTGGGGACATTGATAATAATCATGTCGGGATTGATATCAATGGGCTTGACTCGAGGACGGCTGCTCCAGCTGGGTACTATGATTCTGAAGGAAAGCTTGTGAATTTCACTCTTATTAGCGGTCAACCGATTCAGGTCTGGGTTGACTACGATGGCATGGGGAAGAGAATTAATGTCAGTTTAGGTCTTGTTGATGCTGCCAAGCCAAAAATTCCTTTGATTTCGTTTCTTCAAGATCTGTCAGAAATTTTGCAGGACAAGATGTTCATTGGGTTTTCGTCTTCTACCGGATCATTCCTGACGCATCATTATGTATTGGGTTGGAGCTTTAAGATGAACGGCCAAGCTGATGATTTAACAATCTCTCCACTTCCCAAGCTTCCAAGGATTGGGGAACCGAGAAAAAGGCCGAAGATTGTAGTGATTGGGATACCTGTGATTTCAGTCGTTCTTGCTCTGGTGGCGATTTCAGGAACTGTTTATTTCGTCAAGAGGCAGAGGAAATTTGCAGAAGTGTTGGAGGATTGGGAGGTTGATTACGGGCCTCACAGATTCAAATTCAAGGATTTGTATGTGGCTACCAAAGGGTTTCGGGCGAAGGAGGAATTGGGTAGAGGTGGATTTGGAATTGTTTTCAAGGGAGTTCTTCCGAAAACAAAAAACGAGATAGCAGTGAAAAGGGTGTCTCATGATTCTAGGCAAGGGATGAGGGAATTCGTGGCGGAGATTGTTAGCATCGGCAAGCTTCGTCACCGGAACTTGGTGAGTCTATTAGGTTATTGTCGGAGAAAGGGGGAGTTACTGTTGGTGTACGATTTCATGCCGAATAGCAGCTTGGACAAGTACCTTTACGATCAACCGAGATTAATTCTGAAATGGTGCCTAAGATTTAAAGTTATAAAGGGAGTTGCTTCAGGGTTGTTTTACCTTCACGAAGAATGGGAACAAGTCGTGATTCATCGTGATGTGAAAGCGAGCAATGTCATGGTAGATGGTGAATGGAATGGTAGATTGGGGGATTTTGGTCTAGCAAGGTTATACGATCATGGATCAGACCCTCGAACTACCCATGTTGCTGGCACTCCAGGGTACCTTGCGCCTGAACATGCCCGAACAGGAAAGGCCACAACGAGTAGCGATGCTTATGCTTTTGGGGCGTTTTTGCTAGAGGTGGCATGCGGGAGGCGACCAATTGACCCGGAGAAGCCGGCAGGTCAAGTGATTTTGGTGGATTGGGTGTTTTCATGTTGGGTTCGTGGTGATATTTTAGAAGCCATGGATACGAATGTGGGAGAAGAGTTTGTGGCAGAGGAGGTGGAGTTGGTGTTGAAACTCGGTTTGTTGTGTTCTCATTCGGACCCTGAAGCTCGACCGAGTATGCGACAAGTTCATCAGATGTTGGGAGGTGAATTACCTTTGCCTGATATGTCGTCAATGGGACTTTCCATTTCCTCAATCGGACTTAACTTTGCTCGCCGTGAACGTCTCATGGAGTTAGCTTTGTCTTCACCTTCTTCTTCAGAGTCTTTCAATCATTTGTCTTCTGCAGAAGAGTCACTTGTATGTGGTGGTCGATAATTAGTTTAATTTTTTTGTAACTTGGCCTTATAATCTTTTTTTTGGATGAATATTATAGTCCATTTTAAAATTTAGAGTTGTTAATAATAATCTACTATGACACTTGATCTTAGAAAATAACAAAAAAAAATTAGATGATTGGCTATAGATTTGAACCTATGATCTTTTTCCTAGAGGTGTAGTTACTTTACTAGTAGACTATAAGGTCTTCCACAAGAGAAATAACAATTGTTTACTGGTATTGTATTGTATAAGAGGCTTATTTATAGGAAACTTGTATTAGCCTGCGTAGTTCAATGATTATGTTTTCAATCCCCTTCCCAACTGGATGTCGAGATTCGGACCGTAGTCCTTTCCAAGCATAGTACACTATCAACCACTAGTTCATCTCTTCTTGGGTCATAATTTCATTAACTTATTAGATCTTCATTCACTCAACTTAATTTTAGAACATTGATTTACTATATACATTCATGCACATAAAAAAATAGTAATTAAAAAATAATTTATAAAAATATACGAAATGAGAAAAAATCTAATATTTTGTTTTTGAGTCTCAATTTTTTAACTTTTTAATGGATTAAAGTTGTAAATTTTGGTTGGATAACAATAAAATGAAAGGTGAGAGCAAATTCATCCAACAAATATGTTAGCAATGAATTGTTATCCTTGAAGGATTTAAATTACGATTGTAGATTCATATGAGTGCATTTTAAGACTGACAGTTTTAACCATTATTATGATTACCTGTCTGAACTAGATCAGATAAACAGTGTAAAATTCGAGTTGACAATTATTTTATGGCATCGTAAGCAGAAAAACTGTTACATGTATGTTCATGTAAGGTATGTATAATGAAGTTGAACAGTAATAGAGTTTTTTTAATATTTTATTTCATAAAGTAACTAAATATGATTGCAGATAAATAAGTGATAATATTTTTTCTATTAAATATAGCTTAATAATTCAAGATATCAAAATAAATTTAAATAAAAATATAAAAAATACAGTGGATGTAGTGGCCCGTAGGGATGGCAATTGATACCCTACCCTAGGGTATCCTACCTTACCCTACCCGGTCAACAAGGATAATACCCTGTGTTGACCAGGTAAGGGTAGGGTAAGGGTATTCTCTTAGTTGAAAAAGTAGGGTAAGGGTAGGGTAAGGATATGACCAAAACCCTACCCGTAAAATACTCTACCTTTAACCTCACTATAAATCTAAGTATTTTTTATGTAAAATTACCAAACAAACTATTGTCTATGGTTGATTCGTGAGATGGTTCATAATTAACTAATATAAAAGCACATTATAACCATTAATTATTTACTTACACATGATTCAAGTTTTGATTTAGAATGTATAATGATGATGATAGTAGAAATTGATCGTAATATTTGTATAACATTACTTTATTGACTAATTTATATATATCTAGTGCTTATATAATATTTTTTATTTTATTTATATGGTTGAGAATGATGTGTTTTGGTAAAATCATTATTGATAAAATTGTGTTATAAGAATATATTAAAATATCTAGGTACCCACGAACCCTATGGGTATTTGTAGGATAGGGTAAGGGTAGGACAGTTGAAAACCCGTAGGGTAAATGGTCGGGTATTTTCCAAAATTATACCCTGAGGGTACGGGTATAGTTGACCCCATACCCTGACCCTACCCTACCCATTGCCAAGCGTAGTGGCCCGTTGGCATTTAAAAGAATACAAAAATAAAACAAAATAAAACTATTGCTAACCGGCTAGATATCTAAAGTAAATGTATAAATAATTAAAATATATTATAAATTCTTATATATAATACATGCATAATTATAGGAGATATATAAATAAATAATTTACTTAGAAAAAATTTCACTTAAATCACGAAGAATGGAACTTCTATTATTATTATTATGCAAATATAAAAGAGACTCCCTTTTATTCTTCTTCTCCTTAAGTTTAGGGATTCCACCAATTATCATTAAGTAATTAATTAATATTAAATTATGTCAAAAATAAAAATACTATAAATAATTAAAATAATGCAATGGAAAACAACCCACGTTTTGTTTGCAAAATTAATAAAAATATTAATTTTATGTTCCATGATCTGATGATTATCTCTCCTTTCACAATAGCATCCTTTCTTTTATTTTCTCTTATTTAAAAACCTCAAAAGTGTACATCCTCGCTTAATTTTAGTATTTCAATAAAATTAATTAATTTTTCATACAAAATGATTTTCAATTTCCATGTTTACTCTATAAAATAATCATATGCATTTTTCATTTTCAATCAATCAAAGATCTTATCTTCATTTTATCTTTTTTTTTTAAGTTGTGACTGTATGAATATTAGTAAAAGCTTATTCTAAATGATTCATATCAAAACGAAATTTTCAATACTAAAAAGATAAAAATTTAAAGAATTTAAAAACTAGACCAACAATTTAAAAACATTATTTTATATTATAATCTATATATGCATCCAATATCTACGATACATATAATCAATCTCTTTTTATAAATATGATTTATATGTTCACTTAAGCCAACCATTATCGTCAAAACGAAATGAGAATTTTAACGAACTTATATATAAAGAATTAAATTATCCATTAATCTAAAATGTTATTTGAAATAATACACAAACTAAATTCAATTTTATTAAAAGAGGGTTCAAACATGGGTTATAATAGTAAAAAAATGTTTCATTGACTAAAAAGGGAGAGAAGGTCTATTCTATGATTCTACAATACAAATCAGTTAAACGATTTCTTTTTTTTGGCAAAGAGTTAAAACGATTTCTAGATAAATGCAATCAGTTTTCTATATAAACATTATCTTATGAGAACACATTCATTAATAGAATAAAAAATTAATTTCAATAATCATCATAAAAGTGGCCCATAAAACTATCATCCTAAATATATAATAATAGAGCTAAGATAAAAAAATAATTAAAATGAGGTAGATAAAGAAAATGGAGATTACTATGATCACAATGAAAACTGTAGACTTAGAACTAATAGAAAATATTTATTATTACTTTAATACTAAAATAAATCTATAATATACATAAAATATATATGTTTAACTCCTTTTTAATAATTATGATTCATATCTTTCAAAAATAACTCTGATTCATATATTCTATTTTAAACCAATAAATATAGTTAAAATAGAATGTGCATCCAAACTAATTTAGATATAACTAAACCTATGAAAAGGTAAATAATAAAATGACACAAAAAATAAAAATAAATATCACTGTATATTGATACTACGTGTAGTACATGATAAGTGAAGCTAATTGAGACTCATGTAGTCATGTATACGATTTCTAAATTAACTACAAATATTTTTTACAACATGATAGTTTGAGTACGGTCAATACGAAATCATTCCCTACCTAACAACATTTTGAATTTCCCCATCTCCATACCAACCATTAAAATGAATATAAATTTCATATCGTCATTTGAATTTCATGTAGACTCACATTAATCGAGGTTTTCCACATATAAGACTTTTATTAATATAACAAAAATAAACCTTGAAATAAAGTTCAATTATTATTAATTTAAAAGCATTATATTTAAAAATAGGAACTTAAAATTTATAACAATCTAGAGAGAAAAACAACAACCAAAAAATTCGAAGAAACCAACATATGCAAACTCATACATTATAAAATTTTGGATTCCTACTTCTCCCTTGCAAAAACTACCAATTGGGAATCTTAATAATGTTATCTCACTAATAAAAACTATCAGTTTTGCCAACTACCGTCTTTTCACATGGTTGATTAAAAAATTTAGTGAAATTAAATATTTAAATAATCATTGTTTTTATTTAAGCTTTTTGAAATTATAAATTATTACTTAATTGAGAATGTAAAAAGTTTATTTCATAAATCCATTCCAAAGTTTCCCACTATCTTTTTTATTGTCTATTGTATGCCTTTCTAGATGTTTTTATTGGTTCCATTTGTATAGAGAAACTTTAAGGAGTGAATATTTTCACCATGCAATTTATTGTTAGTTAATAAATTTATTTATTTTCAATCAATATTGTTATTGTAAAAAAATCAAAGTTTATATATTTACTATTTTTTTATGATTACATGACCTCAGTGATACTAAAATTTTAGTATTTGACAGTATACTAAATGATACATTGAGATTTGTGTGCCTTAAGCTAACTATTTTCAAAAAATTAATGTAGTTAAGTGTTACTAAGATTTTAGTATTTGTTTACAAGAAGTTTTGAACTTTTAGTATTTGATTTTTTTTAATTAAAAAAATAGTTTACCAAAATATTCGAAAAAAATTTCATTCCTCAAGTTATGGAGTAGATTGGAAATTAAAAAAATTTAGTTTTCAACAACATAAACCCATTTTTTTATATATTATATTGTAGGTACTTATATTTTTATTTAATTTATATTACTTTAATATATGCTATTTCCTATTTAATTTCATCATATCAATTAAGGATGTAAACATATTTAGACTTTAAAGAGTTTAGAGTTTTATTCTTCAGAGCCTTCATTATTTTTAGATTTTAAGTACTTAAAGAGTTAATTTTGAGCATGTAATTAAAATTAATTAGTCTTTTAAAACCAAACATAATTTTGATATTAAAACCAGAGAGATAATTATTTGTATTTTTTGAAGCAACATGCTTAATTTGAATGGTTATCCGTATAACATAGAGTTTACAACTACATTTTTAAAATACAACGTGAATTTAACAAATTCAAGAACGTTGAGATTAACGTATTATAAATTATGAATGCGAGAGATGATTTTTCATAATAAGAATGCAACTCTTCTCTCTCAAATTGTTTATTCTTCCCTCAAAATAAAGTTCAAAATTATATATTGCAAGGTTGCGGCCCGCCAACGGGCGGGCAAAAAAGCTAGTTTAGTAAAAAAGAAGTAAAACTAAACTTTCTAATAAAATAAATATAAAATTGCAAAAAAAAAAAACAAAATATAAAATTAAGGAAAAAATTATAGGTCATTTTTCGACCTGGATTTGGGAATCGAAATTGATTAATTTTGTAACATTTTCAAATTTCTTATTTTCTATCTCCAATTATCCGTCCAAGAATATTTTTATGAGAAGAAAAAAAAACATATAGTTTTTCCAAAGTCAACATGGGAATAACTTTTTAAGGTAAAATTAGTAGAATACCTACAAAATACGAGGAATCTTTTATTTTTGCTATATAGAGTAGTTAAGTCAAAACAAAGTAGAACCACAAATTAGTTGCAGTATTTTTAGCCCTCAACCTCAACGATTTAGGGTTTATAAACTTGCATCAACAATTAGAGAAACTGTATTCACAAACATTTATAAAAAACGGCGCAAGTGGGAATGAAGTCAAAGAGTCAGAGTCAACTCTACAATTTGAGGTTGCTTTTAATTGTAGCAACGTAAAGGGACATTGATGAGATTATAAGAAGAGTCCTTAACTTAACTTGGGAGGTCGGCAGAGACAAGCAGTCCGACTATTGGGCTGATAGCTTTATATCTCAGCTCCAGCTGATAGATTAGGGTAGATGAGAGAGAAATTGAAATAGAGAGAGGAGAAAAAAAATGGAGAAAAGAGACTGTCAACTTTTTTTTTTTTTTTGGTGAAAAAGCGAGGCGAAAGCCCCTAAATATTATTAACGGGAACGGGCCTTGACCTATAGACCCCAAGAAGATCGTATCTAAGCCAGTAAGCTAACCCAGAGTCGGGATTCAAAAAATGCTGAAAGTCGAAATTAAAAGAATGCCCAAGAGACGCAAGGTAGTCAGCCACAAAATTGGCTTCGCGGTACACATGTGAGAGAGAGACCTCCCACTGACGATTCCGATAGTCATGAAACTCTGCAATGAGAGCTCGATGTTGGTGAGCGATGCTAGGATCCGAGCTGAGAATCCCAATCACAACTCGGGAGTCCGATTGGATGTTGAGCTTCCTAATACCCAGCGACCAAGCCATCTTCGTACCCTCCACGATCGCTTTAATTTTGGCCCTTGTGATCGAGCAGTTGCCAATGTTAGCACAGAAAGCTTGCACGAAGATACCGTGCTCGCTCCGGATGAGGCCTCCGATCGCCGTCGCTCCCGTTCGCGAAAAACGAGAACCATCCGTGTTGAGAGTGGACCATCCTTCTTCCCCCGGCCGCCACGCAATCAACTGAGCCTGCCTAGCTATACCAGGCGCTTCTCGACCCAGCTGATTGGTCTTCCAGCTCGAGAGTACAAGGTTCGTCCAGTACACACATTGAGCGATAATGGCAGAGACCGATTGCTCCTCCTTGTCAAAAATTAATTTGTTTCGCGCTTTCCATAAGAGCCAAGCTGTGATGCCAAATTTAATACCACGTTCTCCGTCAGTCAGCATGCATTTCCACCATGTGAAGAAATCTCTATGTATGTCCATCACGCGCACCGCTTCAGGTAGGACTGCTTCCCACACCTGTGTTGTTAAATGGCGACGTTGGCGTTCAACATTAGTCATCAGCCGACCATGAGACGCCAACAACAGGAAATGCCTAATTTTATTAGGCCCACTCCACTTCCACACTCTGTTCCAGAATTAGTCTCTAGTCGCTTCATCAATTTCGCTCAGCAACAGGTAAGCAGAACGAACGGAAAAGGAACCCTTCGGTTCAAGCCCCCAGCGCAAAGCATCCTTGCCTAGGCTTTCTCTAGGGGGAGACATCCCAATAACCTGCATAACAGTATCATGTGGCAAATTTGTAAGCAGAAAATTGAGGTTCCACTCACCCTCCACAGAACAGACATCAGCCACGCGAAGATTAGGATTGACTCCTGAAATGTTGATAGCATGATCAATAAGCACAACACCATTATCGACCCAACGATCGGTCCAAAAATGAGTGTTCCTTCCGTTATTAATGCTCCACTGGATGCCATCAGTGACATGGGGCCACACCTTCATAATTCCACGCCAAATAGAGGAGAAACCAGTCTTCCTGGCTAACACATAACTAGGGCTGTATACGAGCCGAGCTGCTCGCGAGCGGCTCGGACTCGGGCTCATTTTTTTTCAAAAAAAGCTCGTTCGTAAGATCGGCTCGTCGTAAGCGAGCTAGCTCATGAACAGGCTCGTCACCTAAATGAGCCGAGCTCGAGCCAGTACGTTGGTCGGCTCGGCAGGCTCGTGAGCCAACTCGTTTCGTTAGCTCATTAAGCCAAGCTCGCAAGCTGGCTCGATTGGAACTCGTATAATCCTAATACCTAAATGGTGATGAAATAATAAATCCTAAGAGTATAATATACTGATACCCTAAAAGAAGTAATACGGTAATTACTAATTACCCTAATGGCTAATATACCCTAGAATTACTCTAATCCCCACTCCGTGAGTCACGAGCCCACTACCGATGGTACATCATTCTTTTTTTTTCTCTTTGACGTCTTTTTCTTTTTGATGGTTGCTAATTTGTTTCTTGAGATGCACGTTGGAAACGTTCATTTTGCTTCGATTTTGTGATTATTTATATTCTCGATATTTTGTAGCACCCATATCGTATTTTTGTAGAATGTTTAATTTCTTATATTTCTGATATTTTTTTATCCTGAGTTTGGCTCATTTACGATGGTAAACGAGTCTAACTAGGATTTGGCTCATTTAGCATTATAAATGAGCCAAATCTGGCTCGTTTAGCATTATAAACGAGCCAAATCCGAGCCTGGCTCGTTTAACATAGTAAACGAGCCGATCCCGAGCCGAGCTCGAGACGAGCCCGAGCCCAGACAATCTATATACGAGCCGAGCCCGACTAGCCCATCCGAGCTCGTCACGAGCTCGAGCCGAGCCCGAGCCAGAAAAAATTAAGGCGAGCCTGAGTCCGAGCTAGGCTGAAGCTCGGCTCGGCTCGGCTCATATACAACCCTACACATAACCATTATTCGACTTCTTCAGGTACTTAGAAACAAGGACCCGAACCCAAAACTCGTTAGGACAGGTTAAAAGGCCCCACACAATCTTCATAAGAAAAGCCATGTTGAGGTCCCGAGCAGAACGGAGCACTAAACCACTGGAGCTTTTCGGTCTACACACCGTCTCCCAATTAATGTTATGGATCTTCCTCACTCCATCCACCGATCCCCAAATGAAATTCCTAATTTTCTTATCAATCCCCTCACAAATCGAAGCAGGGAGGAAAGCCGTCTGCATAACAAGGACAGGATTGCATTCAGAACAGAAGAAGCAAGCGTAACTCTACCAGCCAAAGAGAGATTATGAGCTTTCCAACCCGCCAATTTGCTGTCCAACCTAGCCAGAATATATTCATAAGTTGACTTCGTGACCCTGCCGTGAAGGAGAGGAACGCCTAAATAACGCCCAAGATTCTGAGTTGCCCCAATTCCCAACGTTTCAGCAACCTCCCTAGAAACCCGTCTGTCCATCTTAGAAGAGAAAAAAACCCGAGACTTATCCTTGTTAACCGTCTGCCCCGAAGCTTCACAGAAACGGTTGAGGATATCCAAGATGACCCGCGCCTGGTCAACACAGGCATGCCCCATGAAAACCAAATCGTCTGCAAAAAAACATGAGATAACGTTCACCATTCTTGACCAACCGAACCGGTTTCCAATAACCATAAGAGACAGCAGAATTAATCATTTGACTAAGTCTCTCCATGCAGAGAGTAAAAAGATAAGGGGATAAGGGACATCCCTGGCGCAACCCTCTAGACGGGGTAAAGGATTCAGAGCAGCAGCCATTCCATAAAACCTGATAAGACGGGGACGAAATGCAATTCATGATAACCGTAGTCAGCTCACGCGGGATACCAGCATGAATAAGGGAGTCCAGAACAAAACTCCACTCGATTTTATCATAAGCCTTAGAGAGGTCCACTTTAATGATCATAAAAGGTTGCCTCCCTCTACCTGCAGAAAGAGTATGAACAGCTTCCTGCACAATCAGAATGTTGTCAGTAATATGACGACCGGGAACAAAACTAGTTTGAGAGGGATGAGTAAGACAAGCCATGAAACTTTTAAGGCGGTTGGCAATACACTTCGTCAGGGTTTTATAAGGCACATTACAGAGGCTAATGGGTCTGAAATCTGAAATTTGAGCCGGCGAGGGAATCTTAGGGATAAGCGTAATCAGGGTCTCATTGATATCCTGAATACGATCCGGATCCCGAAAATAGGTGGCAATGAAAGAGGTAAAATCCATTCCCACAATGTCCCAGCATCTCTGGAAGAAAATAGGACCGAAGCCATCCTTCCCATGAGCCTTCAAGGCACCCATGCTTTTGACCGCCATTGAATTTCAGAATTGGAGAGCTCCCTAACGAGATCATGGACCGCACTTTCCGGAATTCTGGCTGAGAAACCCATCAACGCAGAGGCTGGCGCACCCGAAGAGGAGTACAAATCCCTGAAATAACTATTGGCCATAGAAAGGAGAACGGACTGATCAGTAACCCAGGATCCATTCTGGTCTTTCAATCTAGTGATCCTGTTGAAAGCTCTCCTGCGAAGGGTAGCCAGATGAAAGAATCTGGTGTTCCTATCTCCTTCCGTCAACCAATTGGCCCTAGACTTTTGAAGCCAGAGAGCCTCTTTCTGCCACAGGACCGCTTCAAGCTTGGTCCGAACATTTCTTTCATCAGCCAGGTTGCTAAGAGTCGGATTATCCGCCACTCTTAACTCAGCACGACTCAGCTCGGCCGTAAGCCTCCTTTTCCTGCGAAAGATATTGCCAAAGACAAACTTATTCCAATGACAGAGATCCTTGGTAAGATCCCGCAGAGCAGAAGGCAGACTAGAACCAGAAGTCCATTTCTGCTTCAAAACATGATTAAAACTGGCATGAGAGAGCCAAGCATAATGAAACAGAAAGGTTTAGAATTGGGGAGTACACCTGGTTATGACACCGAAGAATGATAGGTCGATGATCCGACTTAAGTCTATAAGCGTGGAGGACAGATGACTCAGGGAAGCAGCTCAACCAATCACCATTTACAATCGCCCGATCCAGCCTAACAAGAACGTTATTGCCCACGTGAACCGAGGACCTTGAAACGGCACATCAGACAGGCCACAGACATCAACCGTATCAATAAACGATTTATTGCGAGAACGATTAAAAGGGACACCACCTCTCTTATCAACGGCTGAAATAATGGAGTTAAAGTCCCCAATAACCACCCAAGGCTCCAAGATAGAAGAAGAGAGATCTTTCAGGGCATCCCAGAGCAAAACTCTCTCCGTCGGCTTAGGGCTAGCGTAGACTGTTGTAAGGAAGAAAACAGAACCGTCTGGACGCTTAGCTTGAAAGTGGATGAACTGATTATCAAACTTGATCACAGTAAGAAGAACCCGATTGGTGTCCCAGACCACCCAAATTCCTCCCTTGAATCCTACCGCGTCAACCCGAAAGTTGGACGAGAAACCCATACCGTCGATAACTTTTTCAACAGCAGTCGAGCTAATTTTGGGCTCGACAATCACTGCAATAGAAAAATTGAAACTCTGAGCATACGACTTGAAACTAGTCAGAAAAGACTTGTGGCCAGCACCACGACAATTCCACGAAAAGATATTCAGATCCATAAAAAGGAAAGAGAGTGAAAGAAACACTTAATGACACCAGAGTAAAGCAAAAGGACGCCTTACACCACCATATCTGACGACCCATTCTTGGTAGCACCATGGGAGGTCAACGCTTTCACCTTTGAAGAGTGTGAAGCTGGAACCTCCTTGACTTTGATTTTCGTTCATTTGCCTCCTTTAGCAGGGACATCACCTTTCTTCACGGAATGATCAGAGGAGGACGACACTCGGGGGAGGCCAACCTGCGGGGAGTGAGGAGGAAAACAGGTGGTATCCAAAGCTTCGGTTGGGCTCGACACCTGGCCCGATTTTGCACTAACGTCCTGATCATTAGAAGCAACCCCATGAGGGACTAAGGCCTCCTGATCCATGGCCATTGGGCTTGTAGCAAAGCCCACATTCTGATTAGGAAAGGGGTCTCCAACTGATGGGTCCACATTTTCCTTAACCCCCATTTGAGCACGTTCAAATTGCTTGTCCTTGGAAGAGCCAGCCAACGGCTTTGAATTTCCCCCTGATTAAACTCCGTATGATCCTCCTGAATATCATCCTTACCAAAAATGGAAAAACGATTGTTCTTTCCCATTTCTGAAACCGTCGCCGGAATCCCCACCGGAGTCGTATCTTTGGACGAACCCCTAGCCGCCGAACCCGTCCCCACCATCTTTCTACGATTTTTCTTCACCTGCATCCAAGGGCCGAAATCTTCCCCAAGAGACTGTCAACTCTTATGACACTAATACATCGGTGTTATGACACTGATATATCATTGATTATGTTATAACAGTGTCATATCACACTGTTATATTGCTGTTTTATACATGTTATGCAACTGTTACGTGGTTTTATACGTTATATAACCGACATAACACTTGCGTAGAGGTTTGATTTTTTTCTTAAAAAATTCTACAAAATATATCAAAATTGATGTCATTAGACTCGAAAAAATAAAATAAACAACTTTTATGAAGGACAAAATTGATTTTTAGCTATGTATAATGTGTTATTAGTCATTAATCAATTGTTAGGGGAAATGAGAGAGAGAAAATAAGTCAGAAAAAAAAATTAAAAGCTGACATTTGGGCAGCTGCCCGGGGAATTGAAGACTACCCGGGGAATTAAAGAGACAGGCGGGCAGTCCCTTATTAAAATTTCAACACTTTTATTGTTTTGTTTTTTAATTGTTTGGTGGTCCCTAGGCCACTTGGCCTTTCTTCATTGGATTAGAAACTCTCAGCTGGAGCTGAGAAAAAGCCCTTTCAGCTCTTTAGCGAAATTGAGAGACAAGCAGCCAAAAGAAAAGGGTGGTTACAGTCTCATCGAAGGGGATAATAATAATAATAATAATAATTATATTATTATTATTATTAAGAATATAAAAGTAGAAATGGAAGTTACTATTGCCTAAGGATGGTAGAATTCCCTAAAAAATTCTACACTGCAATCAGGGGCGGATCCAGGATGGAATCATGCACTGAGCCGAAATTGAAGGAAAAAATTTCAAGTCGTGACAAAAAATTTGAAAAACATAAAAAGTCTTCAATTTTATACCTACAACTTCAATTATACACTTCTAATTATGAATAAGCTATTAATATTTGAATTTTAATTAATTAAAATAGAAACTAAGCCTAAAATTAATCCATGATTGAGTTGAGCTAATACAACACTGAGTCAATATTCGAAAATACACTAGAGTTTTAATTACAATAGTTGAAAAGAAAAATAATTAAAAAAGAATAAATCAAAGAAAAAGGGAAACGATTATATGAAAGTTCATTGGGGAAGGAAAAGGATTAAAATGAAGCCATTTTTAAGGATTAAATTATAATTATGTTTGTTTTATGATTAAATTAAACAATATTTTAAGTTTTAGACTTTCAGCTTTAAATTTAGAGGAAAAATAAATAAAATTAAAAGACATTGCAATGATAAGGTTCGAACCTCAAACTTCTTGGAATTAATCTAACAATCTAACCATTATACCATATGTCAATTCTTGACTTTGTAGGGGCCATGGTACCCTACTAGTGAACATAGCTCCCCTGAATATATACTCAATTTTCAAGGACGGGATCGAAAGGGGGTGAGCCGGGGCTCACCCGGGCACACCCCTAGATCCGCTCCTAACTACAATTACGTGTACTCTTCTAAAGTCTTTTCCACATGCCTTTTATTGAGTCATCTCTCTTTAATAGTGATAGACTATTTATCCACAAGGAGTTACCATACAATGATGATGAAATCCCTAAAACTCCTACACCATTTTCATGTGATCTTTTAAGTTTTTCAATAATTTTTTTCAAAGACTTTGTTGAGTCTTCTCCCTCCAATCGAAAGATTTTTTAATAGTGATAAACATAAATAAATTTTTGTCTTATGTTTTCTAAATAGATTGTTGGTTTAATTTTTTTCTTGCTAGAATCATGATATAGATTAAGCTTATAATCACATAATTAATCACTCATTTAGTTGAGTACAATAAATATAGATTAATGTAATTAATTAATGAAACTAAATTCAGTTTCACCTTACACTGATACATATGCTATCAATCGTCAATGATCGTCTATTCACCATCAACCACTAATGAATCAGAATTCATCACTTCATATATTTTCTCATCCACCCATTTTTCAATCTCACATAAGTCAAACGTATAAAATATTGTAGTAATGTGCTGGATATACAATTTGGATTTTGGATTGGACTTTACGTATGTGGCTAAATCTTAACATTACGGCGGCGGGGCAGGAGTCTTATCTCGCCACGGTGAAGATTCTACGATCGTTTACTTTTTTTTCATATTTCATGAGGTCATAACATAACTAAGAAACCACATATTTGAAAAGTACATCTTTTTTTGTTTCAAATTTGATATTACCTAAAGTTATGGTTATTAAGTTATAAAAGTGTATATTAAAAACTTGATGGTTATCAATTTTACTTGACCAACTATACAGAGTTTTCTTTTTGTTCCGCAACATCGCGCGGGGTAATTTCTTGTTATATAAAAGGGAAAATGGCACTTTTCTCACCTTTATTTTTTCAACTTAACAAATAGTCTCATATACTATGAATTGCTCTATTTATCCCTTTTTACTTCGACCACTTTGCCGTATGGGTCCTTCCGTTCTCACTTTCGTCATTATAACGTTTAATTGATGCACAATCAGTACTCCACGTTAGCTCCATTAGTCATGCATTAGCTTACTAAGCATTTTTAAACTGGTAATGTATAAATTAATATAATTAAATAGGATGAAATTGACGAATAAAACATGTGATTTTAACACGCTTCGTATTTCACCATACTCTTCATAATATCTCCCAAATTCACCCCCTAACCAACCCTTCGTATCCTACCTCCGATATCTCTCTTTATCGATGTGCAGATGTGTCCAAATTTGATGTTAAGAAGATGATTGTTGGAACGGAAGGACCCAAAAGACAAAATAGACAAAGTAAGAGAGGGTAAAAAGAACGATTCATAGTATAGAGAGTAATATGTTAACTTGGAAAACTAGAGGGGAGCAACATGCTATTTTCCCTATATAAAAATAAAACTAGCGGCCGCCATACACAAGGGACCCTTCTGTAGAAGATAAATTAATAGATGACTGAATAGTAGAAGCGTATGGAAATATCGGTCCAGTATGGCTTTCCTGGCCAACAAAACTCAGACCAGTTGAAGAAATAGACAATCCCATTGATGACATATTAGGGAGAGGTAACTCACCTTTCAGTATATGCTGAACTTGCTGCATATTTGGTCGGAATTCAGGATCCGAATGCGAACACATCAACCCAAGTTTCAAAACCAATTCCACCTCTTCACCAACAAACTCGGAATACAAATTGGGATCTTTAGCGTCCAAAATCTCATCATTAACCCAACAAGAGAACACCCAATCTACGAGAATTACTTGTGCTGTTGGCTTTGTCGGGTCAATAGGAGGCCTCCCACATGCCATCTCTAGCACAAATGCCCCAAAAGCATAAACATCACTGCTTGTCGTGGCTTTCCCGTTCGAGCAAGTTCGGGCGCAAGGTATCCTACTGTCCCAGCGACATGGGTCGTTTGAGGATTTGACCCATGATCATACAACCTTGCGAGACCGAAATCTCCCAATCGACCATTCCATTCACCGTCTATCATAACATTGCTTGCTTTCACGTCTCTGTGAATCACAATTTGCTCCCATTCCCCGTGGAGGTAAAATAACCCTGAAGCCACGCCCTTTATAACTTTGAATCTCATGCACCATTTCATACCAGGTTTCTTCTGGTCGAAAAGG
Source organism: Linum lewisii (assembly GCA_034768395.1). NCBI lineage: Eukaryota > Viridiplantae > Streptophyta > Magnoliopsida > Malpighiales > Linaceae > Linum > Linum lewisii. The sequence continues at coordinate 18,011,582 of CM068302.1, forward strand.
TACTTATCTAGACTGCGATTGGGCATGTACTCATAGACCAAAAATAATTCACCTTTCCTTCGACAATAGCCTAGTAGGCTGACCACGTTTCGATGACGCAGCCGACCAATGCTGACAATCTCCGCCACGAATTCCTTCATCCCTTGCCTCGAATCATGTGCCACTCTTTTGACTGCAACTTCAGTTTTCGACTTGGGAAGCACACCTTTGAAAACGACTCCAAACCCACCTCGACCAAGTTCTTCCTTTGCCCGAAACCCTTTGGTGGCGACGTACAAATCCTTGAATTTGAATCTGTGTGGCCCGTAGTCAACCTCCCAATCTTCCAACACTTCTGCAAATTTCCTCTGTCGCTTGATGAAATAAACAATTCCTGAAATCACTACAAGAGACAAGCTTGTTACACAACTCACAACAAGCCCAATGATCAAAATATTTGAACTACCACTGATCTGTGGTTGTCCTCCTATCCTTGGAAGCTTCGGAAGTGGAGAGATTGAAAGAGTTTCAGCTTGGCCGTTCATCTTGAAGCTCCAACCCAATATATAATGACGCGTAACGATCGAGCCGGTAGCCGAGGAGAAGCCAATGAACATGGAATCCTGCAAAATTTCCGACAGGTCATGGGGAAATGAAATCAACGGTTTCTTTGGTCTGGCAACATTAACCGGAGCTAACGTGACACTAATTCTTTTCCCATGCCCGTCGTAATCAACCCAAGCTTGCATCGGTTTACCACTAACAAGAGTCAAATTCACAAATTTCCCCTCCGAATTGTAGTACCCAGCTGGATGTGCTGAGAGTGAAATCAGCCCATTAGTGTCGATCCCTACATGGTTATTGTTGATGTCGTAAAACTCGCTGTTCTTAATGGTGTCTAGCTCAACGGCAAAGACATGGTTGGTAAAATTCCCATTGTTGGATGTGTTAAACAGGCCGAGATAGGAGCTAGGAAGGGAACCAGAAATGCCTCTGGTTGGGGAAATGACAAAGGCTAATCCGTGGCCACCAAGGTTGTAGTACGGTGGTATAATTGTGAAAACAAAGGAGGTCGAGAAGGATGAAACAGTGCCGTTGGGGGTTTTCTTGAAAGATATCGGGTTCGGATAAAAGGCTTGACCTTTTTGCTGCACGGTGACAGTGTCGTTGGTGAGGCAGAGAAGTCTCTGTGAAGTGAGCTCTGCTATCCCGAATAATGTCAGATTTGCCGCTGGAAAACGATTGTATACGAAACTGAGATCGTTGGAGGATTCATGGGTAATGAGGAGGGATGCTAAGCAGATCACAAGAATTATGAACATGGTCATGGGTTCCTGAAAAGGTGAAAGAATAACGGGTTGTGTGTTCTGCAGGGTATGTGTATGTATTATAGCAGTGAATGAATATGATGTAGGTTACTTAACTAGAAAATGGTGGATTTGAATGTGTCAATGTAATTAATGAGTGTCCTTATCACTTACTGTATAATTGTTTGTTTGAACAGGATACTGGCTATTGGTGGAGATGTGGGACATAAGCAAGTCTTTGGGGGCAACTTGTTTTCGGAGCAAGGGAGAAACTTTCATGTGTCATGATACCGTTACATATATGACACTGTTATGTTATCTATTATGTCAAGACAGTGTCATATCACATTGTCATTAAACCTTAGAAAGCAGGGGCATGCTTCCTTTCATTACTGTTCCTAAACACTGTTTCATAGTGTCCCTCAATCTACTGTTCCTTACTGTTCATTACAAGTAGTACCACTGCATCTTTGTCCCATCTGATTTCCGTTCAGTTTGTTTGGAACTGAACTGTTTCTTCACCCCAGCTTAACTCCTCCTTCGTAATTTTAACATCAGCATTTTCCCCAATCTCCTTCTTCAAAAAACTGGAGTTGAGTGTTGGCCAACTCCATTGTTGCTGCATTTCGATTTCGATTCACAATCAACCAAACCCAGATTATTATAATGATGATGAAGAAGAACAACAAGAGGCAAAGGATTATACCCCCTTCTTCCTATTCCTCCTCTCTCTCTCCCTCCCTTCTTCTCCTCCTCCTTCTTGCTCCTGTTCTTCCTCTTCCAGATGCTGCGACTCCTCCACTCCAATTACCAACCCTCCTCCTCTAATTGTGCAACCCCTAATTCCCACCCCTACTCCGGACAAATCACCCAAAGCCATACGCTAGGAGAACCGAATTAACCAAGAAAGGTTGCGCTAATTGCTCACCCTAAATCAAATGGTGAAGACAGGAGGAACTCATCATCATTATCCCATGCCTCCCACTGCACAGGGAAGAAGAAGCTCTGCTTTCAGGGGTGCACCCGGTACAATTCAATTTTTGTTCTGCATGTTCAATTTTTGTTCAAACCCTTATGGGGATTTTGAATTTCTTTCGATCATGCATAGATGGATTGGGAGATTTGAAGCTCATCTGTGAGACAAGAGCTCTTGGAACAACATGCACAACAAGAAGGGCAGACAAGGTAATTTTTTTTCAAACCTGGGTTGTTGAATTTATGGTGAGAGAACTCTGTAATTGTCTTCCTGCGTTACTTTTTTTTTTCTTCTTCTGTTGATTCTCTCTCATTCTCGGTCCTCTGTTTTTTCTTATTTGTTCTGACTGTCAAAATGGGCAACGTTCATCAACACACAGTGTAGTTGGGTAAGTACCAGCTCCTCTCCATTCCATTTTCTTTTTTAATTATAATTAATCCTTACTTTATTGAATAACAGTGGCATATGAAGAAGAAGAAGCAGCAGCTGGCACCTACGATCTTGCTGCGTTGAAGTACTGGGGACCTGCCACCACCTTGAATTTCCCTGTACATTTTTCACTGCCCTTCTATAATCAAATCACCCATTTCTTCAGTTACACTAATTATACCTGGATTGTTACTTAACGTTTGATTAAAACTGATAATGCAAGTACAAGGGTACGATGGAGGAGATGAACAAAGTGAGCAGAGAAGGCTGGATTCTTATTCATGTGGATTGTGAATGATAGGCTGCACTTTTATATATTTGGTATTATTAGTTCTTCTTAACACTGCTCTTTCAAGCAATGATCCTTGTGTGTTCTTCACACATAGAGTTTATAGGAGGTCGTTTCCTCTTGTAGCTCTGGTAGAGGAATAACCATGATGGTCTAATCAAGCATGGTTTCAGCTTCAGAAAAGATCAAGCTAATAATCCTATTGAAGGTTATCATATTGCAATATGACTACCACTTTCCACTTGGCATATATTGTACCTTCTTGCTTACAAAAACACTAATGTTGGGGACTAGAGAGCGGTTTTACATCTTCACGTACGAGTGAGTAGTGTCGGGCTAGCTCTGTTCTAAATCTCGCGGCATCGCGCGACCAAAAATAATCTATGTATTTCTTAATATTATAGAAATATATAATAACATAATTGGAACAATAATAAATGAAAAAATATAAATTATCAAAAAATAAGCCCATTGGTGTGTTGGTATTTCAAATATAATTTTTTGATGCTTCATTTCTATTTCCCCGAGGGTAAGAATTTTTTTGATAAAGTATGAATAAGTGATGTGCGATGTGTGATGGAAAAAAATAGCCATTGTGTTTGTTTAATAATTGCTTTATTCATTTCCAACATAAAATCGTTGATGTGAGCACTAGTTCACACTGGTTGGATCTCGATCATTTAATGAAAATTAGCACTTTGACACTTTGTCCATCTAAATTTAGCACCCAGATCATTCAATTCTAGCAATTTGACACTTGCTATTAGAGTACATTTTAAGTTAAATGTGACCATTTGACAATTTAACCCTCCTTATTGGAGATGGTCTTATATGGCAATGCTATTCCATTAAATTTTAGTGGGGGCTTGATGGAATTAGCAACCGAATGACTTTTGTTAAATTAACGGGTCAAATACTTAAAAGATCCTGAAACTATAGGGTGGGTTACAAACTCGTCCTAAAACTTTAATCCGTTACAGAGTGGTCCTATTACTATGAAATAGGTTACAGAGTAGTCCTAATGACGTCATATGTGTACTTTTTCAACCATTATGCCATGTCACCACCATTGACATGTCATCGAAAATATAATTTAAAATTCATCTTAAATTGATTCAAATCTAGAATTATATCAATATAACTTACTAGATTTAGTTTTGAACAAAAGTTTATCATGTAGATGAGTTAAGATTTAGATTTGAATCATATTGTTGAACTTTGAATCATCTTTTAGATGGTATGTCAACATCGACATGGAGAAATGGTCGAAAAAAATACACTTATTAGGATCACTCTATAACGGATTAAAATTTTAGTATGAGTTTGTAACCCGCCCTATAGTTTTGGGACCTTTTAAATATTTGAGCCTTAAAATGAAATAACTTTTTAGATTAATTAGACCAAAGGTGAGGATGAGAGAGAAAGAGAGAGAGAGAGGGTTAGGCGTCCTTAGGGGGGAATCGGGGCCACTGTCGGAACTTCTTCCTCCGGCAAGGGAGTTTATTTTCGGTCATCTTCTCGCCCGGAGGAAAGAGCTTTGCGTACTCTTAGGATTAGGAACTTCGTCTTCAACATCTCGTCTTCTGGCCGCTTTGCAGATGCTCCGTTTAGACTTTCCGTTTCCGGTTTGGGTGTCGAACACTTTGTCTTCGCTAACCTTGAGCTGATGCGCTGGCTGACTTCTACTCTTCAGGAGGCGCTGAACAAAGGGTGGAAACTACCCAAAGGAAAGGCCTTCAGAAGTGGTTCGAGGACTCTTTCGTTGGGTTGTTTTCAGAACAAGGAGATTTCTTTTCTACGGATTAAGGAACTCTGTGGTAATGGGAAATCCTTTTTCATCGCGATTCCGATGGATGAGAATCAATTCGGATGGAGCTCTTGCTTGAAATGATTCAGAGCGTGGTTTCAGATTGGGAAATAAAGAGCTCTTCTCCTTCAAGCATCCGCTCCTTCGCCGAGATTGTGAAAAGGGGAAAAGAAAAATTGGTGAAACAGATCGCAGTTGATGTGACTTTAATTAGTGCATTTTAAGCTTATGAATGACCTATGAAATGCCCGTGTTTATTCGTGAAATGACATGACTTATATGCTTTTATTGAAGTTTTGTGCAAAGTGTCATTTTGTTGTCCGGTTGCCACTTTGGAGCCAAATTCGTGGGCTATTGGAGTTGCCTCTGTGCATTTTCAGGTTATGGCATCAAAGTACGGATGACAAGGAGCGCATAGGAGCAAACGGGAGGTCATTTGGAGTCCGGATGAGGGAGATATGAGCATTACAAGATCGAGCTTTCTGCAGAGTGCAGAGGTGCACGCCGTGCAGATGTGCACGCCGTGCAGGGGTGCACGCCGTGCACTGTCCCCTGCACTATAAATATTCTTGTTTTTGGCTATTTTGGGGAATTCTTTGATCTCTCTTGAACCCCAAAACACATACCCACGAACCCTCAAACCCTAGAACACATTTTGGGAGCAATTTGAAGCCATTGGAGCTAGGATTGAAGCCAACAAACCTTGGGAGAAGTGCTTACAAGTGGAGAAGTGAAGATCATCTCAAGGATTCATCCATGGTGTTCTTGGTGACCATTCTTCCTTCTTTTCTCTTTACTCCCTTGGCCATGTGTGGCTGAGTTTCTAGGGTTCATCTTGGATGGGTAGATTAGTTGTGCTATGATAGAGGGATGATTGTATAGAACTTGCCATGATTGATCTTGGTTGTATGAGGATGATTCCTAGACTTGTTCTTAATGCCATTTTATGCCATGTTTGCTTGATTTGGTCCATTCAATGTGATTTGATGCATGAGAGTGCTTGGATTTCATAGATTGTAGGTCTAGGGATTGAAGTGAGTGTGTTCTAAGAGATTAGATCATCTTGTTTCAACCATTTTCACTTGATTTCTCTCTTGGGCATTTTATCGAACACTTGGTGTGCATGTGGATTTTCATTCAATTGAGTTTGAAAAGGCTTTTTGGTGAATCTCTTAGTGTTAGGGCATTGATATGAGAGTGTTGTGCCTAGCCTTGTGGTCATAGAGTCTTAAGAGAGTATCTTGTGTCTTGGCATTTCATCAAACACTTAGAATGCATCCTTTTTCACTTAGCTTGAGAGCGAGAGCCTAAGTTGAGTGGTATTAGGATAGGGATTAGGTGCTACGAGAGTGCATTGAGTCTATAGAAGTGAAATGCATGGTCATCCGAATGCAAACTCGATCTTAATTGGCTTGTTTGTTCAATTAGTCATCTTGAGCATGATGAAACTACCCACCAAGAGAGCCCCCTTTATCTTTGATTTGAACCACCTTTCTCTCTTGCTTAGTCTTTGTTAGTATTGCATTTCTTTGCCTTTGTTTCTGAATTTCTCAATCAAACCAAACCAATTTCAAATGTCTAGACCGTCTATGAGAAGTGTGAGTATTGGTCTATGAGAGGACCCCGTGGAATACGACCTTGGTAAAATCGCTTTTATCAAGTTTTTGGCGCCGTTGCCGGGGACTCTCTCATTCCTTTGAAAGCACTTAGTAGTGGACCGATCTATTCACTTCCTTCCGCTTTACTTTTTGCTTCCTTGTTGCTCTTTGTTTACTTTATTATCCCGCATCGTTGTATTACTCGGGTGTGTTTGTTGTGCTTGTTTGCAGGAGAATTTGGGTTAGTGCATGAGGCGTTCAGCTCGTCTTCAAGCACAAATCCAAGGACTAGAACAAGTGCTCGAGTCACCTACCACTTCCCCACCTCCTACAGTTGAAGAAGAAGAAGTTGATCGCATCTCACACCACACTATGTCTCATCACGAGGATGAAGATAACCATTCGGAACATTCACATAGCACCAATGAAGACGATCAATCGCAAAGGGGTGCGAGGCGCACACTAGCTGATTATGCTCGCCCAACCCTTGAAGGGGCAGCCTCGAGCATCGTGCGAAGACCGGTAAATGCAAGAAACTTCGAGTTGAAGCCTAATATGATTCAGATGGTACAGAACGGAGTGGTGTTCAACGGTATAGATGGAGAGTGCCCGTCTAGACACTTGAAGGACTTCCTAGAGATATGTGATACGGTGAAGAACGATCAAGTTCACCCGGATTGTGTGCGACTCCGACTTTTCCCCTTCTCCCTCAAAGGTAGAGCCAAGTCATGGTTGGAGAACCAACCGAGTAGAGCTTTCACCACATGGGAGGGCCTAGCCGAAGCTTTCCTCGAAGAGTTCTTTCCTCCTTATATGACGGATGCAATCCGAGATCGTATCAACCACTTCACACAACACAACGGAGAGCTCTTCCATGAGACTTGGAATAGGTTCCAAGCCATTCTTCGATCTTGTCCTCATCACAACTTCGCCGAATGGAGCTTGGCGGACATCTTTGCTAGGTCCCTTGATTTTGAGAATACAAGGATGATCAACCAAGCCGCCGGAGGTGACTTAAGGATGCTCACTCCCGAAGATGCTCTAGAACTCTTCGCGGAGATGGCCAACAAGACAAGGAGTTGGTCTCGACAACAACCTCCTAAGTCTAAGTATGGAAGTGACACGCACTATGACTCTCGGTCCATAAGTGTTGATGCACCAAAGGAGTCGTCTAGCTATGGGAAGAAGCCTAAGTTACCGGGGCACCGGGATGAAGATGATCCAATGATCGCTCTCCTTATGTCTAAGATCGACGCCATGGCTTCACAAGTAAGCAATCTTAGTATGCCTAAGACTCCCTCTAAGCCATCTAAAGTGGGTAATCCACCAGTTGCTTCGGTATTTTGTTGTGAATGTTGTGGAGGCCAAGGCCATGATGTCAACGTATACCCCTCCGCTACTTCCGAGCCTAACCAAGATGAAAACATTGAGGAAGTAAGGTTTGCACAAGGTCAAGGATTCCATGGTAACTTCAACCCTCAAGGGAACTATCAAGGGGGTAACTACAACCGTCCTTGGAACCAAGGAGGTGGGTACAACAAGCCTAACCAAGGGTACCAAGGCCAAGGTAATCAAAGTGGTGGTTATAACAAGGGTTACAACCAAGGTAATCAAGGAGGATTCCAAGGTTACAAGGGGTACAATCAAGGTAACCAAGGAGGTGAGTAAGGTTCTAATCCACCGGGGATGTATAATCATAAGGGTAATGGGCCGCCCGGTTTCACCAAGCCTTCTCAAAACAAAGAGGGTGGTTCCACAATCTCCCAAGAAGACACCAATGCGGCAATGATTCAACTTATCAAGAATCAACAAGCTTCAATTGCAAATTTGGAGAATCAAATGGGTCATATTGCTAAGGCACTTTCGGAGAGAACTTCGAGCTCTTTACCTTCCAATACCGAGATCAACCCCAAAGGTCCGGAGCATTGCAAGGTAGTGACCTTGAGAAGTGGAAGACCCTTGCAAGATACAACCTCTACCCCAATTGACTCTAAAAAGGTACAAGATCCTAATCTAATGGGTGATGATGATGATATTAATGATCCTCCTTTGGATGAAGTTGAGGTTGAAGCCGAACCTCCTACGGGTAATGTGAGCACTAAGGTTGCCAAGGAACCTAGTAAGGCTACATCGAGTACACCACCGGTCTCTCCTCCCGCACCGGTTGTATCTCCATACAAGCCTAAGCCTCCATACCATCTCGATTGAAGAAGGATGGCCTTGAGAAGGTTTTCAAGAAGTTTCCCGAAGCAATGACTATGATGCCCCAATATGCTAAGTTCATGAAGGAACTCTACACCAACAAGAGAAAGCTACCGGAGACATCTCTAGTCCACCTTAATGAGGAATGCTCCGCCGTTCTCTTCAAAAGTCCACCCAAAAAGCTCAAGGATCCGGGTACCTTTACTATCCCTTGTGCTATTGGTAATATTTCTCTTGCTAATGGTCTTGCGGATCTAGGTGCTAGTATCAATGTCATGCCTTATTGCATATTTGAGAAGCTAGGGTTGTCTAATCTTCGTTCTACTCGTATGTACATTCAACTTGCGGACAAGTCGACCAAGAGTCCTAGGGGGATTGTTGATGATGTGCTAGTTAAAGTAGGGCCTTTTGTCTTCCTAGTTGACTTTGCGGTCATAGATACCGATGATGTGGATGTCTCATTGATATTTGGTAGACCATTCCTAGCTACTTCTCGTGCTTTGATTGATGTGCATGACGGAAAATTGACATTGAGAGTAGGACAAGAGAGTGTCACATTTTGCATAGCCGATGGCATGAAGTTTGCTCACGCACAAGATGATTTAGAGTACTCTTGTGATACCATTGCTTCGGCTAGTGTGTGTAGTATTTCTAACTTCGTGTGTCGAGATTCTTTGGATGTTTGCCTTAGAACGGATGTGCAGGAACATTTAGGCACCCCGGAGTTAAAAGCTCAAGTGGCTTACCTTGATGAAGGGAGAGACAAGTTAGAGGGTGAAACGGTTTTTGTTGCTCTCCCGAAGGTGGAAAGGGTAAAGACCTCCTATGAAGAACCACCTACTCTTGAGCTCAAGCCTCTTCCCGCACATTTGGAGTATGCTTTTCTCATGCCAGATTCTAAGCTACCGGTCATCATCAATTCTGAGCTTCTACCCGAGCAAAAGGACCGTCTAGTGGAGCTCCTCAAGAAGTACATGAGAGCTATTGCGTGGAGCATCTCGGATATTCAAGGTATAAGTCCCACATTTTGCTCACATCGGATCCTTATGGAGGAAGATTTCAAGCCGGTTGTGCAACCACAAAGAAGGCTAAATCCTAACATGAAGGAGGTTGTGAAGAAAGAGGTTATTAAGCTTATGGATGCGGGGATTATCTTTCCTATCTCGGATAGCCCTTGGGTTAGCCCCGTGCAAGTTGTTCCCAAGAAAGGAGGGATCACGGTGGTAGCTAATGACAAGGATGAGCTTATCCCGACAAGGACGATCACCGGGTGGCGTGTTTGCATAGATTATCGTCGACTCAATGATGCCACTAGGAAGGATCACTTTCCTCTACCTTTCATGGATCAAATGCTCGAGCGTCTCTCCGATCACGAGTACTATTGTTTCTTGGATGGTATGTCCGGGTACTTCCAAATCCCGATCGCCTCGGAGGACATCGAGAAGACCACATTCACATGCCCCTTCGGTACTTTTGCTTATCGACGGATCCCCTTTGGGTTGTGCAACGCTCCCGCCACCTTCCAACGGTGTATGCTTGCCATTTTCGATGATTTCGTGGAAGATATCATGGAAGTGTTCATGGACGACTTCTCGGTTTTGGGGGATTCATTCGACCTATGCTTGAGGAACCTTGAGAAGGTCTTGCGTCGGTGTGAAGAGACCAATCTTGCATTAAGTTGGGAGAAGTGTCATTTCATGGTCAATGAGGGGATTGTTCTTGGTCACAAGATCTCTAAAAAGGGCATTGAGGTTGACAAGGCAAAGTTGGAGACCATCTCTCAACTTCCTCCACCCTCATCCGTGAAAGCCGTGAGAAGCTTCTTGGGGCATGCCGGTTTCTATAGGCGCTTCATCAAAGACTTCTCGAAAATAACTACTCCTATGACTCGGCTTCTTGAGAAGGATGTGGAATTTCGTTTTGATGAAGAGTGCTTGCAAGCTTTTGAACTCCTCAAGGGTAAGCTCACGAATGCCCCTATACTCATTGCTCCGGATTGGTCAAAGTCATTTGAGTTGATGTGTGATGCTAGCGATTACGCCATTGGAGCGGTTCTAGGCCAACGAATTGACAAGAGATTCCATCCAATATACTATGCAAGTAAAACTCTCAATGATGCTCAAAGGAACTACACAACTACGGAGAAGGAGCTCTTGGCCATAGTGTTTGCTTTTGATAAGTTTAGGTCCTACTTGGTACTTTCTCACACTATTGTCTTCACGGACCACCAAGCTTTGAGGTACCTTCTATCTAAGACCGATGCTAAACCAAGGTTGATCCGATGGGTCCTTCTATTGCAAGAGTTTGATATTGAGATTCGAGATAAGAAGGGGTCTGAGAATGTAGCCGCCGACCACTTATCTCGCTTGGAAGAGGCGGAAATGGTACACAATGGTAATGAAGAGATCAATGACAACTTCCCCGATGAGCTATTATTCTCTATAGCAACTTTAGAGTTCAAGGAACCTTGGTTCGCGGATTTGGCTAACTATCTTGCTAGTGGAGACTTGAAGGAGGGCCTCTCCACTCAAGACAAAAGGAAGTTCTTTGCGGATTTGAAGCATTACTATTGGGACGATCCTTTTGTATTTCGAGTTGGCTCGGATGGTATGATTAGAAGATGTGTCACTTATGGAGAGTCTAAGGACATCATGCGACATTGCCACTCCGGTCCTACGGGTGGACATCATGGAGCAAATCGCACGGCTCGCAAGGTACTTGAGTCCGGATTCTTTTGGCCCTCGATCTTCCGAGATTGTCAAGACTTTGTCAAGTCTTGCGATGCGTGTCAACGTTCAGGTAACATCTCTTCCCGTAATGAAATGCCTCAAAATGTCTCGTTAGTGGTAGAAATATTTGATATATGGGGTATTGATTTCATGGGACCGTTTCCTACTTCGCATGGTAACAAGTACATATTAGTTGCGGTAGATTACGTGTCTAAATGGGCGGAGGCACAAGCTTTGCCTACCAATGATGCCCGAGTCGTAGGGAAGTTTCTTGTTAAGTTGTTCACCCGTTTTGGTACCCCTCGTGCTATCATTAGTGATCGAGGTACTCATTTTCAAGGGCAATTCGATAGAGTATGCCACCGGTTCGGCGTCACTCATCGGATGTCCACCTCATATCACCCTCAAACTAGTGGCCAAGCCGAGGTGACCAATAGGGAACTTAAGAGAATCTTAGAGAAGACGGTCGACCAATCACGGAAAGATTGGTCGAAGAAGCTTGATGACGCTCTATGGGCCTACCGCACGGCCTACAAGACCCCTATAGGCACTACTCCCTATAGGATGGTCTATGGAAAAGCATGCCATTTGCCGGTAGAGCTCGAGCACCGAGCTTATTGGGCATTGAAATTTTTAAACCTTGATATGAGTCTCGCAGGAGAAGAGCGTAAGTTTCAGGTACATGAGCTCGAGGAGTATCGCCATCATGCATATGAGAATGCAAAGCTTTACAAGGAGAGGACGAAGCTCATTCATGATTCCCGTTTGAAGCCGGGCAAGGATTTCAAAGTTGGTGATCAAGTTCTCCTATACAACTCTCGGCTCAAGCTCTTTCCCGGGAAATTGAGGTCTCGTTGGTCCGGCCCCTTTACGGTAACTCATGTTTTTTCCTTATGGCACCATCGAGGTAATCTCTCCATCCCAAACCGAACCTTTTAAGGTGAATGGCCATAGACTTAAGCATTATGTTGTTAGTGATACTATAGGTGCTGTTGAGGTCTTGTCTTTGGTCGTGCCTTGAGTGCTCCTTGCTTCGTCGAGCTTAAGACGTTAACCAAGCGCTTCTCGGGAGGCAACCCGAGGGTTTTTCATGTCTTTTCTTCTTGATTTGATTGTGTGATTGTGTGTTTTGTGGTGTTCAAGGTCCTTGAGTTGTTGTGGTGTCCTTTGTGGTCTCGTAGGCGTTGAAATTCTGAAGTTCGGGGTCCGTTTTGGGTTGATTTGATGGTGTTTTGGTCGTTTTTCGTCGAGGTGAAAATTTGTTTTTAAGCTGAGGAGGTGCACGCCGTGCACCACTGCACGCCGTGCATGATGCACGCCGTGCACCGTGCACGGTTTGGTGCACGTGCTGTCCAGGAGGATTCGAAAAAATTTTCAGCTCCAAGGTGCACGCCGTGCACCCATGCACGCCGTGCACACTGCACGCCGTGCACACTTGCACGCCGTGCACCTGATCTTTCCCTTTACATTGTTTCGGTTTGGTCAGTGGTTGAGTCATCTGATTCTTGATTTTCTGGTTTGAGTCATTGTTCGGTTTGGTTTTGGTTCACCCAACTCACTTGACCCAGCTGACCCGACCCGACCCACCACTCACCCCTACCCCAACCCAACCACCCACCCACAACCAGCCTACTCACCCGCCCGAATCACCGACCCACTCACACCGACCCGGCTGACCCACCCAACTAAACCGACCCCCCTATCCCCTTCCCTCCTCACCCCCCGACCCCACCCCCTCTCACTCTCTCTTTCACACAGCCGCCGCCCGCCGCCACCAACTCCTGCCCGCCACCAACTCCAGCCGGCGCCGCCGATTCTTTCCATCCGACCCGACGCCGCCACCACCCACATCAACTAACCCCAATCCCGCCGCCGACTTCCCACCTGCCAACAACCTGCCCGCCGCCTCCAATCGACCGCCGGCCTTCCTTCCGCCGCCGCCAGCACTCCCATCTGCCTGCCGACTCCCAGCCGACCCCAGCCAGGTTTTCTTTCGTTTCTCTTGGGTTACTTGCTTCAATTGGCAGATTGGTGTTCCTGTTGGGGTTGGCTAAGTGGTTTGACTAATGTTGGGGTTAATTCCTTGCTGTGTGGATTTTGAAGATGGTGGGAATTTTGTGGTTATTTGCCTAATGGTGTTTGGGTGCTTTGCTCTTGAAAAGTGGGGATTTTGGACAGTGTGGTACTTGTTTTATTGCTGAGATTTCTCATTGCCTTGTGCTTAATCTGGGGGTTTTGGACAGGGTATCTAGGGATTTTGAGTTTAAGTGCTGAGTTGCAAGTCTGGTTGTGGTGTTATGGTGTTGGGTGTTCACTAAGCTATAAGGTTTTGGATAGTCCGGCTCGTTTGTGCTTATTCGTTTGCTTAAATCCTTGTGGTGCGGTGTGTCTCAGGTTTGGATTGATTTGTGTTGATTGTGCTCCTGAGTGCTGAGCTTCAGTATAGATGCTAATGCTCTTATGATATGACTTGTCTTCTTGTTCCATGAATTTCATTGTGGTCTTTCAGTTGATCCTTTCGGTTCTGAATTCAGGGGCTGAATTCCATTCTTTGTGTGAGGAGGGGTGTGGTTTATCACCACTCATTGGTTTAATTTTTATGTATTCCTCCTTACATTGTGTGGACTTAGGCTTATATGTTCTTGATTCGTGTTTTTGATCCATTATGCATGCCTTTTGCTTAACTGTGGATCTCTGTGATTTGATTTTTGCTAGCATAGGTTGTTGTGCTTGAACTTGATGATCTTGAATCGTGCTCAATGTTGTGCTCAATGTTTTGATCATGTGTTATGACTAGGCGCCTTGATAGGGTTTGTGTTAGGAGTGTGCCCTTCTTGTTGATTCTTTGTTTGCACTTCTTTTGCAGGATGCCTCCTAAGGGTAAAGCAGCTTCTTCATCCTCCGCCCCCAAGCGATCCAAGGCACCAGCTTCCAAGAAGCGGAAGGGACAGACTGGGGAGTCTTCTGCTCCTCCACCACGGTCGCCTTCGCCGCCTCCAGCTCCTCGTGGCGTCGACCCTCCTGAGTCAGTGGTTCAGAGGATCTTCGACTTCGACCCCAGGGATCGGGCTTACAGTCGTTATCAGGTTATGGCAAGATGGCCTGTGGCGAGGCAGGGTAGATTTGATTTTGAGGGGTTGCAGAGTCATGATGGTTGGTTGGATGCTTTGAAGACTTTGGCTGATGGAGCCGGTATTTGGCCGCTCTTGGAGGTTGACGAGAGGGCGTATGAGTGGCCTACAAAGGAGTTCTTGAGCACTCTCACCGTGGAGTGTCACGAGACCACTAGTGAGGTTTGTGTGCGCTTCAGGCTCGGCGGGATGGCACGTGTGTGCTCCATTGACGAGTTTGGATACCGCCTTGGGTTCTATGAGTGGGTGAAGGTTCAAAGTGGCGAGCTCTCTGGGTTGGCTCTCATATCTTCTCTTGCGGGGGACGCCAAGAGTGCATTCTTCAAGGAAATTGCACCGAGGACTAGAGGTTATTCAGCTCGCTCATCCAAGGTCACAGAAGTGAATCGGCCTATGCTGAAGCTCCTCCATCACTTCTTCCGGCACTCCATCACCCACAGGAAGTCATCCTCCTCTCCAGGTGTAGTCTCAGTCAGAGATTTGTTTCTCTTTTATTGCTTGGAGAGGGGCATCAAGCTGCATCTAGGTGATTTAGTGCTAGGAGCCCTCCTTCAGATACAAGCTAATGACACTACTGGTGTTCTGCTGGGAGGAGGATTTGTGACCAGGTTGGTGCGTGGGTATGAGTGCCTTGATGCTTTTGGTCCTGCTCCAGCATTTGTCGAACCTCGACCAGTTCTCTTGAGGATGTCCTACCTACAGCTCAGATCACAGACCTTCTGGTTCCGACTTGTCGGGTCTCAGATGATGACAGTGATGAGGAGGATGTAGAGATCGACCCTACTCCGCTTCATGAGCTTATCTCGGGGATGGGTCGCCTCACGACCGTAGTGGAGGATATTCGTGAGGGACAGAGGAGAGACAGTGCGGCGATACAGGATCTTAACAGGAGAGTTTAGAACCTAGAGGCGTACAACGCTAGGGACTTTGAGAGCCAGCAGTTCTATGGACAGCAGCTTGCTCAGGTGCATGAGGTTCAGCAGTTTCAGGGTATCCAGATTACTCAGATTCAGCATTCTCAGTACTGGCAGTAGCATCAGTCCTACTACTACCAGGAGAGCTTCCACTCTGAGTCCGGCCCTCCAGCACTTGGGCAGTCTTTCCACCGCCTCCCCCGTTTGACGGCTACCATCCATGGTCACAGTGGCCTGGGCACCCACGACCACCACCCCACTGAGAGCCACAGGATCACTCACCACTTCTCAGGACTTTGGATTTTTCCTTTCTTTTATTTCTGTTTATGACTGCATGTTTTGTTGTGTTTGACTCCTGATTTTCTCTTTTCATTTCTGGCTTTGCACTTGTCATGTTGTTGGATCACACATCTCATCCGTACTCTCATCTTGTCGACTATGGGTTGTGTTTCAGTGGTGTGCCCTCCCTTGTTTTCTACAGGTACCCCTGATTCAGGTCCTCGTCCTGAACAGGTTACTTGACCCGGGATTCCATCTCCGGCTTCTCTTCTTCACCCGCGGTATATTCGTTCCACCTTATCCTCTCTCTCTCTTGATCATTGAGGACAACGCTCATGTTAGTCGTAGGGGAGTTTGAGGTTTGGTGTGATTATTTGTCGGTAGAAGTCTAAAGCTATGTTTTGATGTGTTGCATGATCTTAATTGAATGTCGAATTCCTCTATTGTAGAATCGTTCGGTTCTTGACTTTTGGTGTTTAATTGACTTCAAGTTTTCACAATGACGTTTAGACTGTCCTACTTAGAACCTATAACCAGCATGTTAGCACTAATATCAAATGAGTCTGGGCCAGAACTGAGATTTTATCACTCTTGTATGTTGGTTGACTGGTTTGATACGTGTTTTTGTACCGCTCGATAACACCGGTCTAAGATGATGAAGGCAATCAGAATTTTCACCCCTTTTCCATGTCTTTCTTTACCCTTTTTGATCCTTCGTGATTGTGGCTTGAGATTAGACGGAATCCAATTCGAAATCTTGTGTGGAAGTTGTAAAGGGCTAAGGATCAAGTGGCTAAATTGTGAAAAAAAAAATGCTCAAAAGAAAAGCTAGGCAAGCTCGGCACCTAAGTGAAGTGTCGGGTTGAGCACTAAGCAAAAGGGCAAAGGCTGTGAGCTAGGCAGGTTCAACACCTAAATGAAGTGTTGAATCGAGCACTAGTATGCAGTAAGAAAAAAAAAAGGAAGAAAAATGGAAATGAAAAGAAAAGAAAAGAAAGAAAAAGAGTTCTCAAATGTAGCCCTTGATCCTAGCCAGAGTTTGTAAAGTGCGGATCTAGAAGCGGATGAAGTCGAGTGGATAGCCACATCATAATCACTCGCCACTTACGATCCATGTCCCGATTTCAAGTCCTTTTGATTAGAGTTGGTGTTGTCGTGGTCGGTTTTGCTGTGTCCCAATCAACCACTACTTGAAGTGTGCAGAAATTAGTGAGGTTTAGACTTGTTTGGTTGATGTTCTTGCATGTGTAGGTTTAGTTTGTTCGTGGAACAGTTTAAGCTAAATTGTGATTGCTTGAATCTCAATGGACCGAACTTGTCATTTGTGAACTTGGATGTTTTCTAATTCATTTGCTTGAGGACAAGCAAAGCTTAGTCGTAGGGGAATTTGATGTGACTTTAATTAGTGCATTTTAAGCTTATGAATGACCTATGAAATGCCCGTGTTTATTCGTGAAATGACATGACTTATATGCTTTTATTGAAGTTTTGTGCAAAGTGTCATTTTGTTGTCCGGTTGCCACTTTGGAGCCAAATTCGTGGGCTATTGGAGTTGCCTCTGTGCATTTTCAGGTTATGGCATCAAAGTACGGATGACAAGGAGCGCATAGGAGCAAACGGGAGGTCATTTGGAGTCCGGACGAGAGAGATATGAGCATTACAAGATCGAGCTTTCTGTAGAGTGCAGAGGTGCACGCCGTGCAGATGTGCACGCCGTGCAGGGTGCACGCCGTGCACTGTCCCCTGCACTATAAATATTCTTGTTTTTGGCCATTTTGGGGAATTCTTTGATCTCTCTTGAACCCCAAAACACATACCCACGAACCCTCAAACCCTAGAACACATTTTTGGAGCAATTTGAAGCCATTGGAGCTAGGATTGAAGCCAACAAACCTTGGGAGAAGTGCTTACAAGTGGAGAAGTGAAGATCATCTCAAGGATTCATCCATGGTGTTCTTGGTGACCATTCTTCCTTCTTTTCTCTTTACTCCCTTGGCCATGTGTGGCTGAGTTTCTAGGGTTCATCTTGGATGGGTAGATTAGTTGTGCTATGATAGAGGGATGATTGTATAGAACTTGCCATGATTGATCTTGGTTGTATGAGGATGATTCCTAGACTTGTTCTTAATGCCATTTTATGCCATGTTTGCTTGATTTGGTCCATTCAATGTGATTTGATGCATGAGAGTGCTTGGATTTCATAGATTGTAGGTCTAGGGATTGAAGTGAGTGTGTTCTAAGAGATTAGATCATCTTGTTTCAACCATTTTCACTTGATTTCTCTCTTGGGCATTTTATCGAACACTTGGTGTGCATGTGGATTTTCATTCAATTGAGTTTGAAAAGGCTTTTTGGTGAATCTCTTAGTGTTAGGGCATTGATATGAGAGTGTTGTGCCTAGCCTTGTGGTCATAGAGTCTTAAGAGAGTATCTTGGTCTTGGCATTTCATCAAACACTTAGAATGCATCCTTTTTCACTTAGCTTGAGAGCGAGAGCCTAAGTTGAGTGGTATTAGGATAGGGATTAGGTGCTACGAGAGTGCATTGAGTCTATAGAAGTGAAATGCATGGTCATCCGAATGCAAACTCGATCTTAATTGGCTTGTTTGTTCAATTAGTCATCTTGAGCATGATGAAACTACCCACCAAGAGAGCCCCCTTTGTCTATGATTTGAACCACCTTTCTCTCTTGCTTAGTCTTTGTTAGTATTGCATTTCTTTGCCTTTGTTTCTGAATTTCTCAATCAAACCAAACCAATTTCAAATGTCTAGACCGTCTATGAGAAGTGTGAGTATTGGTCTATGAGAGGACCCCGTGGAATACGACCTTGGTAAAATCGCTTTTATCAACAGTCGAAGAAGGATGTGGAGTTGTTCTCCCAGATTCGGACAAGGAGATTGAACAAAGGTTGTGTCAGCTGTCCAACTGGATCGTCTTCTCCTTTCTCCAAGGTCTCACGGAACCAATTGACTGGAACGACTTCAGACTTTGGATGAAGAGATGGTGGGGATGCAACTTCGAAGGGGAGATTGTGAACCTGGGAGATGATACTTGGCTTGTCGAATGTGATTCTCTAGAGGAAGCGAGTAAAATCACCTCCAGACAGCCGACTTGGCATTTCAAAAATCGAGAATTGATTGTTCTTCACTGGAATCACGCGGCTGGATGTTTGAGCACCGTTTCTCGGTACGGCTTTCAGTGGGTGCAAATATTTGGGATCCCTGTTCATCTTCGTTCTCTCAGGGTTTTCAAGATGCTAGGCGATAAGTGTGGAGGATTTGTGGATTGTCAGGAGACTGGATTTTCAGCAGTTCGGATCAAGATTAAGGCCAGCTCTTCAATTCCATCTTCGATTCCGCTGAGCTTTAAGGGTATGACTTGGGAGGTGCAGATAGTTCAAGAGCCAATCGGTTTTGCTCCGGTCGAGGTAAAAAAAAGAGTGGGAGTAGAGGATTTGGGATAAGCTTCGTCCTCTGCTTTGGTCATTGGCGGCGACCCGTTGCAGATGAACGGCGGCGGGGACTCGCTGCAGATGGAAGGCGGCGACACTTGCAGGGCGGCTAGGGTTGTGACACAACCACTTGCTGCGCCTCTCCTACATGAGCCATGGGCCCCAAATCTCCTTAAGCCCATTAACTCATTGGGACCACCTTTGGCCTGTCATGAGACTCTCTTTACTAATGAAATTGCAAGCAGGCCTTTTGGGTTTAATGAAATGGATTCAAGAACTTGGGCCCAAGAATTCCTTCTTGAAGAGCTGATTTCAGACAGCATGTTAGGGAGAGAGTTTACAGGGGAAGTTGGAGGCTTCACTGCTTCTTCTCATGAGGAGGATGTTGACACTCCCTCCTCTCCTTCATCTTCTCATTCTCTTTCTTCCACATATTCTGAGGATGACCCAGTCCTATCGGAGGATGAACCTGTTAGTGTTAAAATCTCGTTCGAAAAGCAATGTGAGTTGGTCATTGAAAACGGAAGAAATTTGGCAAGAATTATGGATTTACGTTTTTCAGGTTCGGCTGAAAAAGCACAGGACATGGTATCAAAAGTAGCAAAGGAGGTGTTGTCAAGAAGAGCAGTTTCAGTCCCAAGGTCAAAACAGGAAATGGAGCAAAAAAGACTGAATTGGAGTCTCGGTGATGGCTCTTCGACCCCGTCGGTTAGGACATGGTATGCTTCTTCTAAATATGTCTCACATGAATCCTAAAATTCTCTCGTGGAATGTAAGGGGGATAGGGGATAGAGCTAAGCAGTTTAGAATTAAGCAAAGGGTTAGGGATTTAGGTGTGAATATTTGGTGTTTCCAGGAATCTAAGTTGACTGAAATTGACGGGGGTTTGGTTAAAAGCTTGATTGGGAGGAGAAATGTTTCTTGGGAGTGTGTCAGGTCAGTTGGCTCTCGAGGCGGTATCATCACAATCTGGGATACGGAAGTGCTTCTCTTAGAAAATCATTGGGAAGGCAGATATTGTCTTGTGACTTTATTCAAAAATGTGAGTGATGACTTTGGCTGGATGTTGTGTAACATTCACGGTCCTGTGTACCCTGATGAGAAATTACAATTTCTGGACGAATTAAGAGGGGTGTTAGATTGGTTGAATTGTCCTGTGTGCTTGATAGGGGACTTCAATATGGTAAGGTCTTTGGATGAAATTTCGGGTTCCCATAGGTCTTTAGTGGAAATGAATGCCTTCAATAGCTTTATTGAGGATTATGGGCTTCAAGATCTCCCTTTAGGTGGGGCTTCTTTTACTTTCTCTAACCTTCAACTGAATGCCTCTCTCTCTAGGATTGACAGGGCGTTGGTGGATGGAGATTGGGAAAGTCACTTTAGCTTTTGTTCCCTTGTGGCTCAAACCCGAACTTGCTCGGATCACTGTCCGCTCATTCTTGATTGCCACAACTCTAGGGCTTTTCTTAGACCGTGGAGATTCGAGTCAATGTGGCTAGATCATCATGAGTTTCGGGATTTGATCATTTTACATTGGAATTTCCCTGATAGAGGAACAGACGGTTTGTTTCGCCTTGCCTCAAAGCTGAAGAGAGTCAAAAGGAAATTGATGGAGTGGAACAAATTGGTGTTTAGGAAGACGGAAGTGGTGATTCAGGAGACTCTAGAAAAAATTAAGGAGTTAGATGATCTTGAAGAGCAGAATAGTTTAAGTTCAGAGGACAGATTGGAACGGTGTTTACTCAAGTGTGATCTGGATAGGTTGTGGAAAAGGGAAGAGAAGTCTTGGCGTCAAAAGGCAGGGCAACAATGGCTTCAGTTGGGGGACAAGAATACTCATTTTTTCCATCGAGTAGCGAATCAGAATCGACGAAGGAATCTTATCACCACAATTAGGATTGGAGACACCACTTATGACGAGTATGAGGAGTTGGCTAACGCGGTGGTATACTTCTATAAGGAGCTTTATTCAGATAGTTTTAGGAGTAGACCGTTTCCTTTCGATCTGAGCTTCTTGACGATTGATCCTAGTACTGCTCAAAGCCTTACTCGGGAGTTCTCTGAAAGTGAGGTTTGGGATGTGGTAAGGAACTGCGAAGATGAAAAAGCTCCAGGGCTCATTGGGATGTTCTCAATAAGGACATCATGGAGGCCATGAAGGATTTCAGAAGGACAGAAACCCTTCCAAGGAGCTTAAATTGCACTTTCTTATGCTTGATCCCGAAGAAGGATGTTATTGAGGATATCAAGCATCTTCGTCCAATTAGTTTAGTCTAGTGTTTTTATAAGATTCTTTCTAAAACTCTTGCTTCCCGGATGAAAGAGGCTATGGCCACCTGCATCTCCAAGCAACAATGTGCTTTCATTGAAGGCCGCCAAATTTTGGATGCCTCTCTTATAGCAAATGAGCTCATCGACTCCAGGAGAAGAAGCGGAAGACCGGGAGTGATTCTGAAACTTGATATCGAGAAAGCTTTCGATCACACAAATTGGGAATGTCTGCTCCAGACTTTAAGACATATGGGTTTCTCTGAGAGGTGAGTTAGTTGGATCAAATGTTGCATCTTACTTTTCAGTTCTGGTGAATGGTGAAGCTAAAGGTTTCTTCCCCAGCCAAAGAGGGTTAAGACTCTCTCTCCCCCTTCCTCTTTATTATGGTAATGGAAATTCTCTCCCAAATGATGAACAAGGCTAAAAATTTTGGCTTGGTGGAAGGGTTCTACATGGATGAGCAAAATAGGATTGGAGAGGTTCATCACATTCTTTATGCTGATGATGCTTTGATTCTTTGCGATGCTTCAGAGGATCAAATTCAACAAATTTTAGCCATTCTCGTCTGTTTTGAAGCTGTCTCAGGCCTTAAGATCAACATTCACAAATCAGTTTTGTACACAGTGGGGGACGTTCAAAATGGGGAAAATTTGGCAGCGGTTCTTGGTTGTTCTTTGGGTTCCTTACCAGCTACCTACCTTGGTCTCCCTCTCGGATCCAAGGCTGCTAATAAAGAGATATGGGAACCAGTGCTGGCTAACACAACAAATAGACTGCAAAGTTGGAAAGGCCGTCTCCTTTCCTTTGGAGGTCGGATCACCCTTCTCAAAAATGTCCTTTCTAGCCTTCCAGTCTATTATCTCTCTTTGTTCAAAGCTCCAGTTTCAGTGATTAAAGATCTGGAGAGGATCCAAAATAGATTCCTTTGGGAAGGGAGTGCGGAGGAACGTAAACCTCATTTGGTTGGTTGGGAGAAAGTGAAGATTCCTATTCAGGATGGAGGTCTGGGAATTATGGATCTTCGGATTATGAATGAAGCGTTGTTGGGGAAATGGTCTTGGCGCTTTGCGGTTGAAAGAAACTCATGGTGGCGCCATCTCATTGTGTGTAAGACAGGGAGTGAACAGTCAGATTGGAAACCAAGTTGGGACCTGCAGAACGCAGGGTGGTCGATTTGGCGAGGTATTGTGATGTCTAGTTCTAGATTCTGGGAGTACGCTCTTCTTGATCCGGGGGGTGGGGGGTCTCCTTTTGGCATGATGCTTGGGTTTTGGGGGTGAGTTTAGCGGTGATATTCCCTAGAGTTTTTGCTGCTGCTCAGAACAAAGCAGCTTTTCTTTTTGAGTATGTTTCTGTGACTGACAGGTATGAATGGCATGTTCCCCTGAATACCACTCTCAGGGGAGGAGCTGAAGAGGAACGAAAGAGCTTGATGGACTTCCTAGGAAGCTTGCCAGATGGGTGGATTTCTCAGGGACCGGCGTCGATCTCTTGGACCTTAGCCTCATCTGGGATGTTCTCAGTCAACTCGTGGTTCAAATATCTTATTGGACTACAATTTCCAGGTCTTCCCTCCTTCCCCTTTTCGACGATTTGGATGAAAGGTGCGCCATCTAAGATTTGTGGTTTTCTTTGGCTTTTGTTTCATGGTAACATCTCGACCTTCGATAATCTCTCCAAGAGGGGTTTCATTGGCCCGAATTTGTGTGTTCTATGCAGAGCCGACCTCGAGTCGGTGTCGCATTTATTCTTTTCTTGTAAGTTTGCTCGGTTGGTTTGGTTTGAGTTCAGTTCCCGGCTTGCCATCCATGGCCCTGCAAGAGTTGTGGCCCGTTCTTTCATTGAAGGATGGCAAACTAGGAACTGCATCAGTAGGTTCGAGAAGTTTGGGAAATATTTATTGCATGCTTTTGTTTGGGTTTTGTGGAGTGAGCGCAACAATAGGATTTTTAGAGACTTAGCTTCTGATGTTCACAAACTCGTGTGGCGGATCGCTCTCGCGATAGGGCGTTGGGTGAGGGCTAATGGGGAGGCTACTTCGGACGAGTTTGGGAATTGGATGCGGTTTTGGCATCTTCAGTCAGATGCAGATTGAGGGTCTGGGATGTTTTTCCCATTCTGTTTGGGAGGTACAGAGGTGCGATATTTAGTATAGCTTTTGGGGCTTTGAGGGATGTGTAGCGCCTGTTATTGGGTAGCCGCTACTATTTTTGTTCTGCTCTTGTACAGATGCAGTTTGTATAGGGGGTTTGGTGGGTTAGTTTGAGGAATTATTTTTCTTGCTTGGCTGTATGATCTTTGCCTTTTGGCTGTTTTAATATAAATCTCATTCATCAAAAAAAATATTTGAGCCTTAAATTAACTACAGTAGTAGAAGACTAGGAGGAGATAATGTGAGCATTCCTAGCCACGACACGAGCATCCAAATATTTTTATTTCTGTTTGATTATTCTTGCCCATTGGGTCGTACAGTACAACATGCCAATTAACTAAAACTCTTGCTACTCACTGATTTTGTGTCCTCGTCAAAGCTTGGAATACTTGACAGACCAATCAATGTCTTGTGGAAACATTACTCTGTTTTTTTCCACCCAAAGCAATCTCTGAGAAATTTCAGTCCACAAGGGGCTTAGCCATCACTATATCATGGATCAATAATTCATTGTAGAAAACTCTTCATACCTGTGAAATCAATGGCCGTGTTAATGAAGCTTGTCTGCTTAATATCACTCTTCATTACCTTGGTAGCTTCAAAAGATCTGAGTTTCATATACAATCGTTTCCCGGCGGCGAATCTGACGCTATACGGGATAGCAGAGTTCACTTCACAGAGACTTCTCTGCCTCACCAACGACACCGTGCAGCACAAAGGTCAAGCCTTCTATCCGAACCCGATAACTTTCAAGAAAGACCCAAACGGTACCGTTTCTTCCTTCTCCACTTGCTACGTTTTCGCAATTATGCCGCAGTACTACAACCTCGGTGGCCACGGAATCGCCTTTGTCATTTCCCCAACCAGAGGAATACAGGGTTCTCTTCCGAGCCAGTACCTCGGCCTGTTTAACAAATCCAACAATGGGAATTTTACAAACCATGTCTTTGCAATTGAGCTAGACACCATTCAGAGCAGCGAGTTTGACGACATCAATGCTAACCATGTCGGTATCGACATTAATGGGCTCACTTCACAGTCATCATCTCCAGCTGGGTACTATGATTCTGACGGCAAGTATGTGAACTTAACTCTTATTAGTGGTGACCCGATGCAGGTCTGGGTTGATTACGATGGGATGGAGAAGATAATTAATGTCACATTAGCTCCGGTTAATGTTGCTAAACCAAAGAAGTCCTTGATTTCATACCCCCAAGACCTGTCAGCAATTTTGCAGGATACTATGTTCATTGGCTTCACGTCTGCTACTGGCTCAGTCGTGACGCGTCATTATATATTGGGTTGGAGCTTCAAGATGAACGGCCAAGCTGAAGCTCTTTCGATCTCTCCACTTCCCAAGCTTCCAAGGATAGGAACAGAACCGAAGAATAGTTCCAAAATTTTAACAATTGGGCTTGTTGTGAGTTGTGTAACAAGCCTGTCTCTGGTAGTGATTTCAGGAATTGTTTATTTCATCAAGAGACAGAGGAAATTTGCAGAAGTGTTGGAAGATTGGGAGGTTGACTATGGCCCTCACAGGTTCAAATTCAAGGATTTGTACGTTGCAACCAAAGGGTTTCGGGCAAAGGAGGAACTTGGTCGAGTGGGTTTGGAGTCGTTTTCAAAGGTGTGCTGCCCAAATCCAAAACTGAAGTTGCAGTCAAAAGAGTGGCACATGATTCGAGGCAAGGGATGAAGGAATTCGTGGCGGAGATTGTCAGCATTGGTCGGCTCCGTCATCGAAACGTGGTCAGCCTATTAGGTTATTGTCGAAGGAAAGGTGAATTATTCTTAGTCTATGAGTACATGCCCAATCGCAGTCTAGATAAGTATCTTTTCGACCAAAAGAAACCTGGTCTGAAATGGTGCATGAGATTCAAAGTTATAAAGGGCGTGGCTTCGGGCTTATTTTACCTCCACGAGGAATGGGAGCAAATTGTGATTCACCGAGACGTGAAAGCAAGCAATGTTATGATAGATGGTGAATGGAATGGTCGATTGGGAGATTTCGGTCTAGCAAGGTTGTATGATCATGGGTCAAATCCTCAAACGACCCATGTCGCTGGGACAGTAGGATACCTTGCACCTGAACTTGCTCGAACAGGGAAAGCCACGACAAGCAGTGATGTTTATGCTTTTGGGGCATTTTTGCTAGAGATGGCATGTGGGAGGCCTCCTATTGACCCGATAAAGCCAACAACACAAGTAATTCTCGTAGATTGGGTGTTTTCTTGTTGGCATAATGGTGGGATTTTGGAGGCTAAGGATCCCAATTTGGATTCTGAGTTTGTTGGTGAAGAGGTGGAATTGGTGTTGAAACTTGGGTTGTTGTGTTCTCATTCGGATTCTGAATTCCGACCCAATATGCAACAAATTCAGCTGATTTTGAAAGGTGAGTTGCCTCTCCCTAATATGTCATCAATGGGACTTTCTATTACATCAATTGGATTGGGTTTTGCTGGCCAGGAAAGCGTTACCGACCCGGTATTTTCATACGCCTCTACTATTGACTCGTCTACTAATTAATATGTCTTCTGCGGAAGGATCTCTTGTGTATAAGACTAGTTTATTTTCCATTAAAATGTAATTTAAAAATGGAAAATAACACTTTGGTCCCTCTAATTTGTAAACTTAACAAATAGCTCATTGCACTATAGATTGTTCTTTTTACCTCCTCCTATTTCAGTCACTTTGCCTTTTGGGTCATTTCGTCTTCTTAACGTTCAATCTGGTCACATTTGCACACCGACGGAGAGGGATATCAGAGGTAGGAGAAGAAGAGTTGTTTTGGGAGGAAAATTGAGAGAGGTATGAAGAAGAATATGGTGAAATATGAAGAGTTTTAAAATCACATGTTTTATCCGTCAATTTTATCCTAAGTAATTATATATATTTATATTCTCGATTAAAAATGTTTGATAAGTTAACATGTGGTTATTGGAGTTGATGTGGTGTGTTAAATGCATATTAATTAAACGTTAAGAAGATGGAAGTTGGAACGGAAGGACCCAAAAAGCAAAGTGATTGTCGTACGAGGGGTAAAAGTATAATTTACAGTACATGGGACTATCTATTAAGTTGACACAGTAGAGGAGGTCAAGGTACTATTTTCCCTTTTAAAAAAACAAAAAAAAAAACTAGGAATTTCTTGCTATAAACATCCTCTATGAATACTTTGGTTCCAAGACATTCCACAGCCGGCTAGCAGAATAATAGTTTGTATAGATATCCAATAAAGGGTAAAATATGACATATGTAGTCATCACCACCAAGGCCGGCCATTAGGGTGTGCTAGTCTGCCCTCTGACATAGAGCCAAAAAATTTTGGGGGCCTCAAAATTTTCGGGTTGAGTAGATATACTTGAGAAATGTATTCTCAAATGTTATACAAAAAGTTGAAATTAATGCAGTGTTAGCTTAGTGGTTTAGCTTGTTGTTTTGTTTTGGATGGGCAAGGGTTCAATTCCTTGTTTTGACAAAATGAAATAAAGCTTATATTTTAACGAACATTGTTTGTCTTCTTTCTAACTTTTTATATATCTATTATCATTTCGGTCTCTCTCTTTTTTATATGGTATTAATTTTATTGATTTATATATATAAATAAATTAATTTTTCACAAATTTTTATTGTTTTTACAAAAATTCATGTAGGCTAGGAATGACAATGGGTCTAGGTCAGGGTGGGTAACTCAATACACAAGTCGAACCCGTGAAATGTAGGAGTAATTTACTATGGAGCATGTCACTGGGGGTATACCCATTATGAAAAATAACTTAAATAACATGAAAATGAAAACTCAAATTTTCACCTAAAAATTAGTAAAATATAATTTTCAATTTAAAAGACGTAGTAATAGTTAAAAGATAAGTTATATTATTAAGATAGTAAGGTTAAATTTAAGAATAAACATGGTAGGGTTATACATATATAAAAATAATTAGAATTTAATAAAGAATACTATAAGTCTTATATACAACAAGTAGAGAATGGGGTGAAACGATGAGTAAGAAAATTCCAAATATTTTATAAATCTTTCGCGAGTCAAGTTTTATGTGCCCCAGATCATCTCATGTCATATTAATACAAGCAAACTGAGTATATGTTATCATTTTCTAATATGACTATACCATAATTTTGGAACAGGGCCTCCAAAATTTATTGGACGACCCTACTCACCACCATGTTTTACTTTTCAATCCTCTTCTTTCTTTCTTCTTCAACTAGCATCTTTTTACTCGTGGGACGATCTATGATATTTCAATTGGGTCAAATACTTAAAACGTCCTGAAACTATGGGGCATGTTACAAACTTGTCCTAAAATTTTGATCTGTTACTTTGAAATGGGTTACAAAGTAGTCCTAATGACGTCATCGGTGTATTTTTCCAGCCATTTTGCCATGTCAACATTGACATGTCATCAAAAATATAATTTAAAATTCATCTTAAACAGATAAAATTTAAGATTAAATCAATCTGACTCACTAGATTTAGTTTTGAACTAGATTTTATAAGTTAGATGAGTTTAAGTTTAGATTTGAATTAGGTTGTTGAATTTTAAAGTATGTTTTTGATGACATGTCAACGGTGGTGTGGCGAAATGGATGAAAAAGTACATTGATGACGTCATTAGGACTAATCGGTAACACATTTCATAGTAACAGGACCACTATGTAACGAATTAAAGTTTTAGGACGAGTTTGTAACCCGCCCTATAGTTTCGGGACGTTTTTAGTATTTGACCCTATTTCAATTACTTATTTAGTATAATTAGTAAATGAGAAACAATCTTGTATAAGGCAAGGTTTAAGACTATGTTTTGCAAATTGTAAACCAACTACAATTTTGAATTGAAAGAATGAAATTAAATAGAAACTCAATGAGTCAAAATAATGAGCATGTTAGTTAATTGACAATTTAAATAATTTAATTTAGAAATTTATAAAAATAAATTAGAATTTAAAAGTGAGTATCACATTACAATATACAATAATTATTGTAGAAGCTTACTTTTCCTAAACTTCTCCATGTTTAAAAAATATTTTTATTTTTATTTATTAATTGTTAAATTTAATAAATAATTTAAAATAAGAAGATACAAAATAATGTGATTTGTTAGTATCCTATTATTATGGGAAGGAATTTTAATCATATCCCTCTAATTTTAAATGCTCATATAATAGTTAGATAATTATTAATATGTTACCAAATACATATATATATTTCTTATGAATAGCGAGCGTTTATTCATGAAGGAGATCCAACCCAACAAGATAGAGATAAATGTATAGCAACAAGCAACTCAAGCTAGCCGAAACAAAAGTCAACTACTACAACATCTACAATGCAGCAAACAGCTATACTCCTCTCAGCAACAACAGAAGCATCTTGGCCTTGGGAATGTTATGCGTGGATCTTAATCATGGAGAACATCCTACTGACCCATGTCAGGATTTCTTTAGCGTTCATTCCAAAAAGGCTCAACCGAGGTGTGGACTGGGCGACAAAAGCCGTTAGAAGCGAAACTCTCCCTTATAATTGGATAACGATGTATTTTTAAATTCGTTGTAAGGAGCTTCCCCTTTGTGGATGAATATATTGAAATTTTCATGTAAAAAAAACAATGGAAGCATCAAGAAACAACAATATACTACAACAAAACCTGGCTACGGAGGCACACACTATTTGCCTCTAAAAGGCATTTTTTTTGCCTCTATAGAGTTTTAGAGGCAGATAGCTTAAGTGCCACTAACGCTGCTGCGGCTAAAAGTCTTTAGAGACAAATACGGTGGCACATATCATCTGCCACTAAATGGAAGAATTAGTGACAGATATAATTGTTGGTAATTGCATCTTTAAACAGTACTTATCTGTCATCTTAGCCACCTTTCAGAGATAATTATTTTTGTTGTTGGTAAAAAATTTTAGAGGCATATATATGATTGTAAAAAGAATTTACCCCTGCCAGGATATTTTCCTTTATTGGACCATTCCACTATTTAAATATATTATTTTCTACTTTTTTGCTATCTACGAGGTTTGAACCGAGGTGGTTCAAGGAACTAATGTGCTAAGTTCTTAGTTCTTACAACTTGGTTCAGGAGTACTTACTAATATTTTTGAGCAGTTTTAAATATGAATTATAAAACTCAATGATATGCAGAAACAATGCCAAGAAAAAGAAATCAAAATTAAAAAAATAATTTTTTTTCTTACTTATTATTAGAAAATAAAATCGTTAGCGTTTATCATATATTATCTTAAATTTATTTATACAAAATTTATAAGTTATTTATCTTTACAAATTTTAATCATTCAACACATAGAGATAGATCAATTATTTGCGTCTAAGCTAATCATACAACCTATAGAGGCAATTGTAAATTATCTACCTGTAAATAATTTAAACATACAACCTATAGAGGCAATTCTAAATTATCTGCCTCAAAAAGAGTTGTTTGTATAAGACAAAAAACGTATAGAGGCAATTATAAATTATCTGCCTCTAAAAGAGTTTTTCATATAACTTATAGAGTCAGTTATAAATTATCTGGCCTCAAAGATGTAATCGTATGACTTATAGAGGCAATTATAAATTATCTGCCTCTAAAACTATAAAAAAATATTTATAATATTAAAATAAATAAATAAAATACAGTTAGAGGCAGATATGTCCATCTATTGAGGCATATATAGTATTTGTTCTTTAAAAGTATGTTTAGAGGTAAATATTCTGTGTGCCTCTATGAATTTGCCTCTGTAGCCAAGTACGTACTTTATCTTTTACAACAAGAATTTAATGTCAATATGTTTTAACTTAGAAGAACTCATTTTGTTGTTGGAATATAAGACCGCTGATTTGTTGTCACAAAATAACTTAAGTGGTCTTTCAACATTTTCTAAATGCGCAGCCCAGTGACAAAATTTTCAGCCATATTCCATGATTTGTTGCCTCATAGCATGCTACAAATTATGTTATCTCGGCATCCAGCAAAATCAGATTCCGAATACTTAATGACCTCCAAATGATCTGATTTTCTGTAAGTGAGCATGTACTCTTTTGTTCTCTAAAGATACCTCATAGCCCTTTTGGCCGCGATCCAATGATCCATACCATGATATTGCTTAGATATCTTCCTAACATCCCAACGATGTAAGCAATATCTGGACGCGGACAAACTTGAGCATACATAAGACTCCCAACAGCTGACGCATAGGGAATCTTTTGCATCTACTGAATCTCAAATTTCTAAATAAATAAAATACAATTAGAGGCAGATATTTTCTATTGAGACACATATAGTATTTGTTCTTTAAAAGTATGTTTAGAGGTAAATATTCCGTGTGCCTCTATGAATTTGCCTCTGTAGCCAAGTACGTACTTTATCTTTTACAACAAGAATTTAATGTCAATATGTTTTAACTTAGAAGAACTTATTTTGTTGTTGGAATATAAGACCGCTGATTTGTTGTCACAAAATAACTTAAGTGGTCTTTCAACATTTTCTAAATGCGCAGCCCAGTGACAAAATTTTCAGCCATATTCCATGATTTGTTGCCTCATAGCATGCTACAAATTATGTTATCTCGACATCCAGCAAAATCAGATTCCGAATACTTAATGACCTCCAAATGATCTGATTTTCTGTAAGTGAGCATGTACTCTTTTGTTCTCTAAAGATACCTCATAGCCCTTTTGGCCGCGATCCAATGATCCATACCATGATATTGCTTAAATATCTTCCTAACATCCCAACGATGTACGCAATATCTGGACGTGGACAAACTTGAGCATACATAAGACTCCCAACAGCTGACGCATAGGGAATCTTTTGCATCTACTGAATCTCAGGGTTACTTTTAGGACATTTTTTTAGACTAAATTTGTCTCCTTTTGCATCTTACTCCCACTGAACTTGTGATACACACAATCATCCACAATATTCATCTCAAAACCTAATGAGAGATTACTTGTTGGAATTTGTGGTACCATTGACGAGAAGCTTGCTTGATTTCATAGATGGATTTTGTTAACTTGCAAGCCATATTCCTTGGGTTTCCCGACTCATAGTTTTTTGGTTGCACCATATAAACAGTTTCCTCCATCTGATGTAACTCAAGGTCAAGATGAGCAACAAGTGTCATAATAATCCTAAAAGAGTCTTTCGATGATACCAGAGAGAAAGTCTTTGTAAAATCAATGCCTTCCTTTTGAGTATAGTATTTAGCATCAAGACGTGCCTTGTACCTTTCCACATTACCATTTGCATCCTTCTTGGTTTTAAATATCATTTACAACCAATTGTTTTTGCACCTTCTGGTTAATGAGACAAGTTCCCATACTTTATGTCTTGCATAGACTTATACTCTTCATTCATGGCATCAATCCCCTTTTGAGAGTTAGAACTCTTCATAGTTTAACAGAAGTTGACTGGATCATCTTCCATCACACCATGAATATCCTGATGTTCTTGGAGAAACACAACATAATCATATAAAATTGCATTTCTTCGCTCTCTAGCGTATCTTCTTAATGACACTTGTACTTCTTCGAGTGGTTGAGGTTGTTCTTCCAGAACGATTACCTCATCTTAAATGGGAAGATTTTTTACACTTTCTTGTTGAGGTTCTTGATTCACTTCTTGATGAATTCAAAAGTGATAGTAGGATTTCAAAAGAAAATAGAAACCAAATTCCGTTGAAAAAACGGCACAAAAAATGTTTCAAATCCAAATAGAAACAAGTTACTAACAACAATCTAAAAAATGCCCAATTGCTTCCACTTCAACTGACTCCATGTCGCCCACAAAGATGTGTCTTTCACCATCACTCAGCTTTTGGTAGCTCAGGCAACCCTGCATAGAAACACTTATATGAGTAGTAGCACCAGGATCTACCCACCAAGTGTTCCTTGGCACTGAAACTAAATTAACCTTAGAACATACCAAATCATAAATTATACCTTTCTTTGCATGCCAAGCGTGATAACCGGTACAATCCTTCTTCATATGTCCTAGCTTTAGACAAAAGAAACAACCATCAGATGATGGTGGTTGTTGTTTCTTTTGAGCATGACCTTTAGCAGCTTTATTTCCTTGACCCTTATACTTCATAGACATCAATGAGGATAAAAGTGATGTCATCTCAACCTTATCGTTTTTAGCAAAATGTTTCTTCATTTCGTCAAGAAAATCCTTAGCCTTAGTAATCTCATCAGATTTTGAGTCCCTAAACGATTATGGAATGCTATTCTTCATGACCATTCGACATATGCAATTAGAACGATCCCATCTCTCATGATCCCTTTTATCAATAGGGGTGCTTTCCGCAGTAAGAGGTGCAAGTTGTTCCTTCCTTAAGGCAATGTCTAAATCCATGCAGCCAAGCACTCTATGTAAGTACTTTTTGCAGTCCTTGAAATTGGCCCCATTAAGCATGAGTACAGAACTGATGTTAGAAGATATGTTGGCAGCAGATGATGCACTCTCTTAAGATAGAACAAAAGTAAACAAACTCACATTAATAAAATAAATAATAGATTCAATATTGGTCTAACCCCGTATCAAGATACCAAACACAACATTAACATCAAGTCTTTGGACAGTAATGTTAACTGCAAGCGGTACTCTTGTTGTAGTGATCAAATATTGACAATAAATTATGTCGAATAATGTGTAATCTTTGGATTAACAAATTATTCACATAGAACCCTTAGAATTATCACATATTTATCACCACATGATATGAATAAAATTCTTATAATTATTGACTTACCTTTGGGTTAGTCAATAAACACTTGAATTAAATTCATATAACCATTTTAATATTCTTGATCAATCAGTATAAACAAAAGAGATCACTTTGGTGACATTATGTTTAACATAATCAATCTCATATTAAAATTAGTAACCAAAATGATATTCTGAACTCGTAAATAGTTAAATAAAATGAGAGTAATAACACAGAAACTGAAAATGGTGCAGTGGTAACTGCTTGAGTTCACTGCTGATGGATTCGAGTTAGAGTCCAGCAAACAGCAATTTATTTTGCTAATTTTTGAAAACCAGCAACTCAAAACTGCATTCTATAAATAGACAATAACCATACTATAAAACAGTAAACAAACAGTAACAACATACATATGCGTAAAACATTAACCGCTGCTATAATAATCACATTAAACTGTTGTAATAACCTCAATAACTGCAATTCAGACAAAACCCAATATCTGCTACTGTAATAATTAAATTGCAAACAACAAACTTTCAAACTGAACTAAAATAAAACTGTAACCGTCATAACTTCCTGTAATTATTACACTGGCATTAACATTATTAAACCAAACATGTCTGAAAACAGTAACTTGAACGGTTGTAATAATGCTCATAACAATCAATGAAACATTAACCCACCAAAGTAACCTTGTCCCTGTATGGATTCTAGCCTGGTAGATGGTTTGGAAGGGAAGAAACCATGTCGTTTTCAACCATGCACAATTCTCTATAGACTCCCTTTTCCGACAGTTCACCTCTCATCTCTGCGAACTACCACTTTTCTGCCTACCTTCTCTCCCTACCCACCCTCCTTCCTCTCTAGCCCCTTTCCACATCAACTGATGAATGTTGTAATGCGTGCAATCAAATAACTACCAAGCAAAAAGCTAAGTAGATCGTATTAGATGGGTCTCTTCTAATCGTCTACTCAAATATGAAGGTAAATTACTCAGGTTTAACACAAGTTGTGCGTGGTGTGAGTTCCACGACTTCCAGATTAAAAACAGAAAAATAATAAATAAAAACAGAAAACAGTTGAAAGATTGGTTAACTTAACAAGACGACAGACAAGCTTAGATTTCGAATCCCCCTAAGATCACCAGAACATTGGCGATCACAAGACCAGCGGTTTTCAATTCTCGTTCAATCAATTCCTAGACACCACCATAACTCCTGACCCTTAGGTTTAAGACTGGCGAACGTTCTCTCTATCCGATCTAACTCCCAAGATTAATTAACCGCTCGTGTGTTCGCTTCTGCAACGGAAAACTAACTGGCGCGATTACTAGTGATTAATGAGTTACTGTAGTGGGTTAACCCTAACTGGTTCCTACAAAGAGAAATTGTTCCAATGAATAGGTTAACTGTTGATTTGGCATTTTGAAGTGAGGCGAACGTTCGCTACTATCCTCGGCTTAACTAGAATATTAACTAGGTGATCAAGCTAGAAAAGAAACGCAAACAACGAAGAACAAATCAAACATGTAAGAGAAACTGATTGAACTTCGAATCTAATTACCGCCAATCCGTGACCGGTTTAAAGCCCTGGGTCACTTAGGGTTCATTTAATCTAATCTCTACGAGTTTAGCTACTCATGTTCATAGCAAAAGAAACAGAGAGTGAAACAGAGTTCATCATGGGAAGAAAGAACAGATAGAAACTGCAAACCCTAATTACGACGACTCTGGCAAAGCTCCGATCTTCGGTAATCATCACTCCTAGCTCTGAGTCTCCAAGGTGGAAAAGATGGCGTCACGATCTCTTATTGGCTCTTCGAACTCTAAACTCTCTCTCGAACTTCTTAAGACCGAAAATTAATCCGTGGAAAAAAGTGTATGTTTAATTGTGGCCGCCGACTTGTATTTATACTTAACCTATTCCCAGCCGGATTAGGTCTTTAGTTTTTGGCAAAAACTTAGGAAGTTTTCGCCGAAAACTTCCTTGAAAAATTGCATTCGGTCGGCTGTTTCTCCTGTGTGGATTTTGCTGAAAGTTTTCGGTGAAGAGAATGAGTTCTCGCCGAAAACTTCACCTTTAAGCTCTGACGGTTTCTTCTGTAATTTTCACAGAAATCTTCAGGGATTTTTCGCCGGAAATT
Organism: Linum lewisii; assembly: GCA_034768395.1. Taxonomy (NCBI): domain Eukaryota; kingdom Viridiplantae; phylum Streptophyta; class Magnoliopsida; order Malpighiales; family Linaceae; genus Linum; species Linum lewisii. The sequence goes on from CM068302.1 coordinate 18,046,970, forward strand.
CCTTTGTAAAGTTGGGCAGAAAATGTGTTGACTTGATTGACTTCTTGTACGATTCCTCGAGGTTCGAATGCCTTAGACACGTCCTTGGTTATATCATTTAACGGCAAAAACCTGTGCTATTACAAAAATACTAGAAAACCATCAAATAGATCCGAAACGGGCCAAAGTACCCGAAATGGCACGAGATAGAGCAGTTGAGTGAATATTCGCTATGTTTCCCTAAAAGTTGTGTCTTAAGCAAAGAAATGTCGCTTAAATGAGGTTGAAAATCACGTCAAATCGAGTGTCATCATCAACCCCACTGGATTCCCCCACACCCTCAACGGCTAAAGGTAAATGTAGATGGTGCGGTCCAGGCTCCTCTTGGTGGCTCCACAGGTTGGGTACTTCGTGCACCCACGGGCATGGTTCTTCATGCTGCAGAGACTCCTTATCCAGGTATTACAGATCCTTTCATTCTTGAACTACTTGCGTGTAGGGATGCGGTTTCTTGTTGCGTCTCTTCTGGCCTGTTTCAGGTGGACTTCGAAGGCGATGCGGAGATGGTTTCAAAGGCCGTGCGTGATCAAGAAAGTTCACGAGCTTAGGGGGGCCATTGTTCAAGAGGTCTCCAGTCTTCTAGCTTTAAGTCCAAGCTTCAAGCTGCTCTCGGTCCGCCGTTCAGCAAATAGAGCCGCCCACTCAGTCGCGCGTATGGCTCTTAGATATCTCCCATGGTTTTTGCCGGTAGTCCTCACTCCCTGGGTAGATTGTAGTTGATTTACCGCTTACTGCCTTGATTCTCCTCTCGGAGCTATCTTCGTAAAAAAAAAACTACAAACTGAAATCAATGAATCGAAAAACAGCATATCGGCATACAACATCAACAAAATTAACCACTTAACATGTCTTTAAACAATCAAAACCAAAAGTGAGTAGAAAACCTTGAAGGTTTTAGTCTCAAAGGAGTAGAAAATCACAATGATTTTAGTCTCCAAAAGGGTTGAGTAGAAAGTCTTGAAGACTTTAATCTCGGTAGGAGTAGAGAATCGTAAGATTCTAGTCTCCAACAAACACATAAGCATGAAGAAAAGAAGAACACAAACACATGAACTAAAATTTCTTCAAGAAACTTATCATAAATCTTCAAGTAATCTAAACCAAAGGTGCTCTGATACCAATTGTTAGTCTTAATTGCTTGAAGATCTTTGGCAGATTAGGATGAAGAATATGATAAACATAGCTGAACCACTAACTTGAAGCCATATTCGAAGAACGGAAGCGGAAGACGGATCTTCGTAAGGTGGGAGATGAATCTTCCAAGGATGTAGTTCCTCTCTTCTTAGATTCTCTCTAATGCGGTATGAGAAGAAATGAGATGTCGAGCTAATCCTTGGGGACCATAACCCTATAGATAGCCAAAGGCTACTTGGTCATTTATAATTTAATATAATTTAGCCCCTCATTAAATTATAAATGACCCATTTGCTATCTACACTTTATCTCCATGACATTTTAGTACCCATGACACATTTACACAATTGGTCACTTAATTTTTGTGTCTTACCTTAAGATAACAACTTTATACATATATGCCCAACTAAGGATTTTTAATCCAACAACAAAAACATAGACTCAAATACCCCTGATGATCATAAGCACCTCTGCATGTTTGGAAAATATAGCTTGTAGAGCATTTCAGAGAACTTTCTTTAAAGAATCAAGATTTTGGCTCATCCTTGTGTTATTATGTGATGGAACAATTCACATTATGCTTTTATCTAGATATATATTTGCATCAGATTGAATGAGGGAAAATCTTTTATCTAACAAAAACACATTTGTCTTGACTTTTGACAAGACGATAGGCACTACAAAAAGCGACGAACTGACGGTTGAAATCATGGGTGTACTACCTTTTAGGGGATGTCCTGGAAAAGAAGGCAAGACAGAGTTCGCCAGACATCGACAAACAGGACACTGAAATTATCCCTACAAGCATTGAAAGAGTTATACACGGGAACATCTACTGTGTATAATCTATTGAAGTATTTCATGATTGTTCACATTATTGATAGGCTAACCTTTTATACAAAGGTTGTAGAGATGTACTGTAATTAGTAGATAAGACTTAAGTGACCTACTATAATTAGGAGATTCGTTTACTTGTTTAGAAATTAGAATATACTATACTCCTAACCCATTCTAACTAATTAGATAAATCATAGTAATAAATTAGCTTATCTGGTTGGCTTTCCACACATATATAAATTGATATACCTGATCAGGGTAAAAAATTTGCTCTTCTTCGCTATACATTCACTTGATATAGCCAAGGGATAACATTCACGATAAGGGAAGGATAAAAATGGTGATAAAGAAAGAAACCAATATACATTATATTTTAACAGCGCACTTCTCCCTCAATGATGACAAATATCAATCAATGCATGACTTATGCATTGCATGGCCACGGGTAGATAAATTGATTCCATCACTACCTGTTGGCCCAAATCTGTCATATGTAAGTGGTTGTGAAGAAGATTCCACCTCCATAGGAGTTTCTGAAGCTGAAGGTTGTTTAACCCTTTTAGGAAAGAAAAAAAAGGTTGTAGATGACCTCTATCTGCTTGACAACGATCATTTTCCATATCTAACTTACCTATCACAACATCATGCATTTCCTTTCTAATGTACAAATACAGGTGGTCTTCCAGCATCTCAGTGTTATAAATGTTACCATCATTTGTATCTTTGGATGTGAAAGGTACTTCAGCATTTTTCAAGTTAAGGGAATTGAGGCTTCAGAGTTTTAACAAGAGTGTGTACCTCCCCAAGTTCCACAAAACAAGCAAAATTATTACAATATTTTGTATATATATGGGGAAACACATGCTGAACCATCAGAGGCTTCATTGGTTCCTAGCAAATGCTCCTTATTGGACTTGTAAGTTTTATCACGTGTGGAGCTTTTTGCACGTAATAATATATATAGCTAGTAATAATATATATGGATAAACTATAAAACTAAGATGATGTGACAGCTGAAGGGATAACACTATGGATAGAGGAATCCAGTGACAAATCACATGCAGACATCCTACTACTGGATACTAAACTATCTTGGAAAAGTATTTTATATGTTATATAAACATTTTATACATGTTATATATAACATTTAACTTATATATGTTAAATTATCCCTGCAAGCATTGAAAGAGTTATACACGGGAACATCTACTGTGTATAATCTATTGAAGTATTTCATGATTGTTCACATTATTGATAGGCTAACCTTTTATACAAAGGTTGTAGAGATGTACCGTAATTAGTAGATAAGACTTAAGTGACCTACTATAATTAGGAGATTCGTTTACTTGATTAGAAATTAGAATATACTATACTCCTAACCCATTCTGACTAATTACATAAATCATAGTAATAAATTAGCTTATCTGGTTGGCTTTCCACACATATATAAAGCGATATACCTGATCAGGGTAAAAAATTTGCTCATCTTCGCTATCCATTCACTTGATATACCCAAGGGATAACATTCACGATAAGGGAAGGATAAAAATGGTGATAAAGAAAGAAACCAATATACATTATATTTTAACAGCGCACTTCTCCCTTAATGATGACAAATATCAATCAATGCATGACTGATGCATTGCATGGCCACGGGTAGATAAATTGATTCCATCACTACCTGTTGGCCCAAATCTGTCATATGTAAGTGGTTGTGAAGAAGATTCCACCTCCATAGGAGTTTCTGAAGCTGAAGGTTGTTTAACCTTTTTAGGAAAAAAAAGGTCGTAGATGACCTCTATCTGCTTGACAACGATCATTTTCTGTAGTAACCCTATTTTGTCCGGATTTTCAAATTATTTTCATACTTAAGATAATCTCCTTTCATGATTTTTTTTTACCCAATTAACAAAAAAATCAAACATCATGTACTCATTTTCGGTTCTCAAAATATGAACTAATTTTGAACTAAGTTAGATTATCAAGCTATCTCAGTATATTTTAGTTATCGACTTGAATTTCAATGTCACGTTGGGCTTTCGGCCCAATTTTATGTTGTTGGGCTTTAGGCTCATCTCAACGATTTTGGTTTGGGATTTAGGCTCACAGAAATTTTCTGAAAAAAATATTGAACTTAAAATTACAAATTAATTAAAAAAAATAATGCACAACTATCCATTCTTATCTCTTCACATCCTTCTACCAAAAAATATCTCTTCCTCATTCCTTCTATATAAGCAGCTCCCATACAATGGGAGAAAGGGGGGCAGACACGGCAACAGAAAACCCCTAGGGGACCCAAAAAAAAAACCTTGCAGCCAAAGCTTCTTCTCTTCATGATCTTCTTCTTCTTCTGACCTATTACAGCAACAAGAAACCCCTGAAAACCGCACAAAAAAAGGCATGCCTCTTGCAGCTTCTTCTTCTTCTTATGCTTTCGTGTTTGCTATTTCTGCTTGATCCTACAAAAAAGACTCAGTCATATTAGCTTTAAATGCTCATGAGTAGATGTGCACATTTCATTCTTGCTTCTTTAAAGGGTTAAATGAAGAGTATGAGAATCCATAGTCTTTGTTCCAACATACAAAGTTCTAAACCTATGGATTCCTAGCTTAGATTCCCTATCTCATTTCCGATCAAAGTCTAATGGTGTTTTCCAAAGTTGCATTAATGTCAAGCTAGATGAAAAGCAAACAAACCTATTGCCTTTGTTCCAATGAGCAAAGACCTAAGCGAATAGGTTTCTTGCTTTGAGGCTTGTTCCTAATCCAAGTGTTCAAGCTTTCTATTGTTATCTACTCTCATTCTTGTTACTAACCTCTAACATCTAACATTTCTTTACAAGCATTTCAATCTATGATATACTGACCTCACTAACTCTAGCTACTTACATCCAACATCTCAGTTCCAGCTTTACATTTATGCTTAACAAACATCTAACACTCCTTGTTAAGTTCCCTTTCATTTTTATGTACACTAACATTTATAGTATTTATTATGCGGACTGTCATCTTAATATAAAATTATATGCCACCTATCTAATTTCTTCATGTTAAGCAACCTGTACTTTTCATCTACACGATCCATTTGTTTTTACCACTTACAGTATTGCAAACATACACATTCAATCACAATATCCATCACTAAAATCTAAACAAATCCATATACAATGATAGCCATGATTCTTACTTTCCATATCTCTTAGCTGACCATGAGAAGAGATTTCGAATTAAGCTCCGGGTTTTTGTGTTTTTACTAACGCATCAATAAACCTGTAAATTACAAAAAAAAAACATGTTCAAATCTAGTGTTTCAGATTGTAGAACCTAGAATTAAAGGAGCAAATGTAGTATACACCATGTTACCTTTTCCCTCTTTCAGGAACAGATCGTCGACTTAACGGCTGCTGGTGATTGGCCAAACCGACGACGGCAGATTCATCAAGAGGGAACAAGCAGCAGACGACAGATGGTTGTGAAGAAGATTCCACCTCCATAGGAGTTTCTGAAGCTGAAGGTTGTTTAACCCTTTTAGGAAAAAAAAGGTCGTAGATGACCTCTATATCTGCTTGACAACGATCATTTTCCATATCTAACTTGGAACCTATCACAACATCATGCATTTCCTTTCTAATGTACAAATACAGGTGGTCTTCCAGCATCTCAGTGTTATAAATGTTACCATCATTTGTATCTTTGGATGTGAAAGGTACTTCAGTATTTTTCAAGTTAAGGGAATTGAGCCTTCAGAGATTTAACAAGAGTATTTACCTCCCCAAGTTCCACAAAACAAGCAAAATTATTACAATATTTTGTATATATTTGGAAACACATGCTGAACCATCAGAGGCTTCATTGGTTCCTAGCAAATGCTCCTTATTGGACTTGTAAGTTTTATCACGTGTGGAGCTTTTTGCACGTAATAATATATATAGCTAGTAATAATATATATGGATAAACTACAAAACTAAGATGATGTGACAGCTGAAGGGATAACACTATGGCTAGAGGAATCCAGTGACAAATCACCAAGCATTGATGCAGACATCCTACTACTGGATACTAAACTATCTTGGAAAAGCATTTTATATGTTATATATAACATTTTATATATGTTATATATCACATTTAACTTATATATGTTATGTGTTATCATAAATTTGTTAAGCATACAATATTTAGTCAATAATAGTAGATAATATATATTATAGATAACCTCCAACAAGCCATTTTTTGCAATGTTTTGTCTTCTTTTCAGTTAATACTCATTTATTCATTAGTTTATTTGTTATTTCAATATACTCTAACACCCTTATGAAATTTGTAGGTTTATACATACAATATTCCTAATTAATAAAATAAAATACACAACATTTCTATAAACATATATATTTGCAGAAATGAGATATAGAAGGTGCCACATCAGCATTTTTCATACTTTCCTCCCCTCTCCTTCAATTTAGGATTCACCCAACAACTCTCTCTCTCTCTTAAAGAAAAAACTACCACGTAACGTATTTTGCTCAACCTATTATTAGACTCTTATTTTTTAAATAAAAAATTTCCTACCAATATTCTCTACCCACTTTTTTTGCAGATTTATTTTTGCCTTTATATTTATTTTATGCGACGAACTGACGGTTTAAATCATGGGTGTACTACCCTTTAGGGGATGTCTTGGAAAAGAAGGCAAGACAAAGTTCGCCAGAAATCGACAAACAGGACACTGAAATTCTCCCTACAAGCATTGAAAGAGTTATACACGGGAACATCTACTGTGTATAATCTATTGAAGTATTTCATGATTGTTCACATTATTGATAGGCTAACCTTTTATACAAAGGTTGTAGAGATGTACCGTAATTAGTAGATAATACTTAAGTGACCTACTATAATTAGGAGATTCGTTTACTTGTTTAGAAATTAGAATATACTATACTCCTAACCCATTCTGACTAATTAGATAAATCATAGTAATAAATTATCTTATCTGGTTGGCTTTCCACACATATATAAAGCGATATACCTGATCAGGGTAAAAAATTTCCTCTTCTTCGCTATCCATTCACTTGATATACCCAAGGGATAACATTCACGATAAGGGAAGGATAAAAATGGTGATAAAGAAAGAAACCAATATACATTATATTTTAACAGCGCACTTCTCCCTCAATGATGACAAATATCAATCAATGCATGACTGATGCATTGCATGGCCACGGGTAGATAAATTGATTCCATCACTACCTGCTGGCCCAAATCTGTCATATGTAAGTGGTTGTGAAGAAGATTTCACCTCCATAGGAGTTTCTGAAGCTGAAGGTTGTTTAACCCTTTTAGGAAAAAAAAAGGTCGTAGATGACCTCTATCTGCTTGACAACGATCATTTTCTGTAGTAACCCTATTTTTTCCGGATTTTCAAATTATTTTCATACTTAAGATAATCTCCTTTCATGATTTTTTTTACCCAATTAACAAAAAAATCAAACATCATGTACTCATTTTCGGTTCTCAAAATATGAACTAATTTTGAACTAAGTTAGATTATCAAGCTATCTCAACATATTTTAGTTATCGACTTGAATTTCAATGTCACGTTGGGCTTTCGGCCCAATTTTATGTTGTTGGGCTTTAGGCTCATCTCAACGATTTTGGTTTGGGCTTTAGGCTCACAGAAATTTTCTGAAAAAAATATTGAACTTAAAATTACAGATTAATTAAAAAAAAATAATGCACAACTGTCCATTCTTATCTCTTCACATCCTTCTACCAAAAAATATCTCTTCCTCATTCCTTCTATATAAGCAGCTCCCATACAATGGGAGAAAGGGGGGCAGACACGGCAACAGAAAACCCCTAGGGGACCCAAAAAAAAAAAACCCTGCAGCCAAAGCTTCTTCTCTTCATGATCTTCTTCTGACCTATTACAGCAACAAGAAACCCCTGAAAACCGCACAAAAAAAGGCCTACCTCTTGCAGCTTCTTCTTCTTCTTATGCTTCCGTGTTTGCTGTTTTGCTTGATCCTACAAAAAAGACTCAGTCATATTAGCTTTAAATGCTCATGAGTAGATGTGCACATTTCATTCTTGCTTCTTTAAAGGGTTAAATGAAGAGTATGTGAATCCATAGTCTTTGTTCCAACATACAAAGTTCTAAACCTATGGATTCCTAGCTTAGATTCCCTATCTCATTTCCGATCAAAGTCTAATGATGTTTTCCAAAGTTGCATTAATGTCAAGCTAGATGAAAAGCAAACAAACCTATTGCCTTTGTTCCAATGATCAAAGACCTAAGCGAATAGGTTTCTTGCTTTGAGGCTTGTTCCTAATCCAAGTGTTTAAGCTTTCTATTGTTATCTACTCTCATTCTTGTTACTAACCTCTAACATCTAACATTTCTTTACAAGCATTTCAATCTATGATATAATGACCTCACTAACTCTAGCTACTTACATCCAACATCTCATTTCCAGCTTTACATTTATGTTTAACTAACATCTAACACTCCATATTAAGTTCCCTTTCATTTTTATGTACACTAACATTTATAGTATTTATTATGCGGATTGTCATCTTAATATAAAATTATATGCCACCTATCTAATTTCTTCATGTTAAGCAACATGTACTTTTCATCTACATGATCCATTTGTTTTTACCACTTTCAGTATTGCAAACATACACATTCAATCATAATATCCATCACCAAAATCTAAACAAATCCATATACAATGATAGCCATGATTCTTACTTTCCATATCTCCTAGCTGACCATGAGAAGAGATTTCGAATTAAGCTCCGGGTTTTCGTGTTTTTACTAACGCATCAATAAACCTGTAAATTACAAAAAAAACATGTTCAAATCTAATGTTTCAGATTGTAGAACCTAGAATTAAAGGAGCAAATGTAGTATACACCATGTTACCTTTTCCCTCTTTCAGGAACAGATCGTCGACTTAACGGCTGTTGGTGATTGGCCAAACCGACGACAGTAGATTCATCAAGAGGGAACAAGCAGCAGACCACATATGGTTGTGAAAGGTACTTCAGCATTTTTCAAGTTAAGGGAATTGAGCCTTCAGAGTTTTAACAAGAGTATTTACCTCCCCAAGTTCCACAAAACAAGCAAAATAATTACAATATTTTGTATATATGGGGAAACACATGTTGAACCATCAGAGGCTTCATTAGTTCCTAGCAAATGCTCCTTATTGGACTTGTATGTTTTATCACGTGTGGAACTTTTTGCACGTAATAATATATATAGCTAGTAATAATATATATGGATAAACTATAAAACTAAGATGATGTGACAGCTGAAGGTATAACACTATGGCTAGAGGAATCCAGTGACAAATCACCAAGCATTGATGCAGACATCCTACTACTAGATACTAAACTAGCTTGGAAAAGCATTTTATATGTTATATATAACATTTTATATATGTTATATATAACATTTAACTTATATATGTTATATGTTATCATAAATTTGTTAAGCATACAATATTTAGTCGATAATAGTAGATAATATATATTGTAGATAACCTCCAACAAGCCATTTTTTACAATATTTTGTCTTCTTTTCAATTAATACTCATTTATTCATTAGTTTATTTGTTATTTCAATATACTCTAACTCCCTTATGAAATTTGTAGGTTTATACATACAATATTCCTAATTAATAAAATAAAATACACAATATTTCTATAAACATATATATGCAGAAATGAGATATAGAAGGTGCCACATCAGCATTTTTCATACTTTCCTCTCCTCTCCTTCAATTTAGGATTCACCCAACAACTCTCTCTCTCTCTCTTAAAGAAAAAACTACCACGTAACGTATTTTGCTCAACCTATTATTAGACTCTTATTTTTTAGATAAAATATTTCCTACCAATATTCTCTACCCACTTTTTTTGCAGATTTATTTTTGCCTTTATATTTATTTTATGCGACGAACTGACGGTTGAAATCATGGGTGTACTACCCTTTAGGGGATGTCTTGGAAAAGAAGGCAAGACAGAGTTCGCAAGACATCGACAAACAGGACACTGAAATTCTCCCTGCAAGCATTGAAAGAGTTATACACGGGAACATCTACTGTGTATAATCTATTGAAGTATTTCTTGATTGTTCACATTATTGATAGGCTAATCACGTGTGAATTTCAACCCACAACATTAAAGGTCATATTCCACGGGGTCCTCTCATAAACCAATACTCACACTTCTCATAGACGGTCTAAACATTTGAAATTGGTTTGTTTTGATAAGAAATTCAGAAACAAAAGCAAAGATTCGCAATACTAACAAAGATTAAACAAGGAGAAAGGTGGATCAAATCAAAGACAAAGGGGGTTCTCTTGGTGGGTAGTTTCATCATGCACAAGAGGACTAATTGAACAAACAAGCCAATCAAGATCGAGTTTGCATTCAGATGACCATGCATTTCACTTCTATAGACTCAATGCACTCTCGTAGCACCAAATCCCTATCCTAAAACCACTCAACTTAGGCTCTCGCTCTCAAGCTAAGTGAAAAAGGATGCATTCTAAGTGTTTGATGAAATGCCAAGACACAAGACCCTCTCTTAAGACACTATGACCACAAGGCTAAGCACAACACTCTCATATCAATGCCCTGACACTAAGAGATTCACCAAAAAGCCTTTTCAAAACTGTAAAACCCCAACCAGATGGGCCTTAATCAATACAGCGGAACACTAACAAGGGTGTTACGATGCACGAATATCACAAGAAATTGATTTTTCGTCATAACTCAAGTAAATCTCTTTAAGAGTTTAAAAACAACTCGTAATGATCTGAAAACTTATATCTTCATTTAATCATGAACCAACAGATTTCCTCATGAACTCATAACAGAGGAGGAGTCACATGCTCCTCAGATACCACAAGCGTTTCACTTCTTCCATACCGTTCAACAAGCATTTCTCATATACTTAGTCTCACTGACATCATATGGTACAGAACAGGTTACGGAACATAGACATATACACAATATGTGACTAACCATGACATATGCATATGACAAAGTAGTGTATCTTAAATCGTGTGAAAACTCAAAATCAGAGGACGAGGATCAAGACACATTCTTCCGATTCTACCTGGCCTCATCACCACGCTTGCCAACCCAAAAAGCTCTCCTAGGTGGCGTGTAGCTCTTGTAGAATCAAGTGTACACCTGCACAGACTACTAACGGTCTGGGGGAACAAATAAGGGTCAGTGCTACTTAACTGAGTGAGAGCCTTGAGCCCTGGGTCATACTAAGGTGCAAGCAAGTCACGTAACAAGTATGGCAACATGTATCACATAAGGTCACCCTGAAAACCCTACTTGTTAGCTCATATTTTAATTGGGATCCCGGCTCACATATGCTGGTAGACTCCCGGGCAGAACAGGCAGTACCCAACCGGTACTTCATAAACATACAGCTCTCCGCGGTAAGAGCCTTGAAAAACCGTTCAGTCATTAGGCTCAACCGTCCTAATGACCTACTCCTAGCATAATTGACCATACATGGTTTTCTGCAACATATCATACATACAGTCTCCAGCATACGGGCCCTATCTACGTGATCAAGCAATTCCAGATTATTCTCCTTGAATCATCAATCTAAGTGAGTTGTTATCACAATCAGATCACAACAGAACACGAATATCATATCATGTATAATATCAAGTAAGCAGAACAAGTACAATAACAAATTCATGTATACATATCAATAACAACAATTCACATACGGCCCTAGGGTTGTAGGCCACTATCCTAACATGCATATAATTCTTAATAATTAATGGACACATAAAGGAACGTCTAACCCGGTAGGATACGCAGGAGACCCTCACCTTAGCCTAAAAGAAACTCCTGAATTTGTCCTAGAACTCCGTCTCGTCATCCTGATTCTACAGGTTTTGACGGCTCGTCAAACGGAGCCCTAACGAGTGAGTTATGGCCGAATCTCCGAATCAACATTATTTGCCCTGCCAAACAGCACCTTAGTGACGAACTTCTAACAAGGACCACAAACTTTCAGAAATTACCAGAGAGTCACTTAACTTCCAGTAATTGCAAAATGGCCACGGAACTCCCAATAAATGCTTCCAAGGTCCTTCTTCTTCCCCGATTCCTCCTTGGCCGCCGGCGAGCTTAGCTGCCGTCGACGAAACCTCTACTGTCTCCCAACTTCCTGGGGTTCTCGGTCTTTGACCCGGATCATCCCTTGACCTTCTTCTCTCTCCTTGATTCCGACCGTTCGAACCCATCGGTCAAAGCCCGAGCTTCTTCGATTCATCCTCGACTTTCGTGCTAAGACATCCGATGCTACAAAACCACAGCCCCACCGATCTCGTTTCCTGTGCAACCCCCGTAACCGCCAGGTCTCTCTCCCCCTTTCTCTTTTTCTTCTTTTTTTTCTATCTTCTAGTTCTTCCTCCCTTTCTTTCTTTCCTTCCTTTCTTTCTTTTTCCACTTCCAGAACACACCCCTTCCTCCTTAATGGGCTCCTCTTGTTCCTTTCCCCCACATTTGTCTAATTTTTAACTTACCTAACCTAATAATGAAGATGCCAAAACTAAGCTATACGTGGAGGATTGGAGGCATCCCTCCCCACGTGAACCAACCTTTACTTGTTCCCATTTCTTTCTCTTCAAATAATTCATGCCAATAATTTGAGTTTGTCTCCTTCCATTCTTGTCAAATTATTAACATACATGCTTTTGTCTCATGTGTTTAATAATATGATACCAACGGTGATTATTATACGCGTGTTTTAATTTGTATACTTATATCGTATCAAACATAGTCGATATTACCTCGAATCATTTGATATTTCTGGAGTGGTCGATATGGGATGTTACAATTCCTCCCCTCTTAAAAGATTTCGTCCTCGAAATCCACACTCTAATGTTCACCTCTAACAGTCTCATCACCAATCTAACCAATTATTGTTCTGACGCATAAGTGATTTCGAGCAAACAAGCATATAACATGTAACCCGTTAGGTTTCAAATTTTAGATATACGATACATATACTAAGTGATCACAACAAGAGTACAACAATCATGTCACATAACAAGTCATCAATCTGCTAAGTAAGCATCTACAAGTTCGGGATACTTCTCTCTCATACTCATCTCTGTCTCCCACGTAGCAGACTTACTTTCATGATTTCTCCACACAACCTTTAACATGGAAATCTGCTTACTCCTCAAAGTTCGAACTTACGTGTCCATAATCTGAACTGGTACTTCCTGATAATTCGAATCCTCATCCAACTCTACCTCATCAGGCTTGATGATATGAGTAGGATCCATATAGTACTTTTTCAGCATGCTCACATGAAACACATTATGAATTCTTTCTAGGTCACTAGGCAAAGCTAGAGCGTAAGTCACCGGTCCCGCCTTACCAATGATATCCTACGGTCCAACATACCTTGGAGCTAACTTTCCCTTCTTAAATTTCATTATACCTTTCCAAGGAGATACCTTAGGAAAGACCTTTTCACCAACCTCATAACTTATTTCTCGAGCTCTACCGTCCGCATACTGCTTCTGATGGTCTGGAACCACTCTAAGTCTTTCACGAATAATTGTCACCTTATCAAATGTTTCTTGGACCAACTGTGGCCCAGAGCAATTCACCACGTGGAAAAATTTAATTTTTCATTCGAGAAAACGAAAAGGAAAGGTGTTATCATTGAGTTTTGCCCACTTGGGGGTGTCGGCAAGTACGGGTGAACAAGTGTGTATTACGAGATCGTCTTAAATTCGTTAGATAAAGTATCGATACGATCTATTGGCATCTCTTGGTTCACCTGACATTCGTAGGAATTCTGAGAAACATAATTCTTACCAGCTAGCCAGAGATTAAAGAACGTATGCACCGTCTGAGACCATACATGCTTAGGTCCCAGGCAAAAACCCCAAGAAGGAGAATAAGGGTACAATCATGAATTTGAGGAAATACTAAGGCATGCGGGATGGGTCTTCTGTTCGATTCCGCCGAATTGTTCCTTCGGGAGGATTTTCTTGACGCCTTCGCCGGTCTATATGTTTGCATATTTTCAGGATGAAGGTGATAGCCACGAAGAGAAGAATGACCATCAGGAGGATGAAATTTATCCCACACAAGGTTTCCGTTTCATCGGGGCAAGTCATCTTTCTTTAGAGAATGACTTAGAGGAAGGCATCAATTTAAATGCGCAAAGGTCACGGTTAGCTTGTCAAGAAGCCGTCGTTCGGACTCGAAAGTCAAAAGTAAAAGAATGACATGACAACACAGGCTCAGTGCTTTAGCGGTGCCTCAAAAGTAGAGCTGATGCGGTGGACCATTCTCAGCCGCCCACGCGTCCTCGCCGAAAGCGAGAGGTTTCTCAGCCGTCCATGTGTCCTCGCCGAAAGCGAGAGCTCTACGTAGATCTTGTATCAGAGATCAACGTTTCCTTCGTTTGGGTATTTAACCCGGATGAAACTCGGTTCCGAGTGTCCTCCGCATCGTACTTTGAGGGGATTTCATCGATGCTTACGGGAGATTCGTATGGAAGGAAGAAATGCAGGAGCGATTCCATTCCTCAACCTTTTTCCCTCCACCGAGAGTCCACCAGTCCCTTCTGGTAATCCTTTCTTGACCGATTTCTGTCCCTTTTGCGATTCTATTAAAATGGAATGGACACTAGACAGTAGCTGCCCTAATCACATGACTCCGAATGAAAACTCCTTCGTTTCTCTAGATCGTAACTTTCACCAACTCGTTTCCTTTGGAAAGGGTTCCAAGGCCAAGTCCAAAGGGAAGGGTGACGTTAGGTTGGGTCCCTTAATTATATCAGACGTGTTACTGATGCCTAGCATGGCCGGTAGTTTCATTAGCATGAGCCAGCTTATGGAACTGAATTTTTCCTTCATTTTTAAGGGAGGGTGGTGTACCATTTTTGATCAGTTCGGAAACCCTTTTCTCTCTGTACCAAAAGTTGGCAGGTGCTTTCCGCTTAACATGGCTCATGTTACGCAGACTGGAGTGGCCATCAGAGGAAAACCAGACCAAGCGGAAACAGTCAAGATTTGCTGCGGAAAGAAGCGGGTTAGAGACGGAATGCAAGAAGCGGCCAGTAAGATACTAGAGGCCGACAAGGGGAAGAAGCGAGAGCGTCCGATCGAGTTAGTGGATCTTTCACGGAGTTAGTTCTGAAGACACGGCCTGAATGGCCGTTTTGTATGACCAGTTCATGTACCCAGTACCTTCTTAATAATAATAATAATAGTTTCCTTCTTCCGCTTTTATTCACTCAAACCAACTCAAACGCAAGATCATAGCTTAAAACATGAATTACCACAAGAGTTGTACGAAACTATAGTGGTCTACTCATCATGCAAGTTCTTGCGATCGAGTTCCCAACGTCGTTCCTCCGCTGCCTCTAACGTCAGCTTCCAGAGGACGAAAAATTGACCACATAAAAGGATTAAGGCAAAGATTACCAACCCTACGTTACTCTCACTGCCATCCTCTTGATAGCTCATTTTCGGAATTGAGAGAGTTTACTAATCAATGGAGAGAAATGAAAGAGAGATGGTGATGGTGGTCAAGTTTTCAAAACTTGATCTTTATGGAAGCCAATTTCAAAAAGAAAGTGGTCAAAATAATTGTGACACCACTCACTCATGTCGGTACGTAAAGACAAGAGAGGTGGCCAATAAGTCAAGGGCTAGAAAAATAGGGTTCGTCCCTTTAAATAGACGGTACCGAAATGCCTTGGATAACAGAGTAGAAGTCGGAAAGAAATACCTCATTCGTCTCTTTTATATCCACGAAATGGCTACGATTCCCGTTTGCCAGTGCGGGGAAGCCACGATTGTAACCACATCCTGGACGGAAGAAAATCCAGGGCGAAGGTTCCTTAGCTGCAAAAGACGTCGCGTGGTAAGTCAAAAATGCTTCTCAAGTTTTGACTATCCTTTCAATTAACCAGAAACTCATCTATCCCCTTGATCTGTGACAGAGGATGAACAGCTATTGCAATTACTTTGCATGGTTTGATCCCCTGATGCAACCTCGAGCCAAAGTCGTAATCAACGGGCTCTTACGAAAATTAAACATCTACGAGCGTACCTTCGGAAGTGAAAGACAAGCAATTTCAGGGGAGACCACTCCCGATACTGCTACATCATCTGCATCTTCCGTTAGGAACAAGGCTAATAATGGTTTTTGTAACATAAAGGTTACCTACCAGACTTTCTTAGCAGTCCTTGCCTTGGTTTGTATCCTTATCGGAACTCTTATCGTTCACGTGTTAAGCAAGTAAATTCTTGCTTTTATCCATGGAGGTTTCTATGTTTTTCCTTTTAAAATCATAGGAATGGCTTCCGCATCAGATCGATTTTTCAGCGTTTCTTGGTAACCCAACGCTATAACATATGAATCCTCAGCATCTTGAGACATGGACTCCCACCGAGTCCTCGCGTGCCCTCGAGGCAGGAAAACAGAGTAGCGTAGTCGCTCATCCGGTGTAGCATTCAGATGACTATACACCATTCTCATATCACGAAGCCAATCAACGGCTGCTTGAAAATCTGAGCTTTCTCCCTCAAAAGGGACTCCACCTAACTTTTTCATCTTATCATAATCTAATACTGCAGGTGGCGGTTCTACGGAACATCGTCACCTTGCACAGAATTCTCGTGTACACTTGCAGGAAAAATGGTCTTTTAATGATCCTCTTTCAGAAAACATTCAATAATCAGAAATCTTCTTTTTCACTTTAAAAAGGTTTTCAAAAATCATTCTCAAATCATGATGCCCATGTACAACTGACAATGCATCACACAAGACATGACCGCTCGATCGCCAGTGCAAGTACGGGCATGGAATACCTCCCCTCTTTTGGGGTTCGCGACGTCCCAAGAGAAGAAGGTAGCATACCTATAATGCAGAAGACAACCAGCTCTGATACCAACTTGTAACACCCCAATCAGATGGGCCTTAATCAATACAGCGGAACACTAACAAGGGTGTTACGATGCACGAATATCACAAGAAATTGATTTTTCGTCATAACTCAAGTAAATCTCTTTAAGAGTTTAAAAACAACTCGTAATGATCTGAAAACTTATATCTTCATTTAATCATGAACCAACAGAGTTCCTCATGAACTCATAACAGAGGAGGAGTCACATGCTCCTCAGATACCACAAGCGTTTCACTTTTTCCATACCGTTCAACAAGCATTTCTCATATACTTAGTCTCACTGACATCATATGGTACAGAACAAGTTACGGAACATAGACATATACACAATATGTGACTAACCATGACATATGCATATGACAAAGTAGTGTATCTTAAATCGTGTGAAAATTCAAAATCAGAGGACGAGGATCACGACACATTCTTCCGATTCTACCTGGCCTCATCACCACACTTACCAACCCAAAAAGCTCTCCTAGGTGGCGTGTAGCTCTTGTAGAATCAAGTGTACACCTGCACAGACTACTAACGGTCTGGGGGAACAAATAAGGGTCAGTGCTACTTCACTGAGTGAGAGCCTTGAGCCCTGGGTCATACTAAGGTGCAAGCAAGTCACGTAACAAGTATGGCAACATGTATCACATAAGGTCACCCTGAAAACCCTACTTGTTAGCTCATATTTTAATTGGGATCCCGGCTCACGTATGCTGGTAGACTCCCGGGCAGAACAGGCAGTACCCAACCGGTACTTCATAAACATACAGCTCTCCGCGGTAAGAGCCTCGAAAAACCGTTCAGTCATTAGGCTCAACCGTCCTAATGACCTACTCCTAGCAGAATTGATCATACATGGTTTTCTGCAACATATCATACATACAGTCTCCAGCATACGGGCCCTATCTATGTGATCAAGAAATTCCAGATTATTCTCCTTGAATCATCAATCTAAGTGAGTTGTTATCACAATCAGATCACAACAGAACACGAATATAATATCAGGTATAATATCAAGTAAGCAGAACAAGTACAATAACAGATTCATGTATACATATCAATAACAACAATTCAAATACGGCCCTAGGGTTGTAGGCCACTATCCTAACATGCATATAATTCTTAATAATTAATGGACACATAAAGGAACGTCTAACCCGGTAGGATACGCAGGAGACCCTCACCTTAGCCTAAAAGAAACTCCTGAATTCTGTCCTAGAACGTCCGTCTCGTCATCCTGATTCTACAGGTTTGACGGCTCGTCAAACGGAGCCCTAACGAGTGAGTTATGGCCGAATCTCCGAATCAACATTATTTGCCCTGCCAAACAGCACCTTAGTGACGAACTTCTAACAAGGACCACAAACTTTCAGAAATTACCAGAGAGTCACTTAACTTCCAGTAATTGCAAAATGGCCACGGAACTCCCAATAAATGCTGCCAAGGTCCTTCTTCTTCCCGATTCCTCCTTGGCCGCCGACGAGCTTCAGCTGCCGTCGACGAAACCTCTACTGTCTCCCAACTTCCTGGGGTTCTCGGTCTTTGACCGGATCATCCCTTGACCTTCTTCTCTCTCCTTGATTCCGACCGTTCGAACCCATCGGTCAAAGCCCGAGCTTCTTCGATTCATCCTCGACTTTCGTGCTAAGACATCCGCTGCTACAAAACCACAGCCCCACCGATCTCGTTTCCTGTGCAACCCCCGTAACCGCCAGGTCTCTCTCCCTCTTTCTCTCTTTTCTTCTTTTTTTTCTATCTTCCAGTTCTTCCTCCCTTTCTTTCTTTCCTTTCTTTCCTTCCTTTCTTTCTTTCCTTCCTTTCTTTCTTTTTTTCCACTTCCAGAACACACCCCTTCCTCCTTAATGGGCTCCTCTTATTCCTTTCCCCCACATTTGTCTAATTTTTAACTTACCTAACCTAATAATGAAGATGCCAAAACTAAGCTATACGTGGAGGATTCGAGGCATCCCTCCCCAGGTGAACCAACCTTTACTTGTTCCCATTTCTTTCTCTTCAAATAATTCATGCCAATAATTTGAGTTTGTCTCCTTCCATTCTTGTCAAATTATTAACATACATGTTTTTGTCTCATGTGTTTAATAATATGATACCAACGGTGATTATTATACGCGTGTTTTAATTTGTATACTTATATCGTATCAAACATAGTCGATATTACCTCGAATCATTTGATATTTCTGGAGTGGTCGATATGGGATGTTACAAAAACTCAATTGAATAAAAATCCACATGCACAACAAGTGTTCGATAAAATGCCCAAGAGAGAAATCAAGTTAAAATGATTGAAACAAGATGATCTAATCTCTAAGAACACACTCATTTCAATCCCTAGACCTACAATCTATGCAATCCAAGTACTCTCATGCATCAAATCACATTGAATGGACCAAATCAAGCAAACATGGCATAAAATGGCATTAAGAACAAGTCTAGAAATCATCCTCATACAACCAAGATTAATCATGGCAAGTCTATACAATCATGCCTCTATCATGGCACAACTAATCTACCCATCCAATAATGAACCCTAGAAACTCAGCCACACGTGGCCAAGGGAGTAAAGAGAAAAGAAGGAAGAATGGTCACCAAGAACACCATGGATGAATCCTTGTGATGATCTTCACTTCTCCACTTGTAAGCACTTCTCCCAAGGTTTGTTGGCTTCAATCCTAGCTCCAATGGCTTCAAATTTCTCCAAAAATGTGTTCTAGGGTTTGAGGGTTCGTGGGTATGTGTTTGGGGTTCAAGGAAGATCAAAGAATCCTCCAAAGAGTAAAAAACGAGAGTATTTATAGTGCAGGTGGAAGTGCACGGCGTGCACCCCTGCACTCTGCAGAAAACTCGATCTTGTAATGCTCATATATCCCTCTTCCGAACTCCAAATGACCTTCTATTTGCTCCTATGTGCTCCTTATCTTCTGTGCTTTGATGCCATAACCTGAAAATGCACAGAGAAAACTCCAATAGACCACGAATTTGGCTCCAAAGTGGCAACCGGGCAACAAATGGACACTTTGCACAAAATATCAATAAAACATATAGAGCATGACATCTCACAATTAAACACAGGCATTTCATAGGTCAATCATAGGCTCAAAATACACTAAATAAAGTCACATCAAATTCCCCTACGACTAAGCTTTGCTTGTCCTCAAGCAAATGAATTAGAAAACATCCAAGTTCACAAATGACAAGATCGGTCACATTGAGATTCAAGCAATTACAATTTGGCTTAGACTGTTCCACGAACAAACTTAACCTACACAAGTAAGAACGTCAACCAAACAAGTCTAGACCTCACTATTTTCTGCACACTTCAAGTAATTGATCCAGAAAATCTGACCACGACAACACCAACTCTAATCAAAAGGTCTTAAACTCGGGATATGATGCGGTTTAGGTGAAGGTACGAAGTATTTGGAAAATGGTGAGTAAACGTGATGTGGCTATCAACTCGACTTCATCCGCCTCTAGATCTGCACTTTACAAGCTCTAGCTAGGATCACTATAACAAGGGCCACTTTTAAGAACTCTTTTTTTTCTTCTTCTTTTTCTACTGCATACTAGTGCTCGATCCAACACTTCACTTATGTGTTGGACCTGCCTAGCTCACAGCCTTTGCCTATGGTAGTGCTCAACCCGACACTTCACTTAGGTGCCGAGCTTGCCTAGCTTTTCTTACGGCACTTCAAGAATTTGAAAAACTTGAACACTTTCTTCACACACTAGCCACTTGATTTGTTGAATTAGCCACTTGATTTCAGCTAGCTATAACTCTCACAAAAGATTTCGAATTGAATTTCCGTCTAATCTCAAGCCACAATCACGAGGGATCAAAAAGGTGATAAAAACATGGAGTGGAGCTGAAAATGTGTGTAAACCAACAAACAGGCCAAGGCTCAACGGGGTTATCCTAAAGGAAACTGATTCGGGTAGGCAATTTGGCTGAAAGTGGTGAAACTCTAATTGCCTTTATCATCTTAGAACGGTGTTATCGAGGGACTTTAATCAATTCAAATTACAAGAGTGATCCAATCTATGTTCTGGTCTAGACTCATTTGATATTAGTGCCAACATGCTGGTTACAGGTTCTAAGTGGAACAACCTAAACATCATTGCGAAAGCTTGAAGTCAATTAAACACCAAAAGTCAAGAACTGAATGATTCTACGATAGAGGAATTTGGCATTCAATCAAAATCATGCACATCATCAAAGCATAGCATTAGACTTCTACCGACAAACAATCACACCAAACCTCAAATCCCCCCTACGACTAGCATGAGCATTGTCCTCAATGATCAAGAGAGAGAGGGTAAGGTGGAACGAATATACCGTGCGGTGAAGAAGAGAAGCCAGAGATGAAACACCAGGTCAAGTAACATGTTCAGGACGAGGACCTGAATCAGGGGTACCTGTAGAAAACAAGAGAGGGCACACCACACAAACACAACCCATAGTCGACAATATGAGAGTACGGATGAGATGCGAGATCCATAGTAAAAAACAAGTGCAAAGACCGAAATGAAAAGAGAAAGTCAGAAGTCAAACACAACACAACATGCAGTCATAAACATAAATAAAAGAAAGGAAAACACAAAGTCCTGAGAAGTGTAGGGCCTTGTGGCACTCAGTAAGGGTGTGGCTCCTAGTGAAAAGGTCACCGAGGTCGATAGCTCACCACACATGAGTACTAGAATGACACTTCCTGTAAAAACAGCAAATGGAAAACCACAATGTGCGGAGCAAGGCATACACCGAGCGCACTATTAGATCAAGAACAAGCCAAATTTTCATGGGCAAACCGTCATGAACAAATACCACATGAAAAACCAATGAAAAACCAAATCATAATCACCCCAATACCTCATTAACACCCCCCAAACGAATCAAACAATGAAATAAATTGTGGAAAAAAATGCAGGGGGGTGCACGGCGTGCACCAGGGTGCTGAAAAAATTTTCAAATTCTCCTGGACAACACGTGCACCAACCGTGCACCTCTCCAGCACAAAATAAATTTTTTTCACCTCAAAAAATGATCAAAACATCGTCAAATCAACCCAAAACGGATCCCGAACTTCAGAATTTCAACACCTATGAGATCACAAAGGATACCACAACAACTCAAGGACCTTGAACACCACAAAAACACACAATCATGCAATCAAAACAAGAAGAAAAGGAATGAAAAACACTCGGGTTGCCTCTCGAGAAGCGCTTGGTTAACGTCTTAAGCTCGACGAAGCACAAGGACAAGCTAAGTAAAATCATCCCAACTCATTACCTCCTTAAAGTCGAATTCATTTCCTTCATGTGGCAAAAGGAACTTGAATTGGATCTTACCAACATTAGGAGGTATGAGCTCGGGTCTTCCGCATGATGAGGAGGGAGCGATGGAGAAGGGGCCAAACCATTTGGGGTGGCTCCTCTCATCGGGTGGCTTCTTAGATTTGCTAGTCTCATCAACCGGTGCGGCTTCCTTGCCCTTCTCGGGTGACTTCTTCACACCTTTCTTCTTAGCCTTAGATGGCGACTTTGGAAGAACGAAAGGTGGAACCTCCTTTACTTCATCCTTTGTCTCCTGCACATCATTAAGTGCAAACAACTCCGCAAGACTATGACGGACAAGGTTAGTGCTATTAGTAGTCGAAGTAAGCTCATGCGGATTCTTAGGATCATGGTGACTAGCATAAGACAAAGTAAACTCCATGCCATTTGAACGGTCAAAGATCATGCTTTATTGTTGACCTTAAGTGTAAGTTTACGACCATAGACATCAATTAAAGCACGAGAGGTTGCTAAGAAGGGTCATCCTAGAATCAAAGGCACATCGGTACCACCCATAACATCTAGAATAACAAAATCCACAAGGAATTCAAAAGCACCAACCTTAACCAACACATCTTCAACAATACCACGAGGGGATGTCACAGATTTATCCGCTAATTGAACATTCATTTGAGTCGGTTTTAGTTCCCCTAGGCCTAGCTTCTTAAACATGCAATATGGCATAACATTGATACTAGCACCCAAATCGGCTAAGCCACTACTTATTGCATGTTCACCAATAGTGCAAGGAATAGTAAAGCTACCTAGATCCTTAAGCTTTTCCGGTGGTCGCTAAGAGAGAATGGCGGAGCATTGTTCATTAAGCTTTGTCGAAGTAACATCTGTTAACTTGCGTTTGTTGGTGAAGATCTCTTTCATGAACTTCGCATATTGAGGCATCTTAGTGATTGCTTCCCCAAAAGGCATTGTGAATTGTACTTTGTCAAGAAGCTCAACAAACCGTTTGAAATCCTTCTCCATGGAATCCGGTTTCAAACGAGAAGGGTAAGGTGGCTTAGGCTTGTACGGAGGCACAACCAGTGCGGGGGGAGAGACCGGAGTAGCACTCGTCGTAGCCTCTTGAGAACCAACCTTATTGGTAGTCTTAGGAACTTCATTAGCCTTGGCTCCTTTATCTTTAACTTCAATCTTATCCATGTCATCATCGGAGTCAACATTTTCCACCAAAACAAAATCATCATCTTGAGCTCTTACAGCTTTAGGTGTGGAATCTTGCACTTGCTTACCACTCCTCAAAGTTACCATCATAAGCTCCTCGGGGCACTTGGGATTAACCTCGGTGTTGGCGGGTAGACTACCTTTAGGTCTCTCCGAGAGTGCCTTGGCAACATGACCCAATCGAGTTGTTAAGTTAGAGATGGAAGCTTGTTGATTCTTAAAGAGTTGGAAAATAGCCGCATTGGTGTCCTCTTGGGATGTTGGAGATCCACCTTCCTTGTTTCGAGGGGGTTTGTTGAAACCGGGTGGTCCATTACCCTTATGGTTATACATTCCCGTTGGATTAGAACCTTGCTCACCACCTTGGTTACCTTGATTTTGATTACCACCTTGAGTCCATTGATTTCCTCATTGGTTTCCTTGACTTTGATTTCCCCCTTGGTTCCATTGGTTGCCTTGATTGTACCCTTTATAACCTTGGAATCCTCCTTGATTAGGCTTATTGTAACCACCTCCTTGGTTCCAAGGACGGTTGTAGTTACCACCTTGGTAATTCCCTTGATGGTTGAAGTTTCCATAGAATCCTTGGGCTTGCACAAATCTTACTTCCTCAATGCTTTCACCTTGGTTAGGCTCGGAAGTAGCGGAAGGACAAACATTAGCATCATGGCCTTGGCCTCCACAACACTAACAACAAAGCACCGAAGCAACCGGTGGATTACACAAATGAGATGACGAAGCCTTAGAGGGATGCTTAGGCATACTAAGATTGCTTACTTGAGAGGCCATGGCATCAATCTTGGACATAAGTAGAGCAATCATGGGATCATCTTCATCTCGGTGCCCCGGTAACTTAGGCTTCTTCCCATAGCTAGACGAATCCTTTGGTGCATCAACACTTATGGCCCGAGAATCATAGTGCGTATCACTTCCATACTTAGACTTAGGAGTTTGTTGTCGAGACCAACTCCTTGTCTTGTTGGCCATCTCCGCGAAGAGTTCTATAGCATCTCCGGGAGTGAGCATCCTTAAATCACCTACGACGGCTTGGTTGATCATCCTTGTATTCTCAAAATCAAGGGACCTAGCAAAGATGTTCGCCAAGATCCATTCGGCGAAGTTGTGATGAGGAAAAGACCGAAGAAGGGCTTGGAACCTATTCCAAGTCTCAGGGAAGAGCTCTCCCTTGTGTTGTGTGAAGTGGTTGATACGATCTCGGATTGCATCCGTCATATAAGGAGGAAAGAACTCTTCGAGGAAAGCTTCGGCTAGGCCCTCCCATGTGGTGAAAGCTCTACTCGGTTGGTTCTCCAACCATGACTTGGCTCTACCTTTGAGTGAGAAGGGAAAGAGCCGGAGTCTCACACAATCCGGGTGCACTTGGTCATTCTTCACCGTATCGCATATCTCCAAGAAGTCCTGGAGACGCCTAGATGGGCATTCTCCGTCAATGTCATTGAACACCACTCCATTTTGCACCATTTGGATCATATTAGGTTTGAGCTCAAAGTTCCTAGCATTGACGGGTCTTCGAACAATGCTAGAGGCGGCCCCTTCGACAGTAGGGCGAGCATAGTCCGCTAAGGTGCGTCTTTCACCTCTTTGTGAGTGGTTATCTTCATTGGTATGGTGAGAATGCTCCGAATGGTTGTCTTCATCTTCATGGTGAGAAATGTTGTTGCGTGTGGCGCTATGAACCAAATGAGAGGGAGAGAAGGTTGGTGGCTCAATCACTTGCGCAAGACCTTGAAGTCGTGCTTGAAGACGAGTGAGTCGCCTCATGCACTAGTACAAGATACCTACAAACAAGCACAACAAAAACACCCAAGTAATACGACAATGCGGAATAACAAAACCAAACAACAAGTAAAAAGGAAGCAAAAACTAAATTGGAAGGAAGTGAATAGATCGGTCCACTACTAAGTGCTTTCAAAGGAATGAGAGAGTCCCCGGCAACGACGCCAAAAACTTGACGTGTGAATTTCAACTCACAACATTCAAGGTCGTATTCCACGGTGTCCTCTCTTAAACCAATACTCACACTTCTCATAGATGGTCTAAACATTTGAAATTGGTTTGTTTTGATAAGAAATTCAGAAACAAAAGCAAAGATTCGCAATACTAACAAAGATTAAACAAGAGAGAAAATTGGTTCAAATCAAAGACAAAGGGGGTTCTCTTGGTGGGTAGTTTCATCATGCTCAAGAGGACTAATTGAACAAACAAGCCAATCAAGATCGAGTTTGCATTCAGATGACCATGCATTTCACTTCTATAGACTCAATGCACTCTCGTAGCACCAAATCCCTATCCTAAAACCACTCAACTTAGGCTCTCGCTCTCAAGCTAAGTGAAAAAGGATGCATTCTAAGTGTTTGACGAAATGCCAAGACACAAGACCCTATCTTAAGACTCTATGACCACAAGGCTAGGCACAACACTCTCATATCAATGCCCTAACACTAAGAGATTCACCAAAAAGCCTTTTCAAAACTCAATTGAATGAAAATCCACATGCACACCAAGTGTTCGATAAAATGCCCAAGAGGAAATCAAGTGAAAATGGTTGAAACAAGATTATTTAATCTCTTAGAACACACTCACTTCAATCCCTAGACCTACAATCTATGCAATCCAAGCACTCTCATGCATCAAATCACAATGAATGGACCAAATCAAGCAAACATGGCATAAAATGGCATTAAGAACAAGTCTAGAAATCATCCTCATACAACCAAGATTAATCATGGCAAGTCTATACAATCATGCCTCTATCATGGCACAACTAATCTACCCATCCAAGAATGAACCCTAGAAACTCAGCCACACATGGCCAAGGGAGTAAAGAGAAAAGAAGGAAGAATGGTCACCAAGAACACCATGGATGAATCCTTGTGATGATCTTCACTTCTCCACTTGTAAGCACTTCTCCCAAGGTTTGTTGGCTTCAATCCTAGCTCCAATGGCTTCAAATTTCTCCAAAAATGTGTTCTAGGGTTTGAGGGTTCGTGGGTATGTGTTTGGGGTTCAAGGGAGATCAAAGAATCCTCCAAAGAGTAAAAAACGAGAGTATTTATAGTGCAGGGAGAAGTGCACGGCGTGCACCCCTGCACTCTACAGAAAACTCGATCTTGTAATGCTCATATCTCCCTCTTCCGGACTCAAAATGACCTCTCGTTTGCTCCTATTTGCTCCTTGTCATCCGTACTTCGATTCCATAACCTGAAACTCCAATAGACCACGAATTTGGCTCCAAAGTAGCAACCGGACAACAAATGGACATTTTGCGCAAAATATCAATAAAAACATATAGAGCATGGCATCTCACAATTAAACACGGGCATTTCATAGGTCAATCATAGGCTCAAAATGCACTAAATAAAGTCACATCAAATTCCCCTACGACTAAGCTTTGCTTGTCCTCAAGCAAATGAATTAGAAAATATCAAAGTTCACAAATGACAAGATCGGTCACATTGAGATTCAAGCAATTACAATTTGGCTTAGACTGTTCCACGGACAAACTTAACCTACACAAGTAAGAACGTCAACCAAACAAGTCTAGACCTCACTATTTTCTGCACACTTCAAGTAATTGATCCAGAAAATCCGACCACGACAACACCAACTCTAATCAAAAGGTCTTAAACTCGGGATATGATGCGGTTTAGGTGAAGGTACGAAGTATTTGGGAAATGGTGAGTAAACGTGATGTGGCTATCAACTCGACTTCATCCGCCTCTAGATCTGCACTTTACAAGCTCTAGCTAGGATCACTATAACAAGGGCCACTTTTAAGAACTCTTTTTTTTTCTACCAAAAAAGCTTTTAATAATACTATATGCATGATGAATCTCATGTAGTCTTAATTGAAGAAAACTAATTTATAAAAGCCTACCCTGTCTCAACTCGGTGGGCTCGCAAGCGGCTCGAATAATATAGCTCGCGAGCTGACCCCTTTAAAGGCTCAATTTAAGAGCTCGTTTACGGCTCGCGATCTGGCTCGAATAATATAACTCGTGAGTTGGCCCATTAAAGGCTCGATTTAAGAGCTCGTGAACCAGCTCAATTATGGGCTCAATCATTCTAACAGTTAATACGAGGTTTAGGACATTTAGGCTAATAAGATTTAGGATTTGAAAATAACATTTTTTGTTTTGACTCTATAATTAAGGTTTAGACTCTAAAAGTGACGGTTAATATAAGGTTCTAGGTGTAAGAATAACAGTTTAAGGTCTAAACTCGATACATTTTTGTTTAGTCTTTAGTGATTAAAGTTTAGAGTTACTAATTAGGGTTTTGAAATTGGAATAATGATTTATTGTTAAGGCTATATATGTTATTGAGATTAATATGGTTTATAGTGTAAGAGTAACGATTCAAGGTTTAAACTCAATACATTAATAAGGGGGGTTTTCACTTAAATAAATAAATAAAATAAATATTAACCTAAATAAATGTCATTCAAAAGTATTGCTATTTGTAATTATAAACGCCCCAGGCCTAGGCGATATCGCCCAGGCCCTAGGCGATATCGCCCCCACCCCTGTAAAAGCCACCCGTGATTAGATTCCCGACCAGAGTCAGAGTCACGGGTCCGAAATAGCCAAGCTTTAGGCGATCTCGCCTAGGACCTGGGCGATCTCGTCTATGGTCTGGGCGATATCGCCTAAAGCCTGGGCAACTAACGAGCCTTTAAATCCTTGTTAGTTTCGGGGGAGAGTCACCAAACCAAAAGTATTACACTTCTAAAATGGCCGACCACACTTTGTCATGAGAATTTCGGATCTAAGTTTTCTGGGGGGGCCGTATCGTCCAGGATTGGACCGGCTTATCCTACGAAGGGGGAAATAATGTCCGTCTGAAGATGACCAAGCGAGCGACCTATGATAGTGTGGTTACCGTGTTTAGGCGGAAAATGGTCTTGGAGCGGATCAGATAATCCAGTCATTTGTCTGGAGAATGCCGATATACAGTTCTGAGGGAAATCTGTCACATTTCATTTCTAGGCCGATATCGGACGACAACGGTGTACAAGTCATATACGACTTAGTTCGCGTGAACCCATTTTTGAAGTTACCGAGTTGTACGCTTTGATGGAAGAGGAGCCGTCTCACTTCTCTGATTTCTTGGGTGTCATTCTAGATCAGATGGCGGAGCAGAGCCAAACGTATGATGGGAAATACATGGCGACCAGTCATGTCGGTCCGGAGGAGGAGGACGGTGATGAAGAGGGGT
This sequence comes from Linum lewisii, assembly GCA_034768395.1. Taxonomy (NCBI): domain Eukaryota; kingdom Viridiplantae; phylum Streptophyta; class Magnoliopsida; order Malpighiales; family Linaceae; genus Linum; species Linum lewisii. Next base: position 18,075,725 of record CM068302.1, read on the forward strand.
TGGCGCGAGATGAATATGTCACCACCGACGATTCTGGTGATGAAAGAAGCCATTGCTCGACGGACGAAGGGAATCCAAATGTCGACGATGACATTGGCCAAACCCACGAAGAAGACGACGATGAAGAAGGGGGAGCCACAGCAAATAGCGTGGAAGTTTATGTGCCACTGGAACATGCCACGAGCGTGGGTGACGACTGTGACGACATCATAATTCCTCCAACTGATAATCCTCTTGGCGGAAGGCGTACGGCATCCACTGGAGAATTAATAAATATGTTATAAGGAAGAATTAAGAAAATCAGAGAGAGTATGTACAAGAGGTTAAGATTCTGATGGCGCCGGATGACAGACATCCAGCGCAGACCACGAGGAACGGTGTCAGCATCTGGTGGGTCACCACCTGCTACGTAGCGATCGGCTATGATCGGGAATCTCTCCAAGGCCCAAAGCTGGACCAGCAAGGTGAAGCCTCCCAAGTCACTTGTACCCCTCTGACTCCCAGCCGTGAAGAAGGCCGCCCTCCCCATGGCCTTATACAGCCATGCTAGTACCGCACTACCCCAAGTGAACGTGGATGCAACCCAAGAGTCCCCAATAAGCCGGAGTAGATGAACTGGTATCAAGTCTCCAGTCCGGTCAGCTAGTAGAATGGTGCCAAGAAGAACCCAAGTGTAGGCTCGTGCGTAGCGGATAACAACATCTGCTGGAGCACCAGCCGGTAGACGATCAAACATTCCCTTCACCCACGAGATCTTCACTGACTATCCCGTAATACTCCCAGCTGGGGGTTGGACACCCAACAACTCCTCACATATAACACTCGGAGGACGTCTGTCCACCGCTACGGTAACCGGAACTCCATCGCTAGGAAGACCCGTAAGTACCTCAACGTCCTCCAAAGTGATCGTCGCCTCGCCATGTATCAGGTGGAATGTGTTCGTCTCTGGCCGCCACCTCTCAATCAATGTTGTGACGAGCTCCTTACACGGTGTGGAACCGAGTAAACGAACAACAGGGAGGAGTCGACACTCTCTCAAGAATGCCTCGTACTCTGCACTCCACTCCAAGCAAGAACTACGCTGTCGCAACTTCAGCGCCTTGCACGCATGAGGGTCACGCCACACTAAAGTAGCCCTATGCTTGTTCTCCCCCCACAATAGAGAACAATCACCAGGTTGAGGCCTAACGCTCTCGGGAATCCGATCCACCAACGGTTCAGCCCATCCATAGTTCGACATCTATTGTATAGTAAATTGTTAGGAAAACTAAGTTAGACTAATTCTCTAACCTCAAAAGGATACTAGTTCTCTAACCTCAAAATTATACTAATTGTCTAACTTCAATATTATACTAATTCACTAACATCAAAATCATACTAATTTTCTAACATAATTCTCTAACCTATCCATAAATAATGACATGGTTCACAATGACATAAGAACAATAAATAATGTATGTACTACGTACCTTGTGTAACGGTGCGAAAAAAGGTCCTCTCCGTTTTATAAAAATCCTACAACGTCAATATGACAGTGTTAATAAATCACTTTGAAAAAAATTATCTACCATAATAACTCTAAACTAATTCTCTAACCTAAAAACCTAAACTAATTCTCTAACCTAAAACCCTAAACTAATTCTCTAACCTAAAACCCTAAACTAATTCTCTAACCTAAAACCTACTAAATTAATGTAATTTAAAAAAAAAATTAGGGAGAAAGGGGACTTACCTTTGCCTTAGGGGGTTAAAGAGTGGTGTGGGGGAATGGTGGGGTTGAAAATGGGGTATTTATAAGGGTTGGGGCGAGTTTGCCCAATCCCTAGGCCTCGGGCGAGATCGCCTGGGGTGCAGCCAGACAGCACTTAATCGGTGGTTGGGCAGATTTGGATCGGATGGATCGGAAATAACAGGGGTGGGGGCGATATCGCCTAGGGCCTGGGCGATCGCCTAGGCCTGGAGCGTTTATATTTACAAATATCAATACTTTTGAATGGCATTTATTTAGGTTAATATTTTTTTTTTATTTAAGTGAAAACCCCTCAATAAGGTCTAGGGATTAAAATTTAAAAGTCACGAATTTGGTTTATAGATTAATGTTTAGAATTACTAATTAGGGTTTGAATAACGATTTAAGGTTTAGGCTATGAAAATAAAAGTTAAAAAGGTTTATGGTGTAAGAGTAATGATTCAAGGTTTGAACTTGATTCATTAATAAGGTTTAGAAATTAATTGTAATGATTTTGGTTTATACTTTATAGATTAAAGTTTAGAGTACTAATTAGGGTTTGGAATAACACTTTCAGATTTAGGCTATGAAAATTAAGGTTAATAAAATTTATGGTGTAAGAGTAACGTTTCAATGTTTAAACTCGATTCGTTAATTAGGTTTATAGCTATAAAAGTTAAGCTTCATAGATTTTACGATATGAGATTGACGGTTTCTTAACGAGCTCGATCTCGATAAGTTTGACGAGATCGACTCGAAATGAGCGTTAATGAGCCTGAGCTCGTTAAGCTTGTCGAGCCGAGCTTGACAAGCTTGTTGAGCTCGGGCTCGTTAAGCTCGGCTCAGCTCGACAAGCTTGTTGAGTTCGGGCTCGTTAAGCTCGGCTCAGCTCGGCAAGCTTAACGAGCTCGGGCTCGTTAAAACTCATTCCGAGCCGAGCTCGAGCTCTAATTTTTCTAACGAGCCGAGCTCGAGCTTGAATCGAGCCCAAGCTAGCCATATTCCTTATCGAACGGAGCCTGAGCCTGGGCAAAGCTCGGCTCGGCTCATATATATATATAGCCCGCTGACCACATTGCTATTTATTTCATTCATTTCCTCTTTCTTTAACACATGCACTACACCGAAATGTTTATTTAATGACGGAGTGTTAACATCGGTTACTTAACAGCAGCCGCGTAACCACTGTTAAATGGACTGATTTAACAGCGGGCACCAGTGGCTGAGCTAGGAAATTGTTCAAGGGGGTTCGAAATTCGTGGCATTATAAAACTCGAAAGAGAACTAAAAGTGAACATTAGGCCCAATAACCCATCTTTGCCGCCACTTTAATGTTGGGAAGAGAGGAAAAATCAAATGGTATTTTTTATTTAATTTGATTTGAATGAAAGGCTGTGTTGATCCATGGATGAACCAACACAACTCTTCACCATCACACCCTCTATGGACTATAAAAAGAGGCCTCCTCCTCATTTTCTAGACACGCGAATCTACACAAATTCATCTCCTCTCGAAGGTCTCAAAGGTTCTTTAATTTCATAAGTCTTGATTTTGAAGGTGTTAGTAGTTTTATCCCATAAAGTAATTCCTTGTAACCCTAGGCTTTGAAAAGGGTAGGAATGTTCTTTACGGAAAGTGAGTTCGTTCACGATTCTACTAAAATCCGAGTCACAACTTGGTTCGAATTGATTACAAGCCAAAGCCTCTACTTTTCGACTAGAGTGTCGTAAGAGAGCGAATTCTAAGGTTGAAGGGACTTAAGTGATCATGTGAATTCCTTTTCCAATCTGGGTACACGAACTCACGTCGTGTATTGTCAACAAGAATTCGTTCTTAGGAACGTCCTCACTTTCCGTACTAGGTAAATCGAAGCGTAGGTTCCAACACAATAGTCATCACACACTGTTTACAACGAACAACGACGATATTTCATATTCTGAAAATAGTTGAACGCTTCGGTACGCCACTAAAAGTGACGTACTGAGTATGTCACTCTCTGTGAATCAATCTGGAACGTCCGTTTTAATGAACAGATCTAAACCGTAAAAAATAAAAATTAATTTTATAATGTAATTACGTATATCCAATGAGGTCTCCATTTTTTTTCACTTACAAATTCATCACTCATTGTATTGTATTAGTTTTGTTCAATCCACAACTATGTTTTATTTTCAATTGAGTTTATAACTAGGTTAATTAACAGATTCATCTGCACACCCCATCTAACTCCATTTTATTCATTTCATTCTAATTCTATTCTCATCATCTTCTCCGACTCATCATCTTCTCCGACCACATTTCTGCTCATCTACCGCCGACGCCGTCCCCGCCTCCGACTGATGACGAAGTTCCGACGAGTCATCTTCTCTTCAGGCTTCACCTCTTGGAGCAAATACCAAAAGCGAAGAGATCAGAAAATCAAAATCCCTAGATTCTATATCCTCCTCACATCTGGACGCACAAGCTTCAGCCTCAAGATATCTTCAATTCCACCGGGCAAAACATTCCATGAGGCCGCCGAAGAGGCCGATCCAGATGCTAACGACGTGGGTGCGGCTGGGTCAAGGGGTTTCTCGCCCTCGTAGCCAGGTTGGTGGCTCTCGTCCACCTCCGCTTCATCGTCAACAACGCCGACAACCTCTTCGTCTCCGCGGAGGCCTCTATCGGAATCATGGCCGTTGAGAGTTGTCGATGACTCGAACACCGGAATCATGGTAGAGCTTTCAATGGAGCAGCAGCAGAATGCTTTTCGTCCTTGTGGCAAACATCTTCTCAAGAGCGAAACTTATTTTTCACTGCTCGGACTCTTCTCCTTCTCTGGCAGCTCCAACCAGGTATTATCATATTTTCGCTGTTATCCTTTTATTTTGGCGGATACATTTAGTTAATGCTGGTACCAACGGTGTCTGATATGAGATTGGTAGAATTTTTTGTATGAAGGTAGCAATAACAGTGTTGAACCTTAAACAAGTAAGGCTCATGATCCAACTTTTGACTGTATGGACTTAGACGACATAGGATTTGGTAAAACAAAGGTAGTATTTGATGAGATCAGTGTATAATGAGTACAGATGAAGATGAACATCAGCTGATGCAGAATTGCTCTGTTGTTGACAAGATCATGGAGTTAGACCATGTGATGAAAGGAAATGATGATTTCGTGGTGGACAGCAGTGAGATTCCCTGTGTGATTGTGGGAAAAGATACATGCTTGGATATTCATTCATTAGGTGAAAGCAGGATGATAGTGAACAAACAATTTGCATGTAAGTTGGCATTCATGATGTATCTAATCTCTTGTATTTGGATTAGAACGAATTTGTGAAGGATTAAACAACTAATTCGATTTACCTGCAAATGAATTTGTGACTAGATGAACCTGCAACTCAATTGCCTCGTAACTTGATTAATCCAGCCAGTGACCGGTGCATTGGACTGCATGAAATCCGATAGGCTTTGGCAGTGTTTGCTACTAGAGATACTAGTCTCATTGCATCAGGCGCTATATGTTTAACCTGAGGGTTTAATTGCTACTTGCTCAAGTTTATATCTTTCTCAAGGTTTAATTGCTACTTGCTCAAGTTTGTATGTAGAATTGTCCCTCGAAAATGGTCTAGTCGGTCATTCTGAAATGCTACATGGTCTCTAGATCTTCTGAAATGGTCCTGTTGTATAACAAGCTGTAGATCATAGGATCAAATATGAATTGTCTGTGTGAATTTTATGAAAGCTCCTTGCTTTAGAGTTCCTCATTGATTGGACGGCTTTTGTGCTTCTTGTCATATGTTTATATTGATTGTTCTTAACTTATTGACATAGAAGGAGCTTCAAAACTCCATATTTTGCAGCTCCCTTTAGGTCATTACTTTCTGCAACAAGTTTTTGCAGAACTTGTTGCTTCATTGCTCCATTGTTTGTGTATGATTCGTTCGAGTCCGCGTGATATCTTGGTTGCTACAACTTTGTTCGGGACTTTTCGCCCTCTTTGATCATCGAATCATCGAATTATCTTTTTTCGCCCTCTTTGATCATCGAATCATTTTTTTTCGTGCTGCAGATTTGACACTAAGATGTTGCCTCCCTGAAAGAGATAGCAAGGACGCTACAGAACAAGCTGGTAAAGAAAATTCGTGCCTCGAGGGCTTTGCTATAGCAACGTGTTGCCATCATCTTTGTCAGTGGAAGCATTACATTAGTAAATTACTTCTATCCCTTTGATTTCTCAGGTCTTTATAGTATAGCTTTCTTATTGTAAATGGCTTATGACTTTTACAGATAAAGAATTCATGCTCAGTTTGGGGATCTCTAAAGAAGAGTTCCACGCCATCACTTGCTTCACGAGCTGGGCCGTCAATGGTGATCATGGTGCAGAAGTTTCCGACAGTGGATTGCATCTCGAACTCACGTACTTTTCGTCATCTTCTTCTTCATCTTCTCCTTATTTACATGCACATTTTCAGTTTCTCGACTTACTCGAAACCAGTTCATGCTCTTCTCTGCATTTTTTTGTCAAACAAACATCAGATCATCTTCATTTTGATCACAGTTCATCAACCAGTGCAGCTTATTAATCAACATAGATCAGATTTCGAGCCCTAGTTTACACTTTGTATGTTGTCTGTTTTGCTTGAGCACAGGGAAAAAGAGCAGCAACTGGGGACTGAAGTAGAAAGTGTAGTGAAGAACATGAAACCAGTGGAAAGAGCAGCATTAGGGTTCATGTGTAAGCAGATCATCGACAAAGGAAGGATGGCTTGTGGACCACGTCACCAAAACGGTATAATTATTAATGAAGAAAGATTACAGAGCTTCAAACAGAAGAATGCAAATTGGAGGAGACTTGACGGAAGCAGGAATAGAAGATGAAAAACAGCGGTTACAGAAACCCTTTTTTTTATGAATATTGGGTGTTTCTATTAATTTAATCCACAAACATTATTTTTCCCACGTTTTAATTCGGTGTGAAGTTTATTTAAATTTTAAAAATTTCCACTAAACAAAATATTCTTAAAAATTTCAAATTACATAAACAGAATTTGAAATTTTCGGAAATACAATTGGTAGGAAAAATGGCCTAAATTATCAAAAATATTATTAAGGGAAGAAATACAAATCAATAAACATAATAACGTCATCTTATTGTGGACAAAAAATATCAAAACTACTTTGATCATAAGTATCAAGTTGAATCTGAACGGCAAACGCTGAGATGAACTGTGACATGGAACGAGACGAGTAGCATCTCATTGGGCCTTTGCTTTTTTCTTTAGTCGAGAACTTCTTCGTAGATTTGATTCATCCTGCATTAATTTTGTATCATGTTATAAAAGTAAAATAGAAAATAAGAATCTAAATAATATTTAACCCGAGGTAATACGTTATAGTGTACATGCTCCTCAAAGTCACTCGGAGAATTGTAATGAAGGCCGTCGTCATCATTTTCCTCCTCGCTAGTGTCATCGTCATCATCGATATCAATTGTGTTGTCATCGATCATGTCAATGTCATTAACCGCACCCCCTTCATCAATGTTATTAACATCACCCCTTCTTCAATATTAGCTTGGGCATTACTCTTAGTCAATACCACTTTGCATGTGGTTCTTGTGTGACCCTTACCACCACATCTACCACAAATTCTTGGTTTTCCCCGAGGCCATTTCTTACCCGAACCCTTTGATTTAGCTTGTAAAGGGTTTTTTACACTATCAAATTCTGGGTTAGTTTGAGTCTTATTTTTTTGAACATTGCCTTCATTCTTCTTTATGAGATCATCAGACAATGGTTCCATTATCAAGCGAGCATCAATGAAAGACTCTGTCGTCATTGCACCGTAATGACATATTGCGAAAGCATCTTGTTGTAGAATACCATACCTGATGGTGTATAGTTGTTCTTCATCCATAATCGTCACTGTTTGGTCCCAACACTCCGGAGCTTTTGGATTCTTTGTCCACCTTTTCTTTACGAGGGTGCTTGGAAATTCTTGGATTTTCTCTTCTTTCAGTACGAATATTATGTGACAACATGGCAATCCCATGTACTCAAACTTCGAACAACTGCATTGAGCCATTTGCGTTGTGTGATCATAAGTGACTTCAACAAGTACATCTTCGGAATCTCCATACATACTGATCGCGTACTTGTGATGCTCTGTAGTTTTCGTACATTTATCTTTGATACACTCACTCGACTTCTCGATCTCTTCTTTGACCTTTATGAATACCTCATTCGTGAATATTGTAGCAACACTCTTTGTCAGCACCTTCAAAGCTCCTGATCTCAAATCTGGCATACCATAATTAGATTTGAAATCTAGTTTAATCTCTTTTTCCCTCAATTCGTCTAACCAACGATCGTAGTTCAGAAAAAATTTCTTCAATTTGTGTTTACGCTTCACGTACTTTGCAAGTTGTGAATTGAACCCTTCACATCTAGATGTCGTTGTCAATCCTGCGAAGAACTTGGTTCGTAAGTATGCGTGCGCCCAATTTTCACGACACTCATATAAGTCATTCATAATCCAGTTGTTGTGTTGTAAATCACAAGATTCCACGAGTTGTGACCACTGTTGCTCAAATTTTATCTCCGTCAAATCAGCCTTCGCAATATCAAAAAATCCCCTGATAAACTTGGCCGCATATTGTGACTTCTTCACATGTTCCCCAATATTCTTATTAATGTGCCATAAACAGCGGCGACGGGTTGCATCTGGAAACACTTTGATGATGGCATTTTTCATTGCCTTGTCTCCATCTGTGATGACCGAATGAGGTTTCTTACCACCCATTGCTTCACACAATCTCTCTAGCACCCATACATAATTTGTCTCAGTCTCATTCTTTAGAAGCGCGCTTCCAAATATACAGGTTGAGAAGTGATGATTTACCCCTGCACGAATGCAATGAACAATAATATTAATTAAAAAATTTATAATCGCTTTACCATCACACTTAAACACAAATTTCATACCTGAAAATACAACCAGTGGCATGTTGTAAGCATTTTTTTATATGTCGTGTCAAATGCCAGTACCTCGCCAAAAGATGTGTAGTCGGCAATACTCATACTGTCAGTCCAAAATAAATTCTCTAGTCTGCCTTCATCATCTTTAGTATACTTGATGACAAATTTAGCATCCTTCAATTTTTTTTTGTCAAGGTATGAAAGTGCTGCTTTGACATCGTGGTCACTATCCTTGGAAGTGCTTTCTCTGTATAATTGATTGTGAACATCCTTATTAGTGAATCCCACTTGGTCATGTCCGCCAGATGTGTGTACCATGTACTTGTACGCAAGACTTTGGCTCATGCCAGCTTCTGTCATGTTATGAAGTTGAGCCAATAATGCTTCATCAATTTGCCTATGTGAAGGAATCAAATGTGCTTGCTTTGGCGGGACGTCTTCATGAGCGTGCTCAATAACAAATTCATCAACAAACCATGTATCGTCATGTGTTTTCTTTCGAAATCGTATATGCGCTTTGCACCCAAATCTAGTATCCATCTTAGGCTCTGTTTTCCTTTCGCCCTCGTACTCGCGCCTAAATCCTTGTTGACTACATAAGAATGTTTTATGTACAATCGCGTTGTCACCTTTCTTAGAGCGATAAACTTTTCCAATTCGGACACCAAAGCCTCTCGCGTATGCATATTTTCTATACCATTTCTCGCCTTCGTCAGAACTTGAGAATATAAGCGCCTTCACCTCTGCATATGTCATGTTTCTCAATTTCACGAGTTCAATTTCTTGTACACCTGTTGTTGCTTCTGGAGGTATAACATCGGGTGTATGTGCAGGTGTTCCAGTATCTACAGCCTCACTGACTTCTCCGTCATTACTTTGGGTGCCAGTTGTCACCGGTGTATTCATCATTCTGCTTAAATATGGAAACAATATTTATGTTAATAGATATTTTAGCAATAAACTTTTTGAATTTAAATTGTGACATACGAAATTAATAATATTTAATGACGAATTAAAATAAAACACATAAAAATTATTTAATAATAATAAATATTATATTGTACATAATTAAATAACAAATTAGCTGTTTGCGTTGGTGTAAAATGTGAAATAAAAACTAAAACTCATATGTAACAAAAATTGACTAATTAAACAAAAATGAAATTTTGAAATTTGGCAACTTAAATGTAATGAAATTTAATGAAATTTAGCTGGCAACTTAAATGAAATTTGGAATAAAACATGTAAACAAAAATTTAAATTTAAAATTTGGCATTACACAGCCGGCATATGAAAAAAAAATGAAATTTGGAATTGCACATGGATTGATGACGTGGACGGTAGGGATCAGTTGATGCTCCATTCACTTCAAACATGGAACAAGTATTCACCATGGATAAGAATACACTTACCTCAGATGACAATATGAACTAAGGCCATGTTTGGTAAATGGATTCTCAAATAACATGCATTGTTTAAATAGCATGGTTTTGCAAATGCAAGGGATTGAGAATTTGGATTTTGACAAATAAGTTGTTTGGTACCAAGTGATTTCTATTCTTCGTTACTTGGATTACAGAAAATGAATATGTGTGAAATACCCAAATTATCCCTACGGAACACTTTGACAAGTAGGAATCGCCAAAATACTCACCATGTATTCATTCAATATTGAGTGAATGCTCAAAAAGTACTCAGTTGTGTGTTGTTTAACCCAACTGTCTTAAAGTGACACGGTCAAAAGTAAGAATCACCAAAATACTCATCAAGTATTTGTTCAATACTCGGCAAGTACGAATTACCAAAATACTCATCAAGTATTCGTTCAATACTCACTAAAATTATCTGTACTGAACAATTTGACAAGTAGGAATCACAAATTTTTTCACAGAAAAAGACAACAAAGAGGATATGTTGAGAAGTTTAGTGGATGAAGGTAAGGGTAAAGTGGAGAAAGTTTGGGTCATTAATGGTGTGGGCAAATACATGGGAAGAGGGATTTTGAAATCTTACCTATATAGGTAAGATTTCAGAATCCCTCTCCCCATGTATTTGAGCATGCCAATAGCATGTATTTGAGTCATAAGTTATGGAGAGAAAAAACAGAGGAATTGGTGAAATGCATGGTATTGTAAATCCCTTGTTTAAAACCAGTCCATACCAAACATGGCCTAAAGTGTGAGACAATGCTAGCCGACAAGACGATTTCCGAGCTTCGGAGAGAGAGGCCGGGAGAGGATACTAAGACAGAGACGATCTCCGATCTCCGGAGAGAGACGCTGGGAAAGGCTACAACGACAGAGACGATCTCTGATCTCCGGAGAGAGACACAGAGATAGGCTACAGCCGACAGAGACTGATCTCCGATCTCCGGAGAGAGACGCAGAGGGAGCAGTTTGATAGGTGACTCTCGGGAACTCTCAATGGTGAGTAGATTAACTCAATTGTCGGTGTTGTTGATGGGGAATGAATTGATTCAGGGTTATATAGGGTTCTGTATGTGACCTTGTCTGAATTGGAATAGGATTACAATAAACTCTTTTACGATTCAGAAACCAAGTTTCAAACTAGGATTTCTTGTTTTATTATTAGAGCTGGGATTGTCAATGCCTTGTACGTGTAGGACAAGGAGTGTCATGCCTTGTGTTTTATTATGGTGAGCTCCAGGATTTTGATAATAGAACATGAATTTTTTTACTGAGTTCACTTGAATGGACAAATGAAGATTTGAAAGATAGGCGTGGAATAAGTAGAATGTAGAAGAAAGAGTTTATAGAGTTTGTTGTTGCTCTTTATTAGAAAACGAACAACAGTAGATATTATAAACCATGTTAAATGCCAACTTGTATGCTATAGATTAATCAATGATTGGAGTTGTAGCCTCCACATTATTCTGCTCATTGCCAACTTCAAAAGGTAGGCAATAGATTAATCAATGATTGTGGATGTGTATTCTTGCAGCTCAGTTTATGATTTCGTTCCAAAGAAATAAGATCTTTAACTGAACTGCGAGGTTAAAGATTAATCAATGATTGTGGATTTGTAGTCTTGCAGCTCAGTCTATGATTTTGTTCCAAAGAAATAATTTCTATAACTGTCCTCCTCAAGTTTCCAGAATTGAGAGCTCCAATAGTAGCAGTTATTCTAATAATAATTTTCTTTTATAAGATGTGCTCCAAGTAGCTGGGTTTGTACAAAGTTGCTATAGTAATAGTTACCATTATCTTATATCAGATATATTCCAAGAAGCTGGGCGTCCTCTATCGCTGCGGCCATATGAAGTTCTAGTGACATCTTCGTACACAGCTCTTATCGAAACACTTCCAGATACGGTATGGAGCTTGCTTAGACTCTCTAACTGAGCCGTTGATGAACGTTCTTGGTGTCTAAGCATTAGTGTTTATCGTTTGTAGGCTTCAATTCATTTCATCAATAGTAGATATGCTAATGTAACAAGTTTGCGTGACTTCTTTGTTGCAAAGTTCAAAGAAAACTCCTAAAGTTTTAAGCTCGCACAGGTAGTAGTCACTGCATCCTTTTTATCCCATTTGATTTTATTATGGATGAGCAGGCACTTCTATGACTGTATGGTTTTATTGTCTACAACATGCTCCATCTTGATTGGAAAAATATCCCATTTAATCTGTGTTTTGTTTGTACTTCTTATTCAGGGGAATTTTGTTCAAAGCATGGCTGGATATTCTCTGGTGTGCTACCTTCTACAGGTGTGATACTGTTTCTTCGTCATTAATAAATAAAACATTCAGAGGTAAGCTAGTCTGCCGTTGAATTGGGGTTTCATTTGATCATTTGGTTTCTCTTATCGTGGACTTGTTACCTCTTGTATTTTGATTTGGCTAGACATTAAGTGGATCTTTCATACTATATTTCTATTGCAACTGATTCTAAACAAGGTCCTGTTGTTAGGGTCACCAACAGAAACAATCATTGGCAGACCTATTGTGCCAGGTTCAGCTGCAATAGAATTTTGTAGCTGTTCTTCGTTTGAACTTTGCTTAATAGGTTTTGCTTAAGTAGTTGTTCTTCGTTTGAACTTTGCTTTAGTCAAGTAGAATTCTGTCTGTTAATACGATAAATAAAGGTTCCACCAGTGAATAGTCAAGTAGCATTCTGATTGAACTTTGATGTATGGGATGACATGATGTATGCAGAAGTAGGTTTTTCTTTTGCAGGGTATGTGTCCAACTCCTTGACTGAAGATGATAAGAAAGAGTTTGAGCTTGCTGGAAATTGATGATAAGCAGCCTGCAATTGATGTAATGATTCTTGCTGTAAACTGATTCTACTGGAAATGGAGGCCAAAGGGGAGGGTATTCAGTAGCTGCAGTTTGGGGAAGCAGCCCTGCAATTGATGTAATGAGGAAAAAAAAACTTGATGTAGTAAGGAGACCAGTTTATAAGACACGGTTTTGACATTTGATTTAAAGCAATAAATTATAATATTCAATGATATAAAAATCAACAAAAATGTTTTTGGATTAATATTTGATTTGGTTACATTAATAGAAACATACAATATTCATAAACGAAAAGGGTTTGTATAACCGCTGTTTTTCATCTTCTGTTCCTGCTTCCGTCAACTCTCCTCCGATTTCCACTGGTTTTATGTTCTTCACTACACTTTCTACTTCAGTGCCCAGTTGCTGCTCTCTTTCCCTGTGCTCAAGTAACACAGACAACATACAAAGTGTAAACTAGGGCTCGAAATCTGATCGATGTTGATTAATAAGCTGCAATGGTTGATGAACTGTGATCAAAACGAAGATGATCTAATGTTTGTTTGATGAAAAATGCAGAGAAGAGCATGAACTGGTTTCGAGTAAGTCGAGAAGCTGAAAAAGGATCAATATATGTAAGATGGTTGCATACCAAATACATAGATTTCGAACTTTTGATCATGATTTCAAGCCGGTTTTGTACACTTTCAAATGAGTTTTATAAAACGATTAGTAAGTGCAGGTGACAGATGAAAATGTGCAGGTAATTAAGGAGAAGATGAAGAAGAAGATGACGAAAAGTACGCGAGTTCGAGATGCAATCCACTGTCGGAAACTTTTGCACCATGATTACCATCGACGGCCCAGCTCGTGAACCAGGTGATGGCGTGGAACTCTTCTTTAGAGATCCCCAAACTGAACATGAATTCTTTATCTGCAAAAGCCATAAACCATTTACAATAAGAAAGCTACACCATAAAGAACAGAGAAATCAAAGGGATACAAGTAATCTACTTATGTAATGATTCCACAGGCAGAGATGAACACGTTGCTATAGCAAAACCCTCGAGGCAGGATTTTCTTTACCAGATTCTTCTGTAGCGTCCTTGCTATATCTTTCAGGGAGGCAACATTTTAGTGTCAAATCTGCAACACGAAAAAAATGATTCAATGATCCAAGAGGGCGAAAAAATTCAACCTTTCATCTGAAAGTTGCTTATTAGCTCACCAGTTGCAGGTCCACAAAGGTGCTTCCCAATAGCGAGATAATGGATTCCTTCCAGAGACTCAACAGCTTTCAAGTTCAAATCCTCAACTGCGCATATCGGAACCCCACTATTAAAGGCAATGTAGAACAGAGTTTCAGATTCTTGTTCTTGTGTGCCATTTCATCTCCATTCCCAGCACAAGATCACGCTTCCCACGACAATTTTTTAAAGCAGAACATGAAGACTATTATGAATTGACAATCATGCATTCTTATGAAGGCTTACTATCGACTATCGATCCTGGAACAATTAGTTTTGTCAATTGAACTAACAGCAGTTCACCAGACGAATGAAAACAAAAAATATGAGAGATAAGGTAATCAGTCATAAGCTTTTCTCCAACCAACATTGAAACAATACCTAGAATTGGATATGTCAAGATTATGAATCGGAAGCAAGGAAGGGTTGAACAACAACAACAAAAGAAGAAGAAGACACGAACAACGAATCAGAGAGTAGCGAAAAGTGGATACAATTAGCAAATATTGGAGAGAAATCGGAGAAAGAGAGAACCTCGATGATGCCTTGGGAGAGAGAGATGTCGAATTTTATAACAGACCTTTCGTAACAAATCCTCCTGAAACAAGGAAGGTATCAAGATGATAACCAAATCCCAAACCACGAAGCACAATTTTGCCAATATTTGACAGTCTCTAGGGATGTTCTACCGGTGCGGAACTTGCTGAGTTGCTTGAGGGCAAGAGGGTGTGATTAGCCTGATCGATGATGTCAGTGCGGTAATCCTCATCGTCGTCGTCGTCGTCGGAACTTCGTCATCAGTCGGAGGTGGGGACGGCGTCGGAGGTAGAAGAGAGGAAATCTGGTCGGAGAAAATGATGAGTCGTAGAAGAGGATGAGAATGAAATTAAATTATAAACCCTAGTTATAGACCTTACGGAATCCGAATTAGTACCAAATCCTCCTGGATCTTCTTCTTCTTCAAAGCTCCTGGATCCGCCTCTTCTTCTCCTTCTTCTTCTCCTTCTTCTTCTTCTTCTTCTTCTTCTTCCTTTAACAAATCCGCCTCCCTGTCTTTTCTCTTCTCCAGGATCAAGTCATTTGCTGCTTGCTTCTCAGCTTCAATTACGGTTTCAAGGAGGCAGGGACGGCGTCGAGGTAGAGTCGGCATCGGCGTCGGCGTGGAGATTAGGATGAGAATGAACGAGTCGGACTCCGACTGTCGGAGAATAAGATAAGAATTAAATTTTAAAATGGAGTTAGATGGGTGATATACATGAATCTGTTAATTAACCTAGTTATAAACTCAATTGAAAATAAAATATAGTTGTGGATTGAACAAAACTAATACAATACAATGAGTGATGAATTTGTAAGTAAAAAAAAATGGAGACCTCATTGGATATACGTAATTACATTATAAAATTAATTTTTATTTTTCACGGTTCAGATCTGTTCATGTAAACGGACGTTCCAGATTGATTCACAGAAAGTGACATACTCAGTACGTTACTTTTAGTGGCGTACCAAAGCGTTCACCTCTGAAAATATTATATAACACATTCCTTATCTAAATTAGCACACAAATCTTGTTCAATATATGTCACTAAAACTTTACAAACCCTAATAGTTATATGCAAAAACAATTCCTACAATGAGAATTATAGGCAGGTCGGAGAGAGATCGTCGATCGAAAGTATCACTACAAAAAAGTTTACCTTACTATAAATTCACGGATGAAATGTAGAAGTTGTTTGTACGCACACTTTTCTGTGTATTTGCATCAAACTTCGCGGTCGGTATAGCATGTTGCAATATATTGTCTGCATATATAAATAGTATTTATGCATATAAGTATTTTATCTTCATCTTTGTATTTTGTGTGTTAAAACAATTTTTTATGTATCCTCGTCCGTGATTGAAGATTTAGTATGACAACAATAACATTTATTTTGTTGTTGCACAATGTAGTCAAAATCGTTTAATCGTAAAATCACATTTTCGATTACGGCTTAGCATCTTGATTCACGCAAAATCTATGGTCGTAAATCTAGTAAAATCTCGATCAATCTTAGATCTTATAAAATCAAATGATTTTTCTTGTATTTTACGATTCACTTTGAGGGAATTACTAGTTGTACAATACAATAATAGAACAAGTTATTAAATTAATGATTTTTAGATTTTGTATAAGTTAGAAGTTATACTAAAAGGTCTAAATTAATTTGCTTCTCGAATCCCGCATTTAAGAGCTACATTATCCTTTTTTTAATTTACTTTCAAGTGGGTTAATGGTCTTCTATTTTTTTGTTGACTTAATGTTTCGATAGTGTTAATAAAATCTTAGATTTTACGATTTAAAACTACATCGATTCACCATGTTTTCGATTCGTTTAAATCACGATTGATACATGGTTGCAGCCAACAAGTTACGTGAAAAGAGACCAGCTGTGTTAATTTATTTATCATGAATTTTCGTTTATTATTTTTAAGTTGTATTATAAAGGGAATATGGTACTTTGTTCCATCTACTATACCAAGTTAACAAATAGTCTTCATACTACAAAACACTCAATTTACCCCTCCCACTGTACCAAGTCCTTTCATTCAAACCTAATTATAAATAACCATTTATATACTTATGTTTGTACCCTAGCTAGCATAACTATTCACAATTCTATACTTTAAAACTTAAATAATGAGTTCTAAACCTATTGCAATAAATCCTGAGCGCTATTTAATAATGCTAACCCACTAAACATTAAATCTTAACCCTCAAACACTACATTATAAACTCAAACTCTAAATTGTATTCCAAACCTAACATTTGATGATAAGTCCAAATTAAAATATGATAAACCCAAAAAATAAAATTGAAACCCCTTACACTATATTATAACACCTGAATATTAAACTAAAGGCTTCAAACTCCAAAGTTCAATCATAAATACGACAAAAAAATTAATGTTAGGGTACCAAAATGTTGACCAAGGGGGTTAAGCTAGTGGTAGAGCCAGGGGCTCCAAGCGGCAAAAAAAATTAAGTTATATTTATATTGTTAATGTCTAGATTTGAAATTTGGACACCACTTGAATCCAGACACCGCTTTGCAAAAAAAATTAAATTATATTTATATTGTTAATGTCTATATTCGAACTTTGGACACCACTTGAACAACTTTTTTTTTTGTTCGAGCACTCCCACAGAAGAGAGTACCAAGATCGCCTAGACTAAAAGAGAAAGGGGGTGAGAGGGAGAGAAAGGTGGGGGAGGGTGGGGGTGGCAAGAATTGTGACAACGAATAGGGAATAAAAGGTGAACAAACTGTTGACGGAATTCCAAATACTGAACAACGTGATACGGATGAAACGAAAAGATAAATTGTAACGACAACTTTGCTAAGTCATAACACATGAAGAGATCAAAAGAACGAGTTTAACCCAAAAATTTTAGAAAATTCAAATATAAATGGGAGCAACAAATTAACAAGAAATTTAAAAATTACTGCTTAATTAAAAGAGCATAAAAACCCAAAAATATTAAAAAATAAAAACCTAAAAAAATGGAGCACAAAAAACAAAGTTCCCCCGGCAAAAACAAACAAATAATAGTAAAAAAATAAAAACAAAGGAGAGAAAAATGGCAAATAAAATGCCCACTACCAACACCAAAAGTGGTGGGCAAAAACCCTCCAACAAAATAGCAAAATTTGGAACGTGAAACCCTAGCAAAACACTCACTCCAAAAAATTAATTAATTAATTAATAAAGAAACCAAACCATTGGTTCTACCATAATCTTCAACCCACAACGACCCATCTGAAGCTCGGCACCGGTGCGGACCCCAACCGGCAGAAACTCAAGTTGGTGATGACATCGAAGGAAATTCGACGTCCAAGAATCAAAACCTGCAAAAAAATTGAAATAACTTCGCCATAAAGACGCCATCAGGACTCCAATGAGCCTGTACGTAACTCAGACAACGGGGAACCCGTGACTGTCATCGAGCCACAACCGTTTGACCCCAAAGGCCAACTTACGGAAGGAAAAAGCAACGAGAAAACACTCAGAGCCAGGAAAGAGGAAAAACATGCCAATGGGAAAGGAGAGAAAATCGGGCCAGAGAGAAACAAGGATCGGATAAGAGAGTCTGGCGATCCGATCAGACCGACGGAGAAGCGAGGAAAGACGAGGGCTGATAGAGAGAGGCGATGGTTACTTTACAAGTGCCAATTATGATTGATCGTGCAATTTGATCGTCGGACCGACGGAGAAGCGAGGAAAGACGAGGGCTGAGAGATTGAGAGAGGCGACGGTTACCCCGATGGTAATTACCAGCATCATCCTATTTTCCTTTCCCAACGCTCTCTTCTGAGCTCTTTCGGTCCGGATCTCCCAATAATAATATTCCTTCACTTGAATAACTTAGAATTCTTATAATTCAGTCGATTTAATATTTTTTCAATAATAATTATACATTATAACTAACCTATTTAATTCTAATTCCTACAATCCTAGAGCTAGTCCGCTACATCCGTAGAAAAAATCAACAAATAATTATCAAGTAGGTATATGTTAGTCATCAAGTTGTTGGACTTAGGGGCGGAATTGGGTGCGGGGGTTGAGCCGTGGCTCATCCCTTTTTTGTTCCCAAACTTCAAAATCGAGTATATTTTATTCGGTATTTCAAATTCGGCTCAATGCATTTTTCGAATCCAACTCAGTGCATATTTGAATAAAAGTCTAAATCTCTATAGCCCATTTAATTAGAAAGTGTAAAATTAGAACAAGTCACAAAGTTCATATTTATAACTATATCAATTTTAATATAGAAAGAAACAAAGCCTAATACAAATAATCTAAAAGTGGATTTGAAATTGGATTAAGTTTATAATTTTTGATCACTTTTCAAGGATTTTTTTTTCCGTTGTTGTTCTTCCGTTCCTCCGTGCTTCCCGCCTCTGTTTTCCTCAGCTGAGTAGCTGACATCCCACTCAGCCACTCCAATCTCCATTCCACTACACGTCAAAACTCGAAGTGGATTATTGTAAGGTGAATTATTATTATTAAGAATAAATTTTATTATTTTAATAATATTTTGGACACCACTTGGTAAAATTCCTGGCTATGTTACTGGCCGAACCCCCTTTCCAAACTTTCCCTCGCCAGTGGCGGCCACATAGCCGCTGTTAAATCGGTCATTTAACAGCGGCTAAGTGGTCGTTGTTAAATGATTGATATAAATAGGGGGAATGAGGACATCTTCCTCATTTTTTTACGGAAGAAGCAAGAGAAGAATAGAGCAGCAGCGCAATCCCCCACCCCTCCCAACTTTTCATCACTGCCCAACTATGGGCCCGTCGCCCCTTTGCATTCTGGCTTCGCGCCTGGCTGGCTGCCCCCACTTATCCCCTCTTCGATCTAAGACTCTTGTCTCACCTCCTTCCTCTTTGTTTTAGGGTTTGAATAGATAAGTAATCCTAAATTTCATAAATTGAATGTATTTTATGGTACGATTTAGGTTTTAGGTTCATGGTAGCTGTTAAATGAGATTTATGCCGCTATTAAATTCTCTATTTCTTGTAGTGATGTATGTATTCATTTTCCAAATCTCATGCACATTTCATGCATTTACGTAAGTCATGCATGATTGTAATTAACTTAAATAAATAATTACACTTAGGCTCTTATTATGGTATGTATACTAATGTAATTATTCTAATTAATTTATTATTCGATGAAAATTTGAATGCTACATTTCTCCCCTCGTTATAAAGATTTCGTCCTCGAAATCAAGTATTCTACTTTTGTTAAATAAAATTTATGACTCTAAATAGGATACCTTAATGGTGTGGTTTGTGTCAAAAGAGGTGAGAGTATAACTTACTGAAAACTTTATGTGGCAAGATTTTTCTCTTCTTTTACTAAACACATTCAGCTCTTAAGGTAGAGGCCTTCAGAGTAGTGTAAGCCCCTTTATCAACGACACGACACACATAAACTTCCTAATGTTGAATCGCAATCCGTTTGCAAACATACGTCGTTTGTCCTTTTCATTTTGAGCTACCTTCTGGTGCATAAGGTAGAAGTTGATGAAACTTTACCTCATACTCAGCTATAAACATTTCTCGTTGCGTCAAATTCATGAATTTTTCCTTCTTTTCATCAATATATGCTTTCAACATATATGTTTCAAGGAATGATTTGGTAAAATCTTCGCAGAATAATAATTGTGGTTCATCTCTACTTCCTAGAACTTTCAACCACCAGTCATACCCATCTCTTTGCAGTAATGATACTGCATAGTCAAACTTTTGATCAGGTGAAAACCTCAGCTGACGAAATATACACTCTATCATTTTTAACCAGACCTTAGCTATGCGAGAATCGGTTGTACCAGTAAATTCTTCACCTCCAAATTTTCTAAATTTTCTATTGTCACGTAGTGTTTTTTTCTAACTCTGACCTTATACGAAAGTTACAAATAGGGGAACTAGTCGAGTGAGATGAGACATGCCCCAACTCATCTCTTTCATGGCGTTCGTGAGAACTACAAGAAAATTTACTGGCCTTAGTCTTATAAAATAATGTATAAAAATTAATAAATGACCCTATACAAAAGTCTTTATAAAATAACTTTCACAAATATGGTTATTACTAGAACTTGATACAAACGTAGTATATATACTTTTAAATATCACCCCTTTTAAAACAACAATCACAAACTCGATTAGACTTTTAGGTAGGATAAATTCTTCCTTAAGGGTTTAACAGAAGACGAAAGTTGGGATGGAAGTAGGGGTGAGAATCGGTTAATTCGATCATTAATCGATCAAAATCGGTTAACCGTCCTTCAAGAAACTTTAACTGATGACCGACCGATAAAAAATTGGTCGAAAACCTACCAAAATTTGTTAACCTACTTTGGCCAATTTATAATTGAATTTGATCAATTTAACATACTTTTAACATTAAAATTCCTTGTAAAATGGAATTTATTATTTCGGTCAAGGGCGGTTAACCGCATTTTAACTCTTAACCAACTTACTAAAAAATAGTACACCGCTCTTTGACTGATCGATCAATTGGCTAACCAATGGTTAATTGATTTTGTTTGGTTAATCATTTTTAACCATTAACCTTAACCGAATTCATGTTGCTAGAGGGAAAGATTCAAAAGACAAAATGACTAAAATATGAAGGAATAAAAAGAATAATTTATAGTACAAGGTAAATGGGCTATATGTTAAATTGTTAAATAGGAGGGAGAAAAGTGATATTTTCCATGGTATATTACTCCTAAAAAAAACTTGAAAAAATACTCCAAATATGCCAATGCAAAGCAAGTGTCAAAGAATTTAATTTTTTGCCAAATGGAAGCGGGTGGCTGATTGTGCCCTCCTGTGGAGCGTGGAAGAAATGATTTTTCCCTTCTTCAGAGTTCAGACCCTTCAAATCGTCAAAGCTGGTCGCACGAACTCAGAGAGCTCTCTCGCATAATATCGTCTGGGCGATTCATTTCTCCAAAAGTTCATAACCTAAAATGCCTGTCAGGGTGGTGGAGAGCTCTGCTCCTTCCCAAGTTTCAGGTAATTGACCGCTGCTTGTCTGCTGGACCCTTTTACTTTCTAGGGTTTCCGTCTCAGATTCGAACATTCATCATTCAATCTTTGTTTACATGATGCAGCATATATTTATACTGTACAGCTGAATCGATTTCTCATTTGAGATTGGAACTTGTGTTCGTCTTTGCAGGTCCGAATTTTAGGCACACATCGCCGCCAGCTTCTACTCTGTTAAGCGTCGGGCAGGTGAAAACTCATATTTTTCTGTTGCATAGTTGGTTAAGCTTCTACAGTTGATGGTTTTTTTCGTGATATTAACATCTGGCGGTGCAGGCCTTCTGTGGTACTCAGAATGTTTCCAGTCTACAAAAGGATGAGGCTTGGAGGGTTAACGTCCGGATTCAAGGATGTGACTTGGAAAAGGGTTACCTCTGTGGAACTATGGAAGCTCTCAATGTTCCTATGGCGGATACACCTGTAATTTGATCTGTGTCCTTGTTCTAGTTGTGTAATCTTGATCATATAGAGTAGTCTTGCTTTTGTATGGTCTTCATCGTGCGTTATCTTTACATGTCTGAATCTGATTGATGCGTCTTCACTCAGCATGAAAGGAAGATATTTGATTGCCTTATATCAGATTCATGAGTCTTTAAGTCAAGCTTATTTGTTTTGATAACCGGTAGTAGAGTGGGAATTGTATTTTTCAATTGGATTAGAGTGTCACTGTGGATGTGGAAGCTCTTAGTGTTCTAGTTTATGCACTGGTATGAAAATGATGTCGTTATACTAGCTGTTTATTTGTGATGTAAGCTGTATAATCTTGATGTTTGAGATTCGTATTTTTGCATGGTTTTAATCAAGCATGACGTGTACGTGCAATAATCTCATCAATTCACTTGTTGTCAGCCTGAAAAAAATGGAAAGATGAGGTTCCAATCTGTCTCATTAAGGAGTCTCAAGTCTATCAAATTACAAACTGCTTCATTCTGTTGTTTCCATGATTTTTATTATTTCCATAATTTTTTCACTGTGGACCGTGGAAGCTTTTAGTGCTCTAGTTGATGCACTGATATGAAAATGATGTCATATACTAGCTGTTTATTTGTGATGTACGCTGTATGATCTTGATGTTCGAGAGTCATATTTTCCCATGGTTTTATCATACATGATGTGTACGTGCAATAATTTCATCAATTCACTTGTTGTCAGCCTGCAAAAAAGGAAAGATGAGATTCCAATCTATCTCATTAAGGAGTCTCGAGTCTATCAAATTACAAACTGCTTCATTCTGTTCTTTCCATGATTTTTTCACTGTGGACCGTGGAAGCTTTTAGTATTATAGTTGATGCACTAGTATGAAAATGATGCCGTATACTAGCTGTTTATTCGTGATGTAAGCTGTATAATCTTGATGTTTGAGAGTCATATTTTCCCATGGTTTTAATCATACATGACGTGTACGTGCAATAATGTGTCTATGGAATTTCAAACTGTTTCATTCTGATAGTCTTTTCTTTCCATGATTTTTATTGTAAGTGATGCTTGTGTATCATAATATGATAGGTTCTCGCTAGTTACCATCCTGCATGAGAGGAAAGATGAGGCTCCATTATATCTCATTTAGGAGTCCTGAGTCTATCAGATCACAAACTGGTTAATTTAACTAAAAAATATGGGATCGGAGATGCTAGAGAGTTAAATAATTGTATTGCTTATTTGAAAAACTCATTTTATTGGTGATACATCAGGTGGTAACTTTCTGGGAAGGGGAGATTGTTGACATCAGGAACTACACTTTCTTCACTGGGAAATGGGAGGCCCTGTACGTCGCTTTTATTCTTTTCCCATGCACTGATCAATGATTTTTGCTACAGTCACATTGCTAATAGAATGAAAAGTTGTTATAACAGGCCAGAAGATGATTTAAGGCATTGGACTAAGTTTCCATCCTTTTCACCGTTTCTGGTGAGGTTCATAGTTAGATACACTTACTTTCCACACCCATGATAATGGTTTTTTATATGGGATTGGTGAATGCTATGCAGGAACAAGTTAAAGCTGATGGTGGCAAATCTCTAGATTTGAGTAACTATGCGTGCATATTCATGGTAGAAAGTTTCCTATGACTTGATCAATTAGTTGAAGAGAGAATTCTGATGCATATATAACTAACACATTGGTGTATGTTGTGAATGTTTTGTACAGAGATGGAAGGAACAATACTTTGTGAATGTTGGGACCGACTGCGGGTTAACCATAGCTGGGTTTTACTATGTCTGCTTCTCGTGCACCGATGGCTCCATCAATGGATTCTATTACGATCCTAATAGCAGGTACTCCCTTTGGTCAAAAACCTGGAAATACAAGTGTGTTCTCTCTTACCTCTTGTTAAAATTCGACAACGTTAATGTTGGATCGGTTATCATATTTCACAGTCACAACCAACTTATGTTCTAAACAAAGCCAAGACTGACAAAATATTCACTTGAACCCTTGTGCAGCCCCTTTCAGAAGCTGGAACTCAAACCTGCCATTGAAGGACGATCTGGTTTCAGTTTTCCATCCTATGAGTTACAGTAAGATGGAAAGAACACCTTGTTCATTGAAGCATGAGCGCCATAGATATCGAATAGCTTGGATAGGCCTGGCAGGGAAGGCCTGATCCCCCAAACAGTTTTAATGTTTTGCAGTTGGATGGTTTTGGTTAAAACATGAAACAGTTTCCTTTGAGATCATTAATGTAAACAATGTTGCTAGATATTTTTATCTGGTGTAACAATGATAGATGCTCTTCTGTATTGTTGCTCAACAACTGAGCCCTAACTTCTATTTTCAGAATGAGCAATTTCCCTTTTGAGAAAGAGTTGGAGGCTTTTTCCCTGAACTGAAGGTAACTCAGATTTGTCCATTATCAATATTAAATTACAGAAGTTTGTGAAGACAAGCACATGGTTCGTCTTCATTTCATTTGTTCATCAACATAGCAAATCATGAAATGGAAGTGGCTCATTTATGATAGGAATAACACTAAGTGCAATGCACGAGCAATATCATTGGTTCCACTTAACCTAATTTTGGCCAAGGAATTATTAATAATTAATAAATAATAAAATAACACGATGTTCCACTCAGCATTCATGCCGTTTCATGAGGGACGTGTCCCTATTTTTAAGCCTCTCTCTAACCAGTAACCACCCACGACTCTAACTACTGTACCTATGTAATCTGTATATATATTTACAAGACAATGCAATTTAATCGCTCTGTACGTGTACGTGATTTACTCTTTGAGAACGAATAGCACACTATGGAGGCTCTGCTCTTCTGTGATGAGGTCTGGCTATGTGATCCTGCAACGCCAACTGCTACTGATGAACCCACTTGTGCCAATGTTGAAACTTGCTCTTTATCCGCTTCGTCTTACAATAGTTTAACCAAGGAAGAATGTGAGGAGGCTCTTGCTACGTGGATGGAGATGGAGGCTAATTACGTCCCTGAACATGGCTATGTTGATTGCCTTCATCGCTCCAGTAGCTTCTTATTTGCTCGGAGCAGAGCAATTCAGTGGGTTCTCAAGGTTTGTGCTTCAAGCTTTCTCACCTTACCCTACTATCTTGGGCGGTTATGATTTTAACCTTGTTTAATGATTGTTCTGCAGGCGTGTGGTCAACTGAATCTCTCTGTTTCGACGGTCTTCAGCGCTGCAATTATCTCGATCGGTTCATGTCTATGCATCGACGCCTCGTGAGTAGTATTCGTTTGTTTCGCAAGTCTCAGTAACTGGTTCAAGTTTTCTTCTCCTTTGGAAACTGAGTGTTGTTGAGTTTTGTCATTTGACAGAAATGGGAAACATGGATGGTTGAATTGGTGACGGTTGCATGTTTATCTGTTGCTGCAAAGTTCAACGAGACAGCTTCAACTGCTCCTTCCTTGGAGGACTTTCAGGTTGGTAATCCACATTGTAATCAAGTCACATTAACTGTTCATAGTTAAATGCAGTGACGCTAATCTCTGTTTTCATCTTGATTGAATGAGTAAAGATGGAGGAGATGGAGCATTGTTTCAAACCCAGTTCAATCCAGCAGGTGGAACTGTTAGTGTTACAGGCACTCAAATGGCGAGTTAGCTCCACAACTTGTTACTCTTATGCCGAACTCCTACTGATGAACATCGCCAATTACTCATCGCTGAAACCCGAATTTCACCACGAGCTACTCACAACAGCCACACGTTTCCTTCTCGGATCACTACTCGGTAACGATTAATGTTACATCTTCCTTGCTGGAACAAATGTGTCCCTCTTCTACTTCTGTTAGATACTAAACATCAATTGAAAAAATTGTGTGATTGGCAGAGTGCAAGTTTCAAAAGTATCGACCAAGTGCAGTAGCCATATCTGCAGTGTGGTGCAGCCTGGAAGAGGTGGCTTCATTGAACCAAGATATTATACCTCCAATCCTGAAGCAGAGTATTCAAAAGGTTTGTTGAAAAGGGAAAAGAATTATACATGTATCTGGAAAGATTATTAAAACTAACGATGTGGTTTTGATGTGGGTGTTCAGGATGAGGTGTTAAGGTGCAGAGGGGACATGATGACGATGGATTGCAGTGGCGGCGGCTCTTCACCTGGGAGCCCCGTGACGGTTCTATCCAGAGATGGTGATCGTGAGCGTGTTCGTCGGGTAGATGATTCACGTATTGATATCTCCGTGTTTTACGGGAAAGTGGCGGCTGGTGAATGGCAACTGAGAAACGAGATGAAGAAGAGGAAATGGGGAGATATTTAATTGAGAGCAGGATCTAGTTGGTTATGGGGATACTTGTTATTAGTTACAGTCATGATTGAAAATAATATTTACATAATCAGTTAGCAGGTGAACACCGGTGACGCGCGTTACCGGTTACGCCGCCATGTGGTAGCACGTTATTGGTCCACTTAATACTAATAGTTTTAACTCATATTTAGTGTTCTAACTTTTTAGAATGTTTTAAAAGGTCACCCAATTCAATAAAACCAACAATCTATTTTTCCATCCAATATTCCATCTGTTAAATCAATGACATGTTTGGACCACATAATTTATCTACCTTATCTCACAAACACCATTTACCACCGCCACACCATTTACCAACGACCTCCTTATTTCTTTCTGATCTCTAAATTCTATCCCTAATAGCGATCAACCTCGGTGAACACGACGGGAAGCTCCGATCTCCGTCTTATCGTCGAGCATAGCCAATTTTGTGCGCTGAAATTCTGATTTTGCAAAGGTTAACTCGATCTCTCATCATTACGAGTTACTTAGGGTTTCGTGAGATTGACGAAACCATTTGTGCCCCCATTCAGCTTGTTACCAGACAGGACTAACTGTGTCAAGTTACCACATTTCGAAAACACTTCATCGATACTACCCGAAAGCAGATTGCCATCGAGATCAATTTCTTGCAGCGACACAGCGTTGCAGATCTCCTTAGGTATCTTGCCGATGAACAAGTTGTCCGTCAGTCTGATATACTGCAATGAAGAACAGTTACCAATCCGTAAATGAATCCTGCCTTCGAATATGTTTCCAGACAAGATTAGTGACTGTAACTGTTTCCATTTCCCAATCCATGAAGGCAATTGCCCTGATAACTCGTTCTTCTCAGCTGAAAACAATAGAAGAGGCAAATCTGACAGCTCATCAGGCAAAGAACATGAAATGGAATTGAAAGAGAGGGAAAGAGTTGTCAATCTCTTGCAGTTACCGATTGAGCTCGGGATTTCACAACCCAGCAGGTTGTACGAGAGGTCGAGTCGAATCAGTGAGCTCAGCATACCGAGTTCGTTCGACAGAGGACCGGAGAACGAGTTGCGGCCGAGTAAAAGATTGGTCAGGCGAGTCAGGTTACCGATCTCACGAAACCCTAAGTAGCTCGTATTGATGAGAGGATCGAGTTAACCTTTGCAAAATCAGAATTTCAGCGCACAAAATTGGCTATGCTCGACGATGAGACGGAGATCGGAGCTTCCCGTCGTGTTCACCAAGGTTGATCGCTATTAGGGATAGAATTTAGAGATCAGAATGGTGTTTGCGAGATAAGGTAGATAAATTGTGTGGTCTAAACATGTCATTGATTTAACAGATGAAATATTGGATGGAAAAATAGATTGTTGATTTTATTGAATTGGGTGACCTTTCAATACATTCTAAAAAGTTAGAACACTAAATATGAGTTAAAATTATTATTATTAAGTGGACAAATAACGCGCTGTCACGTGGCGGCGTAACCGGTGACGCGCCTCACCGGAGTGTTCACCTCAGTTAGCATATTTGATAATTACAATATAACAAGGATGAAGCTTAGTTGGAGTGAATTGATGCAGTTGATTAATGAATTTGTAAACTTCACTGAACATGAGAAATAAAATATCTTACATATTGAATGGCAACTAGCACTGTTCACACTACTCCCTCCACGAGGCTAGACTACATATGCTAAATAATCCAAATATTGAATATGTTGATAATGTATATAATCAGTAGGGAAAATGGTACTTCACCCCCCCACTTTACCAAGTTAACAAACAGCCCCCTATACTATGAAATGACCAATTTACCCCATCCTATTATGTCAACCTAACAAACAGCCCCTTCCATCCAAAATTTCGTTAAGTGATGACTCACCAATATGATTCACCCATAATTATTAATGACAGTACATTTTTAGTACAAAAGGCAATAAAAATATTAATTTTAAATTTATAAATGAAAAGTATATATTTTTATTTTTAAATTTTTTCAATTAAATAAATATTTGTATTTAAAATTTTCAAAGTTATTTTTAGAAAAAAGTTGTATATTTATTTTAGAAAAAAATTTAATTTAATTTTTAATATTAAAATCCATAAACGAATTTTTTTAAAGCTTTTTATATTTTTTAATTATAAATTAAATTTAATTCTTTCTATAATTTTTCTTTTTTTTTTCTTTTTAGTTCAGTTGAGATGGACGAAAGTTGTTGATGTGGCAATGTACAGTCATTAATTGTGGATGAGTTATATTGGTGAGTCATCACTTAACGGAATTTTGGATGGAAATTTAGATGGAAGGGGCTGTTTGTTAGGTTGGCATAGTAGGAGGGGTAAATTGATCATTTCATAGTATAGGGGGCTGTTTGTTAACTTGGCAAAGTAGAGGGGGGCAAAACACCATTTTCCCTAATCAGTACTACGATAATGTATAATGAAGTTCATTAACTATATGTTGTACTTATCAACTCTTGTTTTTCAATGAAGTTAGTCGCGGGATGATATTTCATATCAGCATGACTGTGAATGGGAGGTCAGGGAGTTGCAATAATGACATTGGACCTTTTCAACGCAAAATGATGTTTCTATTATAGGAGGTGTTAACTTTTTTGGTACCTTAAGTTTGGAAAAATTCCATTTTCCTCCTCCTCTTCCCTCCGATCGTCCTCCCTCCTCCTTTCTTCCTCTCTCCTTCCTCCTCCCTCATTTCCCCATCTCCTGTCTCTTCTCCTCCTCCCTCTCCCTCGTCCTTTCTCATCCACCTCCTTCTTCCTTGAAATTTCTCAATCGAAAATTCAGATATAAAAAAAAACATTTCAATACTAAACGTTTTAGATCTAAACATTCCAGTACTTTTTGTTTGTAGATCTTAATTTTATATAATGAATTTTCGAGGAGGAAGAGGTGGAGGAGAGGAGGGAGAAGGGGAGAAGGGAGAGGGGAGGATGAGGACGGTCAGAGGAGGACACTCGAAGGTGGGGGAAGAAGGAGGAGAGAGGGGGTAAATTAGGATTATTTTTAATTCTTTAAAAGTAATTATTTTAATTTAAAATTAGTTTTTTTTAATTTAAAATTAGTTATTTTAATTTAAAATTAGTTATTCCAAGTCAGCATTTAACGGAAATCTTGCACGAAAGTACCATTTCAAAATTTTCTGAAACGATCATGATTGAAATGGAACTTTTGAAACGATGTGTACAAAAATGAGATTTCGACCAAATGTTAGGTACCAAAAAAGTTAACACCTCAATGTATTTGTCTCAAAAAGTGCATGTAACCTTAAATCATAAACAATACCCACCCGAAAGGTCTTGAAAATCCTAAACCCTTAACCCTACCCCGTCATAAGCTCTAAATCGTAACTAATACCCAACCCCAAGGTCTTGAAAACCCTATAATCCCTAAACTATGCCCCCGTCTCACCAAAATTCCTAAGTCCCTAAACTCTAATCAGAACTTCCAAATGAGTTCCCAGAAGCTTAACGAATTTGTCCAGTATCTGAACGTTTTACTCATTTATGTAAATAGTTTCAAAACATAATTAAATTGATATGTAGTTATTCAATTATTATTACTTTGATAAAATGGGATCTACTACCATTAGGACACCCCTTAATGTCCTCATATAAGGACACCCCTTATAACCGTAGGATTAAAAATAAGATCTAATGGACTAGATTAAAATGGACAAAATAGTAATTTGGAACTGGTATATATGGTAAATAATATTAGGGTTTCCACAAACCCTAATATTTTACAACCAACCGCTACCAAAACCATCCTCTGGAACTAGCACCTCGCTGCCGCCGCGCACCGTCTCCGGCATCGTCGCCGCCGCCGCACGTAGTCTCCAACCTTGCCGTCGCACGTCGTCACTAGCCTCACTACCTCATGCGATCTCCAACCCTGCAGTCGCCATCTCCATCCCCGCCGTAGCATGTTGTTTCCAAGCCTGCCGCCGTCGCAAATGAGAAACTTCGGATCTAAGAAGGCTCCACTTCTCCATCCGAGTTTGAAGATCTCGTGTCTATTTCAAGGTATGGGCTTGTCGGCAAGTAATGGCGTGGAAGAACATGGTGCTAGTAATCACTATTTGTTTGGTCAGAACCATTTGCAACAAAATGCATATTTTAATTTTTAATATGCCGACTGTACCTAATGTAAGTGGTTTTTGCACTTTGCCTCTTAAAAGTTGTATTTATTGATGAACACAGTATGCTTCTTCCCTATATTCCACACTCACCTTTGGAAATCATATTTGCTAAAGGTTTATTTCATTGTTGGAGTTGATGGGCCTAAACGAGTACGGTTGGAAGAGATGAGGGAAAAGCATTCGCTCCAAGATTGAGTTGAGATGTTGGGTGTTGTTCTACACACTTGTCTACGGTGTGTGTTCTTTAGCCAAATTTTGGGTGTTGTTCTACACACTTGTCCTCGTCAAAGGAGATGGAGCCACCAACAAGATCGAGGAGATATCAAACTCTTCTTCTTGGTGTGTTCCGGTTTTCTAATTAGGAACATGGTGTTGTTCCGATTTTCTAATTAGGAACATGGTTTTGTTGTTGTTAGATAACAGTGTTCCGATTTTTCATTAGGGATTAATATGATGTTTCTGTTTTTGAGTTTTGGAACAGATTATTGAGATTGATTTGGTTTGGGTTATGTTTCGATTTCCTAATCAGGAGAAGTTCTTCATCTTGTTCTTGTTAGTTATATAACAGTGTTCTGATTTCCCTAATGTTAATATGATGTTCCGAAATAATAAAAGGGGAACTGTTCCAAAACAATAAAAGAGGAATTGTTCTGAAACAATAAAAGAGAAACTGTTCCGGAATAATAAAAGAGGAACTGTTTCGAAAACAATTTCCATAAAAAGTGTCGTTATAATCTTTATAACATCACAACGATAAATTGATAACTAGTAAACAATTTTCAAAAACAGAAAGTGGGAGTAAAGTTTGAGAAAAAATCGTAGTAATTACCAAATAAAGATTAATACTTCTGAATAAATATTAGGGAAAGTGATTAAAAATTGGAAATTGTGATCATAAAATATGAAATTAATTAGTTACTAAAAAATGGAGTAGAAAAGGAATTTTTTAAATGAATAAAATTTAATTGCACTTCAAGAATCTGCATAATAAATGAAAATTCGAAATTAATGTAATAATTATCATTATGGAAAAAAATTAGAATTAAAAATCTGCAATATCTTAAAAAATGAAATTACCTTTATATCCATTTAATATTGACCTTAGGATTTCTAAGATTTAATCGTATGGCTCTAAGAGGTGTCCTCATATAAGGACACTAATGGGTGTCCTAACCGTAGAAATTCCCTGATAAAATCAACGGATCAACGTATTCAAGGGCTTCAAACAAACACGGGGCTTTCACTAAAATAAATAAAAAAAATTAACTATTAACCTAAATAAATACCGTTTGAAACTATTGATTTTCGTAGGTATAAACGCCCGTACCCCAGGCGATATCGCCCAGGTCCCAGGCGATATCGCCAGTGGCCTTTGATTTTTCGAACCACCCGATTGCAATTCGCCCAACCACCGATTATAAGCAACTCGCCCGGCCCATAGGCGATATCGCCTGTACCATAGGCGATATCGCCTATCCCCTAGTTAATTATAGCATATTAAATAATTAAGTATTTATCATTCAGTCATCATTGTTTAATTTTTAACCGTTTTGTCTACCCCTTTTTCTCAGGGCTTGCGATTGGAGTCCTCAATCTTTCAATCGTTATCCCACAGGTAATAAGTTATATATAAAGTGATCAAATAATTGTTTTAATTTGAATCGTGTTACGATGTACACTGCAGTAGCCAGATGCAGCATTTTTCGTTCATTTTGCCACATCACCACTGGCTCGTCATTTTAACTAAAAAAAACTGGCTTGTCATAAAAAATATAATAAAAATGTATTGATACGGGTAGGCCGAGCCAGCTCACGAGCCTACTGAGCTGAGCCAGGGTAGGCTCGGGCTCGGCTCATTTACTATCGACCGGCTCGCGAGCCAGCTCATTTACAAACGAGCCGAGTTTCGAGCGAGGTTTTTAGTTAGCTGTCCGAGCCGAGCTCCGATAGTAAATGAGCTGATTGGCTCGTCAACAGCCCTAGATACGGGCCAACCAAATTAAAACAATTATTTGATCACTTTATATATAACTTATTACCTGTGGGATAACGATTGAAAGATTGAGGACTCCAATCGCAAGCCCTGAGAAAAAGGGGTAGACAAAACGGTTAAAAATTAAAACAATGATGACTGAATGATAAATACTTAATTATTTAATATGCTATAATTAACTAGGGGATAGGCGATATCGCCTATGGTACAGGCGATATCGCCTATGGGCCGAGCGAGTTGCTTATAATCGGTGGTTGGGCGAATTGCAATCGGGTGGTTCGAAAAATCAAAGGCCACGGGCGATATCGCCTGGGGCCTGGGCGATATCGCCTGGGGTACGGGCGTTTATACCTACGAAAATCAATAGTTTCAAACGATATTTATTTAGGTTAATAGTTAATTTTTTTTATTTATTTTAGTGAAAAGCCCAACAAACACCCTGCACTTATTTGTAACAATACTCAATCGGATAACATGACCTGTAGAGAAGTCCAGTGAAGCCCAGCAGGATCGCAATCGTGTGGATAAAACGACCACAACGTAAGCATCTTGTTGGCTGTTCATCCAATCCAAGAGTAAACACAACCAGAAGGAAAATAGTTTGTCAATTTCTCTCAACAATGGCTTCTCTATCTTCCATTTCTTCCCCCTTCTTTCTCCCCACTAAAGCTATCATCTCCCAGCGCTCAACTCACCCGCTCTTGCTTCCTTTCAACTGTCAGAAAACCACAACCTTCCAGAAGCAACTCTCCTTCAATGTCCAAGCCGCCAGAATTCCTGCTGGTGTATGTTCTTTAGTCTTTACTACCCAGATTTCCTCTGGTAAAGCTTTCCGTTTAAAGCCCTCGTGTTTTCCGCTTGACAGGTGGAGTTGCCGAAAGTTCAACCCAAGTTGAAAGCCCCATTCCTTGGATTCACCAGGACTGCTGAAATCTGGAACTCCAGGGCTTGCATGATTGGCCTCATTGGAACTTTCTTTGTTGAATTGGTACAAAAATAAAACCCTTTCTTTGCGTAAAGGAAGCTTTTTCGGACTGTTGATATGAATTCTTGTTTGGTCTGTGAAATTTTGGTGTGCAGATAATAAACAAAGGCATACTTCAAGTGATTGGAGTTGAAATTGGCAAGGGACTGGATCTTCCTCTCTGAACAAATATCAACTGCACATCTCAAGGGAATCGTCTCTGTCCTTTGTTGTTTGATGCTTTGCATAAACAGAGATTCTCATGTGACTTATTACCATAGAGCATTGTACAACAAGGTTTAATTTACTATATATATATCTCATATTACAGAATTAGATAATGATAAAAAGTTTATTGCTTTCATCGATGACATGTCTATCTCGATTATCATTCCGGTGTGTACAGAAGCAGAGGCTCGAGGTTATTATGGTTTTACATCGTGCTCACAGAGCTCTACCAGTACGAGCATCAATCACCAGAACTCTATCGGATGATTCTGAGATTCTCAGTGCTTCAGCGAGAGACAATCTGCTGTTTCTCCATTGAGCTTCTGCCCAGCTTTTCATCTTCTCTCCTTCGCTCTTCCTGTTATCTTGAATGCAAAGTACTTCAGCGTAACCGGCTGCAATGCCAGACCAAGTCAAATGTGTTAAACAGGTGTAGTTATGTGCTAAATCAACAAGAGAATAATGTGAGAGTCAGAAGAGAAAACTGCTTCCAATGTTCAAAACCAACCTCTAGCAAGAGCTGCGATGTCCCTCCAAGCTCCCATTGTTCCATCACCTAGACAATAAAATAGACAAGTTCAGGTTGTTTCAATGTGCTTGATGTAAATAGGCCAAAACGATCTGCAAAGAACCCTATACTACCTTCAGTTTCCACTGGTGGAGCTTTCAGCAATTCTATTGCCCTTCTATAGAGTCCCTGCAATTGATCAAAATCAAGCCGGTAAATGATGAACAATGATATGACCAAGCTATCAACGACTCAGAATGTCCCAGCAAGAATCCCAAACTAATCAAATACAACAAGAGATTATCAATGGCTTTGAAACCAGATAAAGAAGTCACAGGATGATGCAATATTGGATGTCAAAGTTGAACCTCTGACCTCCTGTATTAAGAGAGAACTTGAGCGTTCTTGTATCGCTTTCTGCCGGAGCATGAGGGCCAAACAGGTCAAGACTAGTCCAACTTTAGGGTGACGAGGGCCTAAATAGCAGTAACAAGTTGAGAGAACGAGAAAGATACATCAAATCATTGAGGATGAAAACCACAAACAATTCACAGTGATGTACCATAGAGTAGCTCTGCTTTGTTCAATGCCTTGGTCAATGTTTCTTCAGCATCACCAAATTTCCTGAAACAGATGACAGATATCTTGAGCAAATGTTCACAAACCCAAAAAAAAAAAAGCTTAACGAACACAAGTACAAAAGATTACCCCATGTGTGCTTCAAGCTGACCAAGCGCACAGGTAGCAGCAGCTAACTGAACTTGATCCGAAGCCATGTTGCAAGCTGCCAAGTCATTGATGTCAGTGAAACCTTTGTTCTCAGATACTCGTTCAGCAACCTTCTGATATAATTCCTTTGCCTTCGAGAAATTCCGTGTGGCGTGCAAGAATTCTCCATATGACAAAGCAGTAGACCCTATCATCACAAAATCAGCATGTTATCAATGAAGTTTACTCCAAGAGGTCTTAAAAGTCGATAAGATGCTTACCAACACAGTCAGTATTGCCCTGTAATCCTTCAAACTGCGACTCAGCTATGAACCAGCAAGCCAATGTATTAGTTATTCCCCAATTTTTACCAAGAATAATTAAATACGTTCAACAGTGATTACCTGCTTGAACATTGCCACAGACAAGCTCGACAAAACCTTTGATTGCTTTGGCACGAGCAGCTGCAACCTCAAAACCAGCACTCGTACTAGCTAACTTGTCTTCCTCCAGGAGTTCTAAACATTTATCTGCGAGAACTGATGAAGCAGTATCCTATATATGAGGGAGAAGCATCTCAAGATGAATTCTATATCCCCCGGGGTAGCCCAAAAAAAAAAGTACCAATCACAATGTTAGAAATACCCAAGACGACTTACATTCCCCAACTCCAAGTTTATCCCGGCAAGAGCTTCAATTGCAGCAACTGCAACATATCATGATTCAAAACCACTACTTTATCAACACTAGAAATTTGATATCGCGAATTCCATATAGATGAGAAATTCAGAAGTTGGCACCTTTAACCCCTAAAGTTGCCTTCTCCAATTCGCGAACTTTCTGTAGCTGTTCCAAAGCTTCGTTGGAGTTTCCCCTATCCGTCAGCACGCAAACCCAACATTATCATCAATGGAGGAAAACAATCCCACTAAACTGAGCATGACTAAGCTGAGAAAATTAGGACCTTTCAAACGATAGATTGGCCATGGCGAGTAGGACCATCCCCTTAGAGTTCTCGGAGACGACATTTTCTACATCACTAGACTGAGAAGCAAGGCACTGCTCCAGCACCAACATGGCTTGACCATATGATTCATCTAATTGAATTGACAACCGAATTCAGAAATTATGAGAAAGAGAAAGTGGAAACTAGCAGAAGGAAAACTAAGGAAGTACCTGACTTCTGAGACCGTGGAAGGGAGAGAGCATAGTCTATCATCTGAAGAGCAACCGGGTTCGCATTCGGACCGGCGATTTCCCCATGGAGCAATCTTAACGGCGTTCCCGTTGCCCAAGCAGACCTGCGAGAGTTTAACCGAGAATGCGCCGTCTTGGCCGCAGCGGTTGCTGATCGGGACAGCTTGAGTGCCGAACGAATCATCGGCGATTGCTAATAGAAAGTATCTTCTTCTTCTTCTGGAGTTCGTTTGCTGTGAAATTTATAAAACCCTCTTGAGATTTAGCGGGGGAAAGAAGGAATCTTAATACGCCGGAGGAGATACTGTCATCAGGCGTAGCGATATGCAAACTCGCTACTGTGATAAACGAATCCATTACAATGATGACGATCAGCTGGCGAGGTGTCAGTCAATTAGTGTCGTGTTGGTTGTGTTTCTATCATTAATGGCTTGTCTAACGACAGTTTGATCGTTTAGGGTCACGATAGTCAGCCAGTGAGGCGTCAGCCAGTCATCGACTTGTTGGCTGGATCGTGAAACCCTAGCTGCTCCCAGCCGTGTATAAATATATCACTTATGGTTTAGCCACACTTGTCTCTCAACCCAAATTTAATATCTAGATGGTCGTCTTTTCGCATTTTCGGAGAATGGCCTCATCAACCCGCAATATGCGATAAGGAATAACTTTTTGTCTTGCATTTGTCCTTCTCTACTTGTTCAGTTATGCGAATCTAAGTTCAGGGAAGTACTTGGACTCCATCAGGAAAATTTGAGACTAATCACACTCAAAGTTTTGTAGGTTCATGTACGAAACCGACATTGCTCGACAATCCATATCAATAAATACAGCGTCGAATCAACCCCAATTCTTGAATCTGTACAACATATGGAGATCCATCCGTTTGACACATTGGATGACCAGCTCAACTCTTGGAGGTATGATTCTTTCAAGCCTCTCCTTAGCAATTCCCCACACAAATTCTGCGACTTTATTAAGCTCTACCGGGTCACGAGACCAACGTGAAAATTCGTGTTGGTAGCTCGGGTCGATGATGATAGTCTCAAGGGCTGCAACATTGTTTGATATGCACGAGATGAACTCATCCTCGATTTTTCCAATGCGGTATCCTGCGAATTCCAGCACCTTTAGGTGTTCAAGCACTCCCACCCGTCTCTCAACCTCCCTCAGCTTCCTACTTCCTCCATCTTCTCCAATCTTCAATCCTTGGAGCACCTGCACATCAACATTATAAAACGATTCATTATCACACGAATCATTCCTTTTACTTGGAGCTTAAGCAATTTCTGAGTGCTTGAGAACACTGTTCCTCTGTTGTCTGATATGATTGCATGAACAAGAACTACCAATCTGTCATCGTTTGTCACACAATATATGTCCAGCTGATGAGAATATTTACTCCTAATAATGAGCAAAACATATACAATAATAAAAGGGTACCAAACAAAACCAATTTCATTTTCGAAGGATTATATCTAACCCGGATCACAATCTTGTGTAAGTGTGGTGGTGCTTCAATCAAGGGTACCAGTAGAAAAAGATCTTTCACCATATCCGGTTCAAACAAGATTTCCAACTCTCTAAGCTTGGTAAGTTTGGAAAACATGCATGAAACATTATGTTTCTGCAAAATAAATGGATCATCTGATGTTAGTATGAATGAGTACAACCAACCAAATAATAAACAGATCAAAACACTAACCAGAGATTCACGAGATTCACGATAATAAAAAGAAGAAACAAGTAGCTTCAACGACTCTAGCTGGGTGAGGCAAGAGGAGAAGAATGAGATTTCGTCAGCCGCCAGGAAACCTGTTGACATAGATAGTTCAACCAACTGTGGAACTTTGTTCATCTTGACTGTAACCTCTCCACACCGCCACCGTTTCATTGAAACAATCGGTGCATCATCAATCTCAATCACATTCAATATATTACAACAAACTATCTCCAAGTGCTTCAACCTCAAGGATGGACCGGCAACTTTAATGTAACCCAAGTTACTAATATTACATAATACTAATTTTTCGAGGACCGGACAGTTCGACAGAAGACCCTCCAAAACACCCCCACCAATCATGACAGATGTAAGACAAAGAGAGGTAAGCGATTTAAAACCGACAGACGACCAGCAAATTGGAGGAGATCGAGTTGTAGCAGCTTCTTCCACTTGAAACACATAGTCCGGCCATCTATTATACAATCGAAGCGGGTGATCGAAGTCCAGTTCTAGATTCTTAAGTTCTTTAGACAAGGCGAACCGAACACAACGATCAACAAGTCCCGCGTGCCTCTTAAACATTTCAAACCGAAGCCTAAAATCTTCCACATTGTGGCCTTTATGTAATTGAATTACCTTCCTCACACGCTCCATAAATTTGGACATCCGCTTAACACGGATGTGAATGGGTAACTTCAGTTTTTTTTGGGTGCTGGCCCCTCTTTTCGTCCGCCGGGGCGGGCACATTAATCAAGCCATTCATTTAATGGTATTGGAATTAAATGGCTGAGATTAAAAATTAGTCTTATTTCCTTATTTTTTTTTGTTTTGTTTTTAATTCCCTCTCTCTATTTCTCTCTCCAATGTGCAGACTATCTTTCTTCTTCCTTTCTCACTCTCTTTCTTCTTCCTTTATTACTCTCTCTCTTTCAACTTCATTCCTTCTCTCTTTCTCCTTCTCCCACAAATGAAAGAAATTGTATTGTTATTGAAACAATAGTTGAATCAGCCATCCAATTTACATTAGATCAAATTTCCAACCTTATAATCTTTTTTCTCCTCTGAATTACTCGACGACAACTTAATCTACATCACCCCCAAACACCATAATGCCAAAAACACAAAGTTGTTCCAGAACACATCGCAATGTTACTGCTAATCTGGGTGTTACTTGAATTCATGATATTTGGCCTTTCGATTAGTGTCGTACTAATTATTTGAGTGTTACCAGAGTTTTACTTGAGGTAAAAATCTAGTAAAACTCCAGTAACACTTGAGTAACGTTCGAGTAACTTATTACAGGGATGTTACTCGAGAGTTACTCAAGTGTTATTTGAGTTTTACCTCAAATAACACACACCAATAAAACTCGAGTAACACTCTAGTAACACACAAATAATCAGTACAACACTAATATATAAAGACCAAATACTAGATAGACATATACATATCCTCTACAATATGACATCGATCCCCTAAAACAACCAACATAATAGGATGTGAGATGCACAAAAGTAGTTGGGTCCTCGAGTTCTGGCGATCGCCGACCGCGATGATAGTGGTCTTCATTCTAGACAAGAACTTGACGAACTAAAATGAATTGAAGACTCAATTCGACATTTGCAACACGAGGAAGGGAGAAATGGAAGAAGGAGAAGGTGGGTTACACACTTACACTCACAAATTAGAAGATCATATAAGAAGAAGAAAGAAATAAAGGAAAGAGAAGGGGGTCTGCACATTATAAATCAAGAGAGAAATAGAGAAGAGGTAAAGTGATTTAATTAAGAGAGAGAAAGAAAGAAGAAAGGGAATGTGCAGAAAGAGAAAGAAATAAAAGAAACCCTTTTTCAATCCTAGCCATTTAATTTTCGTGTCAGAAAAGAAAGGGTGGATTTGGGGTGCCCGCCTTGGCGAACGAAAAGAGGGGTCAGCACCCAAAAAAAATTGGGTAACTTATCCAAGCGGACAGGGTGATTCCCACGGTAGTAAATGGGTGGCTTACCCAAGAGAGTAGTGTAGCTGAAATCAAGACGAGGAAGAGATGCAGAGAGGTACCTCCATCGCCTAGAAAGGAGACTGGTGGCTGTGGCTTCCTTGATTGTCATGAAGCATAATATATGCACAAGGATATCATCGGGCAGCCTACTGATTCGATCATCTGGATCATTGGAACATTTCTGCAACAGAAAATAACATACTACAGAACTTAATGCAAAGAACAGTAAGAAAACACAGAAGAATGGATTGAAGAAGAATGGAGATTAACCAAACTAACCAAAGACTTGTCACCCTCTCTGTTCATATCGGTATTGGATTCGGCAGCAAACAAGAACACAGCTCAATTAGAGAGACAGAAGTGGATCAAAAAGACTGGAAATTTTTCACTTGTTCGGAGCCTTGAAGCTACAAAGTTCGAAAATTCTGTTAGAAATGAAATCAACGGAATTAGGGTTAGCAAAAGTGGGAAACAAAGCTTTTGAATGCAAAACAATCAATACCTGCAGTTTCTGAACAAAAAGATGAAGAAATGTCTTGTAGCGTCCTGTGATCGGAGCTCCGGCGAAAGGGGAGAGGTAGAGAGAAAGAGTAGAGATTGAGAAGAAACTGGAATGAATGATACCCCATTTTAAAGCACCATCAACGTATATACCCATTTGTTCCAAGGTTATCTAATTGTGTGCATTTTTGTCTAATCATCTTTAAGTAAAGAAGCCCATATTTGAAGCAATGAAATGAATAGATACCCTTTGATCTTTGAAAGTGAAAGGGGAAGAGAGAAAAGCAAGTGATAAGAGATTATGGCGCTCGACGTGAAAGTCTTCGAATCCATAGCTCCGTCACGCTTCCTAACCTTCACCATTCCCAGGCCGGATCTCCGTACCCGCCTCCTCCGAATCGCCGTACTCGATTCTCCCTTCCCACAGATCGGTGGCTCCTCCTCCAGTCAACAAGTGGCTGCTCTTTTCGTCCCTCTGAACCGCGAATCTGACTGGGTATTCTCCACCGAGTCCGGTCATCTCCAGCTTCTCCTCTCCTTCCCCGGTGTCTCCCGCCTAGTAATGATCGGGAGAAATCCGGCTGACGAACCTGATTTATCAACTGACGAAACAACCCAAGGTACCCAATTTCTGGAAAAACTGCAAAGTATCTCGAAACCCTTGTTAGAGGCTCTGTCCCCTAAGACTTCCGAGAATGGATTCGCTGATGTTCCCATATGGGAATATGTCGACAATGTGATTCGTAGGAAGGTTTTGGAGAGAAGAGTTGGAGAATTGACTGGCGAAATGCTTGTAGAGGATGTCGAGCTCGAGATGGATAATAATGATAATAGTCTTGATGAGAACGGTGGGAGAAGTAGCGAATTTAGGAGGAGATTGAGGTTTAAGAGAATGCCAAACTTAGTTCAGACGGAAATCAGGCTCAACCATGGTGTGTTTGGTGAAGATGTGAAGTTTAAACCTGAGATTGGGGTCCTCGTACAACCTTACTTGGTGGCCATGGTGGCTAGCCTTTCCTTGATTCTTGACTGTATGGAATTCCGAATTCGGAATGGTGTAAAACCTAAAGCTCTGTGTTTGGGAGTTGGTGGTGGGGCGTTGCCAAGTTTTCTGAGATCCCAATTGGCGTTTCAGGTTTGCGGGGTGGAGATGGATGAGGAAGTTCTAAGAGTTGCCAAGCAGTATTTTGGTCTTGATAATTCTGAAGTCAACGTGCATATTGGTAATGCCTTAGATTTTGTGGACAAACTGGC
This sequence comes from Linum lewisii, assembly GCA_034768395.1. Lineage (NCBI taxonomy): Eukaryota > Viridiplantae > Streptophyta > Magnoliopsida > Malpighiales > Linaceae > Linum > Linum lewisii. Next base: position 18,117,464 of record CM068302.1, read on the forward strand.
TGGTCAAGGAATGGGATCTAATGTCAGTAAGGAAGATTGTTGGTGTTCCATTGAAAGTAGTTTTGATGTCATAATGGTTGATCTTGATTCCTCAGATGCCAGGAACGGTATCAGTGCTCCACCAGTGGAATTTATTGACAGGCATAGCGTGTCAGCTGCTAGAGCCATTATTGCAGACTCCGGGATTATGGTAGTGAATGCTGTTCCTTCAATCAGGCTATCCTATGACCATTTGATAGAGCAATGTAGGGGAATGTTCAGTGAGCTTTACGAAATTGATGTTGGGAATGGAGAGAACTTCATTCTGATTGCAAAGAAGTCTCCTGTTTCATCCACAGCTAGTGATTGCAGGAATAACTTCAGTGAGAAACTGAAGGGCCTGATTTCAGGGAAGTACTTGGACTCCATCAGGAAAATTTGAGACTAATCACACTCAAAGGTTTGTAGGCATATGAGTTTGTTTCATATTAACAGATATTCTTAGAAGGTTGGTTCTGACAGCAAGCTTCTCATTGCAGATTGTTCTTGTCAATAGCTGGGGAAGGTGCAGCCATTGTTCTGGAAAGGGTTCGTCTACTGATTTGTACCCTGTTTATTGTTTTCATCAAATACAAAGCCTGCTTGCCATATACGTATTAGGATAGGCTGTGAGTCTACGCAAGGAAGGAAAGAACTTGTGCTTGAAGAAGAGCCAAGTTAATACCCACGAGCCATCATTGTTCTCCCTTTTAACCTCTGTCTTCCCATCCATTCTTTGTTTAAACATGAATGAATGATACCCCATTTTAAAGCACCATCAACGTATAGTTAAGTAACCCAAAAGGACCCAAATTTGTGGTCTTTATATTGCATTACCTTATCTTTTCAGATGATTACTTTATGCTGCTTTAAACATTCTATAGCTATGTATTTTGTTACAGTACTGTCATAGGTTCTGTTTGTTCCAAGGTTATCTAATGGCGTGCTTTTTGTCTAGTTATCTTCATAAACTAGTAGTCTAGTGTAGTTCTAAAGAGAGTAGAGCAATGATTTAAGTAAAGAAGCCCATATTTCAAGCAAGGAATAGATACCATTCGATCTTTGAAAGTTAAAGTGGGAGTAGTGGGGGGAAGACAGAAAAGCGAGTGATAGAGCGGTTACCATATATACAAAAGCACCTTCCCCATTTCTCCTTAATCCTCGGGCACTTCTTCACAGTGAAAAAGTCAAGTCTCCAACTTTCTATTTAAAAACCCTCTCCCTCCACATTCCCCACTCCCACAACTTCAAACGACTCCCTATCAAAACCTCAGCAACAGCAGCAGTTTCTGAAAGACAATCAAGAAAAGTCAAAATGCATCTCGCTGTTCCTACTTCAGCTTCTCTCTCTTTTCTCATCTTCTTGCTCGTTTCCATTCTCAGCACAAGTAAACACACCAACTAACCCCCCTATATGTTTCTCTTGATGATGTTGATGTCTGATTATCTGTTCTTTTTTCTCTGTAGGTGGAGAGCAGCTGATACTTGTCAACAACTGCAATGAGAGCGTATGGCCTGGAATCCTTGGCAGTGCAGGTCAACCCACACCATTGAACGGAGGACTCCATCTCTCGAGCGGAGAGGAAGTAGTAATGGACGTGCCACAGAAATGGTCTGGGAGAATCTGGGGAAGGCAAGGCTGTACATTTGATCAGAATGGGAAAGGCACTTGTGACACTGGAGACTGCTCTGGCATGCTTCATTGCCAGGGCACTGGTGGTGCCCCTCCAGCCACTGTTGTAGAGATGACCCTTGGATCTTCTTCTTCCCCTCTACACTTCTACGATGTAAGCTTGGTCGATGGCTTCAATCTTCCGGTTTCAATGTCTCCTGTGGGAGGTGGGGTAGGTTGTGGGATTGCCTCTTGTGAAGTTGACGTGAATATCTGCTGCCCGTCTGCTTTGGAACTGAGGAAAGATGGCAGGATCGTGGGCTGTAAAAGTGCTTGCTTGGCTATGCAATCAGCTAAGTATTGCTGCACTGGAGAGTATGCCAATCCGAAGACTTGTAAGCCTACTCTGTTCGCTAATCTCTTCAAGGCCATATGCCCTAAGGCGTATAGTTATGCATTTGACGACTCTTCCAGCCTCAACAAGTGTAGGGCTTCTCGTTATGTCATCACTTTCTGCCCACCCAAGTGAAAGGCTAAACAGTTCCAGTCTGCAATTGTAGCTAGCTGGGTTAGATTTATATGATTTAGTTCTGTTTTTTCCAGTAGTCATGTTAATTTCGTTTTCATAATAGCTGTCCATTTAGTACAGGAGATGAGATACTGTAATGTCACCTTTTCTGTCCAATTTGAGTTACCTTTGAAGGATTTGAATTCAAGTTAATTTTCATAAGATGAAACAATTCTCCTTGCACAAATTTCAGAACGGGCGAACTACTATAATAAATACACAACATGGTAATTCTATAACGTTAAAACTGATAGTAAACATAAGGAACGTAAAATGGGATCAAACACTGGAGTTACAAGATTGCAGGCAAACAGTAAAGTGGAAATCATCTGCTTCCTGTAAAGATCCCCAACAGCTCATGGTCCCAACAAAAGAGGAGCCTGCTTCTTCTCAGATGTGGTGTTCTTGTTTGCGGCCCATGCTCTAAGAGGAGGTTCGAATTGCTGGCTAGCTACATCGGGAGGTGGTGCGTCTTCGCCAGGGAGCACGAGGAGGCCCTTCTCTCGGAGGGATGAAGGTTCGTTGAAGTAAGTTTTCCAGAGAGCGTCGAGTAGCAGCCTCTCTTCTTTAGCTGCACCGAGATCTTCAGGGGACATTAAGCTTATACCGTTTATCCTTTCTTCAAGAAGGGTCTTCAATTTCTCGTCTTCCTCGGCTGATCTACCAACTTTTGCATCAACATCGTGCTGGGCAAGCTCGAGAAGGACTCCAAGGGCAGCTTCCCGAATGTCTCCATCATCGCTCGCGGCAAGATGTACCAATATGCGTGGGAATCCTAGCTCATTAAGAGTGGTGCAATCTGATGTGTTCTCTTTCAACAGGTAATGAATCACGTGCAAAGCTTTCCTGGAATGCAAGGTACATGTTAGGCAAACTTGTAACTAATGGAAGGAAAGAGAAAATCAGGGATTCAGAGGCCAAGTACTTTTCACACTAACCTTTGAAATCTCACGTTATCAGAATTCAAAGCGTCCTTCAAGCCTGTATAACTGTTAGCAAGGCGGAATGCAGTTACAGCTGGTTTATTGTGTCGGACCAAGGCTAAAATCAGACGAGAAAACTCCGGTCAGCCATAACAAAAAATTTGATTTGATTAGCAGTAACTAGTACATGACAATAAGCTAAAAACCACATAAGATGATATCTCACAGGATATTGCTCCAAGCGCCTTGGCTCGTACAGTTACATCTGGGTCTGAAGCAAAATTAGACAAGAGAGGCTCCAGCCCATTTGCTTCCATAACCAGTTGCTGACTTCGGGGATTGTTCTGGACGATAGTAGACACTACCTCTGCAGCCTTGGCTCGAATATTGGCATGTGAGTTCTTAAGGTAACCCAGAAGGGGGACCAAACCACCAATAGAATGAAGATCTATCATGTACAAAACACCAGTAATTAGTCAACAATAAGCTCGGGTGAATACAACCATCAACCGACATAATGACATAAACCTACATACATGGATAACCAATACATTCTCCAACACAACATTCACATTCTGGATTTCTACCATATAAACAATTAGACAAGGCAAAGAACCAGCTACTATCACCAGCAAAGATAAGATTGGAGGAGTTATTGAGAATGGTAACTCACCGTTAGCCATGTCAATGGACTCTACATGCTCTTGCAGCTCGTCCAACATATCTGCCAAAGAAAATGACGCCAACTTTAGCAAAACACTCGAACCAAAAAACATACATTAGCAAAGACCCACATCAGATATCAACAAACACAGATCAATTATACGTAGTAATACCAACCTTCAATATCAGCAGGAGTAACTCCTTGAGAATCCAAGACATCCTCTGGAGTTTGCATGACCAGCGTAATCTCTTTCATTCGCTTAACCACATCCACAGTCTGAGCTTGCATCGCCTCCATAAACCATTTTTTATCCTCCTCGCTACAATTAATTGAACATACATCAGAAATCAGAAAGTTGTAAATTACTCCAACCACACTCACAAAACCCCAACCCAAGTCCCCATCCCCAAAAGATGAAAATTTCATAAGATTAAGAATCATTACCTGAGGTTCCGATTGGTCCCAGTCCCATCAGAGTGAGAAAGACTCCACTTGAGCAGCCCATCCCAGTCTGGCCCTGGCTTCGCCATTAACAATCACGATCGTGGATATTAAGCTAGAAAAAAAAAAAAAAGCAAAAACCTAGAAGAAAAAGACGCGGCGAAATTTATCCTTCACGGAAGAGAAACCTGATGTGGCTAAAGCATGAAACTTAACAGACAAGAAGAAGCAGATATATATACAATCGTTGTGAATGGAGAGGGGAGCAAATAGCCGACCAGAAGAAAGGGGGAATAGCCAGTAAGTCTGGAAGAATCTGGGATGTTCTGGTTGTAGAGTTGCTATTGGAGGCAGCAGGGAATGGAGATGGAGAATGCCGAAGACAAATCGGATTTGGACACGGTCAAATGTTTTGGGCCTTTGGCTTCTTAGAGTTTAACCTGGACCCAGAGGCCCAACAAATTCACCAGCAATACTGAATGGGATAAAATGTGGCTCACATCCTCATAGTACTTAGCAGATGAACGTTATGTTATTAATTAAGATTCATCATTTAAGATCATACTCATTCAATAGGTGCATTGTCCTATGAATTCACCAGAAATCACACACTCATTACTTCGTAATTGAGTCCACCCTGTAATAACGTGAAATATATGCTTCTAACTTCTAATGATCCTAAAAAAAATTCCAAAGCACCATTTTTCTACTAATTCTAGGCAACCATCATAACAAAATTATGAAAGGAAACAAAGGTAAACATAAACAAAAACCCAAGAAAAACATCTAATGTAAAAGTTAACCATATTTCATATGATCAAAGTTTGAGGTTGATGATCTCTACTTTTATTCCAAGCAGAACTTTACTCATACCATAAAGTTGAAAGCATTGTATGAAGTATGAAAATATGCATGGATGTCGAGGACCTAGTCTTCGGTGGTGGAATAGGCGATGGTGGTATAGTGGTGGTGAATGAGGAGTCGAGGAGGCGAGGGTTGCTCATCCGCCATGTGGCCCATGATTGAGCTTCCACCATTATTTTACAGCTTGGGGGAAGATTGAAGAGTGTTTGGATGGATCTAGATTTGTGATCTGGTAACATGTTGTTCGGTTGACGATTTAGAAACATGTTCAATTTATTCCGGTTTATTTGTAAATTGTAACAGATGGTAAATTTTGTTTCATTTGTTATTCTATTGGTACGAAGTTGTAAATTTTGAATCATATATATGTTTTCCAGATTTGGAACATGTTCAAATGTCATACCCTTCCCCGATTAATAATATATGAGTCGTAAACCATATTTGAAGCATATTCATATGTCACTAACTGTGTCGCCACCATAGAACTGATAAAAATAGAATTTGTTCCAGAAAAATAAAAAGAAACTAATGAACAACCTCGAAGAACAAGAACAAAATGTTGACGTTGATAATAAACTTTGTTGATCGGAACTGAAGATGTCTAGACCATCAACGCAAAAATTTAAAGTAGCCTAATAATAAAATGAAAACTAATTAATTCAAAAAGTGAAAAAACACTAATCCAAAAAACTGTAATTGATTAATTATATTAATTCTATGATCATTAAAGAAAAAAATACTTAATTAAATAGATAGGATTTAAAATAAAAATTATCCTTATATCTATGTAATAATCACCTTTATCTCTTATTAAAAATAGATGATTAAAATTAGTATCCTAATATGAGATACAAATCAATTATCTTCCTGACAGACTTTGTTGGTTTAATAGTTTTTTTTAAGTAGCCACTTCGATAGTTCGAATAAAAATTTTCATAAAAAAAAAATAGTTCGAACAAAAAATTGTGATATTTTGTAAAATTCGTAAGAACATGATAAATTTACTTTGTACTCGCGAGTGAATTTACCACCAATTTTTTTTTTTTTCCATAGATAGCTCCGAAGGAGATATACAATAGTAACACACAAGTAAGAAGGGAAATCAAGTCTCAACTCAGGCGGTCAAGTCTACCTTCATGACTCCTGAGAGGTTAATTAGGGCGATTCATGCCACGTAATGGACGACCCTGTTACCTGAACGATGAACTGTTTGAAAGCGCCAAGATGGAGAGCTCCACTCTTTAGCTGAATGATTTTCTCAATGATAGCTTCTCTTGGAATAGACATAACCTGACCAATTAGGAGTCGCATGGAGACCAATTCATCATCTCCTTCAATGTGCACCTCCAAAATCATCCCTGAACACAAGCAATTCAAGTAAAATGGAATTAAGGATACCCGAATATGTCATCCCAACTACAAAGAAGACTGCACCTATTGTGTAGCGTCGTACCCAACCTGAAAATCCGCCAATTTCAAAGTGCACAACTCCGCCAACATTTATCTTGATATGCAACGAGTAAGAGGGATATCAAGTTGGGTGAGAGAAGGGATGAAAGGTAGAGACGTGGAATTGGGGGAGGGCCGTAAGCTTGTAAATGCTCGCGCCACTAGGAAATTTACCACCCACTATTCACACAAAAAAATTACCATCCATTTGTCTTGCCCCGTAGTATTGGGAAATTCTACCGTTAGGACACCCCTTAGTGTCCTCATATGAGGACACCTTTTAGGGCCATATGATTTAATTTTAAAGATCTAAAGGTCAATATTAATTGGATAAAAGAGTAATTTTAATGTTTAATAAATTACAGATTTTTTGTATTGTTATTTCCATATTGATAATTATTGATAATTATTGCTAATAAATGCGGATTTTCATAATATTTAGATTCTTTATTGTTAATTAAATTCGGATTTAATTATTGTTAATTAAATGCTCTATTTTTTTAGTAACTAATTTTTTTTTGTATGATCACAATTTCCATTTTTCCACTTTCCTTAATGTTTATTAAGAAGTATTAATCTTTATTTGGCAATCAATTTCCATAATAGTTAATTTAGTCATATCCTATGATTTCTTTCCAAACTTTACTCCCCTTTTTTTTTAAAAAAATTGTTTACTAATAGTCAATTTACCGTTGTGATTTTATGGAGATTACGATGACACTTTTTGTGGAAATTGTTTCGAAACAGTTCATCTTTTATCATTTCGGAATAGTTCCTCTTTTATTGTTTCGGAACAGTGATCCATTTTAAAAGTAATGAAACTTGTTGAAAATAAATTTTGTTCCTTATTACCAAATCGGAACACAGAAGAACATAAAACCTTGAATCATATCAATTTTCTGTTCCATAAGTAATTAAATGGAACAATGTTCCAATTCACCAAATTAGAAACAAGAATTAGGAAGGTGCATAAACAGATTTAGGTAAACAAAAACATTGAACCGTGATCAAAAGTAGGGGTGGATATTCGGTCATTTCGGTCAAACCGCACCGAATTCGGTCGGTCACCGATTTCGAGTTCGGTCGAAACATGGAACCGTAACCGTGACCGATTTGAATTCGGTTTGACCGTGCCCGAATTCAAATCGGTCACGGTCAACCGAGTTGACCGATTTATACCCGATTTGGAGTGGTTCTGAGATTTGATTTCTGGGTTTGGAAATCTGGGTTTATGGGTTTGAAGAAGAACATGGGGTTTCTAGGTTTGAAAAAGAAGATGAGGAAATCGAGAGAAGAGGAAGAAAAAGAAGATGAGGAAATCGAGAGAAGAGGAAGAGGCAAAATAAGAAGAAGAAGAAGTTAAATCTGGAAATAGAGAGAAGAAGAAGAGGCGGAATAAGATCTGAACTGAATCTTGAAATAGAGGAGAAGAAGAAAAGAGGAGGAACAAGAAAGCTGAGGGTTTTGGTGCGGCGGCGGTGGGGTTTGGTCGGCGGGCGGAGTAAGGAAGAAGGGAAACATAAACCACCGATTGGAGAGGAAGAAGGGGAAGGAGGAGAAGCTTGGATTGGATCTGGAGAGGAAGAGGAGGAAGAAGAAGAAGAAGAAGATTGGATTGGAGAGAGAAAAAGGAGGAGGAGAAGCTTGAAACTGGAGAGGAAGAGGAAGAAGAAAGAAAGAAGAAGCTTGGATCTGTGGAGAGGAAGAAGAAGCTTGGATCTCTGGAGAATACTCAATTCGGTTTATTCGGTCAAAAGTTTGAAATCGGTCAATGACCGAATTAGAAGTATGTAACCGATGGGTTGAATCCTATAACCGCAACCGTTTTCGAGTTGGTGAATTCGGTTAATCGGTCACCGAAACTGATTTAAAATCGGTCGCCAAATCAGTTTGACCAAAACCGAAACCGTTTCAGCCACCCCTAATCAAAAGACAAGACCCAATGTAATCTACGGAGTTTCAAAATTGATTTCCTGGATCCATATTCTACCAAATCATATAGATAGACTTATGTAAATGGAATAGGATTTGATATTTGTCCACTAACTGTGAACCCATCAAACCAAATAAGGGAAGAAGTCAAATTAAAATAAATGGACTCACATCACCCATACGATGATTCCTGTACCTAAATAAACATAACAAAAGATGAAACATAATAAAGCTACTATATGATAGCAAAATTCCATTAACCCAAACTGTAAACAAAAACAAAAATCCATTAACCTAATCTAGAAACAAAGCTATACGATAATACGACAAGCAATACAATAGCACAAATAATAATAAACAAAGCTATACGACAAGCCAATACAGCAGGAAAAATAATATAAACAAAGCTATACGCCCCCGAATCTCATCAATGTTCGACACGGTGGTGCGTGTTGGGTATTGGTATTGCGACGAACAGGCGTTGGGCGTCGGCGTACGGCGGCAAGGGCTTGCAATGGCTGAGCGATCTTATTCTCTCCGGCAGGGTTGTAGACAAGGCTGGAGACAGCGACGGTGGCGGAGCAAGGCGGCGGCGATGCTAGAACAAGGCGGGTGGTGGTGAAACCAGACGGCGGGTGAAGCGAGTAGGGTTGAGAGGGAAAATTTTTTTAGCTGATTGTAAAATGAATTAGGGTTTGTGATGAAACCCTAATATGATTTACAATATATATCATTCCAAATAATTATTTTATCCATTTTAATTTAGACCATTAGATCTATTTTCCAATCCTATAGATCTAAGAGATGTCCTGATATGGAGGACATAATTATTGTCCTCACAGTAGTAGATCCCTAGTATTGACCGACACTTTTAAAGATAATAATATCTTGCTCTGTTTAACCATGAGGTCCCCTGCCAGCTCAGCTAACCGAAGCCCGCCCATCTCAGCTAACCCCACGTGGTTGCCGAATGGGTCTTGTCTGCTCCGTATCTTCGCACTCCTCAACTATACTCTAACAATCACGTCCGTTGGATCAATAAGTTATGCAACGTGGTGACTCTTATCTCCATCGTTAAACCCACGCGCTGCTACTGCGAATATAGATCAAATCATTTAGTCAGTCGGAGTGGAATGTGTAGAAACTGGAAAGCGTATTGGATTTTAATAATTATCTCGACAATAGCAAGCAAAACCAAAAGGAAGGGTTAGTTTAAGACTCACAGTCTCACTTCTCTCCTACCTACCTACCTTGTGTTCAGTCGTTCTGATGATGATATAAGGGTCGGAGAAGATAACGGTAACCCACCGGAATTAACAGGTGAGGTTTCTACTCCAAAGATCAGAGCTTTTGTGACTCTCTTTTTGTACTATGCACAATTTTGCAGCTTTTTTTCCTCCTGAGTTGACCTCTGGTTTTATGTAGTCCTGGGACCCTTTGGCTTTGATTTGGTCTTAAGTTGTTGACTTTTATGTTCTTTTGTGGCATCAACTTAAAAGAGTTGCTAAGTTTTAAAGGTTGAGCTTCCTCTGGTTCAACTGGGGTAGCTAGAGGTTGTAGCAGTATATATTTCGATATCTAGGAATGAGATCTGCTAATCTTTCTTTTCAAATCTTTAGTTAACAAGCTGAACCACAGTCTTAATTGGTGGAAATCTTTCCCTATTGGATTCGAATTTGGACCAACTGTCAACTTTTAGCATGTATGCTATTCTTACAACATCCTTCAAGTTTGAATCTTTTTATCAAATTGAAGTTGGGTTTGCTTGTATTGCTAATTATCTGCTGATCTCGCTGCTCGTTTTGTATCTTGGTTTGTGTTGAATGTACATATATTCTATTTGCTAACCTCTGTATCTGATTCCAAGTAATCCACACTCATCATTGTTTGGTTTATCTTGACAGGAAAAGGAAGTTAGCAGGAGACCAGTTGGGTCTTCCTGTAGCGAAGCATGAATGTTGGGATCATCACAAGTTCCTTACTGAACCCCTCACCAACTCCGGAACGAAGTGAGGAAGTGGATGACAGAATCACACGTGTGATTGATGAAAATGCGCAAGGGAAATCCACGGATAACAACAGATGATATCTGATAATGAATCTGGAAATGGCAGCAACAGCTTCCTTGGAGATTCAGACCGTACCATGTCATTACTAAGTGAATCTAAGTTCGGTTCAGAGGTGTCAAAGACATGTCCAAGTAGTACTTCATCCTTCAACTGGCTTTCGGAGAGTTCTAAAGATCCTCAATGTTCATCGGATAATGCAACTCATCATCAGCAAGAGATTATGACAAGTTCCAAGCGTATGAATGAGGAGGACGATCAAATGCTAGAGTATGAGAAACGTTTTGGTTACGAGTATACCGAGTACAACATAGTGGTATCCCTTAGGAGATGAAGAACTCGATGGTGATCTATGTACTAGTTCTGTGAACCCTCGTGTGTATCTCCTTTCATCTGGGCGAATGGACTTTAAGCAAGTATAAGTTTGACAATTTCAAAAGCATCTTTGGGGTTTTTTTCCAAATTCCAAGCACTGATCAAAATGGTCCTTGTTTATGAATGCAGAGTCTCAATCAGGAGCCAGGAAGCCGACCATTGATCAAGAGTTTGACAGTATTTTTTCTGGTCTCATGCTGCAGTAGTTCTATTTGTATTTGCCTGAATTTTCTTGTACATTCCATCCTGGTGTGTTTTCTGCAATCTCTTGGAATTTAATACCAAAATCCACAAGGGTATTGATCAATGGTTTCCGAATTTTTGGTTCAAAAAAAAATTGATTGGGGCACGATTTCTCTTTTCCCAGGTTTGTGTCTTTGATTTTGATTTTGCCTGTAGTGGAAGTCGGATGGTAACTAGATTGAACCTGAAAATGAAGGGCAAATAAACACCCAAAAACAAATGCATCAACCAGGTCTGTACTATGACAGAGTATTATTCTACACTAGATCACTGGTGCTTGTCATACTAAATTGTTGAATTAAAACTCATGATTATTACAATGAGTTGGTTGAGTTTAATTGAATTTCAGTAATAACTAGCCATCCATATTCATAGTAACAAATAAAAATTCTATACGTTTATTGATGTTTGATTTAGTTTGATTAGGAGTTGATGCATGTGACAACCACTAAAATATCCATAATGTTCCAGTTTTGTAAAATATTTTTTAAAATTCGTGTCAATTCTCATGCTTACGTCATTCGTTATCTTTAACATGAATTTTTTTTTTTTTTTTGTTGAGGTCATGGTTTTGAATCTAAAAATTGATTCGCTTGTTAGTTTCCAAAACAGTTTACAATATTTAATGGCATTTGCTCGTACAAAAAATATTCTAAAGCACCTTTAAATTTCACCATTGCTTTCGCCCCACAACTTTGCTACCAACCCTAAAAGCCTAGATTGATACCCTCAAACATATGTTGATGACTCGAAACAAATCATTAAACCCCATATTTGTCACATTTTTCATATGGTTGGTGCATTTGCATGATGCCTTTGAGTGTGTTCGTGTTTTTTTTTTAAAGAAAACGGATTTCATTATTCATTACCGTGGAACAATCGTCTAGTAGAACATTACAAAGCCAGTCTGGAGCTACAAGCCAAGACTGTGTCTGCCTTGTTGATAGCACTCTTGCTACTGTGTGAGTCGCCCTATTACCATTTCTCCTGACAAAAACCCACCTCAGCATGTGGTTGAAACGGTAACAAACTCCTGCAAGTCTCCATATTCATAAACCGAACTCGGTGACGTTGGATACCATCCTTCTTCACTTCCTGAACGACGCTCTGACAGTCAGTTTCATAAACAACCCGCGTCCACCCTATAGCCGCTGCCCATCGGATAGCTTCAATCAATCCTTTTGCCTCCACTTCATTCGCCTGGTGTACTCAGAGAACATTTGCTGCTTGGAAACAGCGGGTTGATACCCAAATGATACTGAACTAGCCCAAATAATCCGCCAGTTACCGAATTATGAAAAATTACCCACCCATCACCGAACTTCAGCCCATTATCCCAGCAGTCACTACCGTCAATGGACATCCCAAAATCTGTTAACTGCTTATGTGGCAATGACAAGTCAATTGCCAACGTCATTTAAATATGCCACATCACATCCTATCTACCCAAAACAACTCAAGGACCCAAACCGATTACCCAATCATTTCTTAACTCAATTACCCAGATCCCTAACCACCCTCTCTCCCTCTGCATCTCATCCTCTTCGATGCCCTGGCTGGCCGATCGTCTACCGGCGGCGGCGGAGGAAAAACGCCCCCCCCCCCAATCTCTCCTTCGAATAAATAGTGATTCATACAAAAACAAAGCGTGAACACAACCCAAACTACCATTACCAGCACCAAATGCAGTAACATCGCCGGATCTGCCAATTCTAGGCTCCATGCGAAGTTCTTAGCACCGAAAGCAGATGATGAAGCTCCTCCGAGGCGGCGGCGACGAATCTGGCGGTGGAAGCAGCGGATCCGCGGGGAGTAGGGAGGCCAGAACGGGAAGAGTTGGAAGAGTTGATGATTGGGACTGAGGAGAACCTCTCACCATCGGACCGAGCCCCCCGCCGCTAATGAGTCTGGGAGGGTCTGCCAAGCACCGAGCACCATAGATCGACCCGACCCGCCGATCGTCCAATCTTGGTAACGATTCCACCGACCATACGAACCACACCGGAACCGACGAAACCGATACGCCAGAACCAAAAAGTGAGATCTTAGGATTGGGTGCGCTCAGCAATGGAGCCGTTGTGATTCCCGTGGCGGCGATTGCGAAGGCCCACTGATAAAGGAAATAGTTTTAGTCAATGCGTCTGTCGGATCCGTCACTGGATCTACGAAAATAGGTCTCCTTTTTTCTCTCCGTGAAGATAGAGATTGAAGAGGAGAGGAAGAGTTGAGGATGGTGGAGGTCCTGAGGAAGAGAGAGTCCAGATGAAGTTCTCCGATGAGGTAGACTGAGAGAAGGTGGAAGGGAGGAGAGGAAGATGGATGAGTAATTGGTTGGATGTATGGTTTGGGTTTAGGGTTGGGTTTGAGTTTACATTTTAGTTGACGTGGATTTTATGATGATGGGGCGGTCTATGGGCATGTCCACATAAGCAGACTAACGGAATTTTGGATGTCCGTTGACGGTAGTGACTGCTGAGATAATGGGCTGAGTTCATGATTGGTGAGTACTTTTTATAATTTTAGTGACTGACGGATTATTTGGTCATAATTCAGTGATCATTTGGGTAACCAACCCTGGAAATAGCTTATGGTGCTGAAACTCAGCACCATTTGGGTGCTGAAAATTTCAGCACTCTAATATTTTCCCAGTATTCAATTAGACCTCCCTGCTCATTTCTGACAAAATGGCCACACCATATCGTCCTTCATAAAGAATAAAGCCGCGTCAACATTAACTTTTCCCCTCACACTCATATAATAGCCAGCGCCCTATACATGAAAATAATAATGATGTTTGATACAAGATCGTTTACATCATAAATTCATTTCTTCCAGTTAAAATAAAGAACCCAATAAGGGAGCCAAATGAATGCTTCTATCTACCACTCAAGGTATTGCTCCATTGGTGAGCAAGATGGTACCTGGCTCCACACGTGCAAAAAGCTATATATTATTATATAAATTTTTGATCGATTTAACCTACTTTAATCTTAAAATTTCATATAAATTGTTCATATATAAAACACACCATGTAAATAAGCACTTACATTAGAACTCATTGTTCATTTATTGTTTCTGGTCAAGGGCGGTTAACCTCATTTTTTATAAGGATCCGACTATTAATTAGTTATAATTCAATATCTTTGTATATCTTTGTATTTACTTGTAATTATTTCCTACTATCTTTGTAACTCTTGACCTATAAATATAATCACAATGCACACGGTTGGGTTGTGGTAAATATTCCAACCAATTTCTACATGGTAATCAGAGCCTCCAAATAAATTTTCCCCTTGTTTTTTTTTCGGCCAACCCTAGCCGACTTACCTTCTTTTTCCCGAACCCCTAGAATGGCCGCCACCCCCGCAGTCGCAGCAACTTCCATCTCCGCCGACTCAGCTCGCCGTGAAGCTCGATGCCCACCAACTACTGGTTGTGGAAACTTCAGATCGAACCCTTCCTCGCGGATACGATCTTATCAACATGTCGATGGAAACTTCGAACCCCGCCGGCGCGCAACAACTGCTGAAGTGGAGTCAATCCTGACTATACCAAGTGGTATCGTCAGGACCACTTGTCTTAGGATGGCTGATCAACTCGCTATCCCCGTCAGTGATCATATGCTGGTTGGAGTACAGACAGCTCGTGATGCGTGGCGTCTTTAGCGACGGCTTCGGAACTGGGAGCCCTGTCGCTATTCCGATCCCTCCAGGTCACAACTTCATGCCTTGCGTCTCTCTACTGACTCTATTGCTGTTTATTTACAGAAAGTAAAAGGCATCACAGATCGTCTCCAGGCACTTGGCCAACCCGTAAGGAAGGAGAGCTCGTTAGAGCATGTCTCTCGGTGGCCTGCTCGATGCATACCGTGTAACATCCCCGCCCAACGAAACGGGTTAGAACTCAAGCCTGGGTGACTAGAGTGCCGGAAACGTACTTAAGAGGGTCTCTTGAGGTATGGGACGTTTGGGGGTGTGCCGGGTTGAAGTTGCAAAAGAGGGGAATAGGGTACAGTACCAAAGTGCTGATTTTTGGGTCCTAAAGTGCGCAGGCGCACATTTAGAAGGCCAGGCGCACTTTTCAATTTAAATCAGCAAACTTCGCGGAATATTCAAAATGTGCGCCTTTTGGGGGTCAATGTGCGCCGGCGCACATTTTGACATCCCACGCGCACATTTCGTGCATAAAAGGACGGAATTGCCCGAAATCCGTATTTTTCTTTCCCCTTTCTCTCTCCCCGAAAAACCATTGACGAACCAAGAGCGAGCAACCTTCGAAGGGTGATTCCGGGAGCTGTAGGGTCGGAATTGAGTTCCGTTTGTTGCTATGGATTCGTAGCGACGAGGAAAGAGATCGCTAACCTCTATTTTGGGTTTCTGGGGTGTAGGTCGTGAGCAAAGGAAGGGTAGAGCTACGAGTTTGGTGGTTGGAGATCGAGTTTCTGGGGAACTAAAGACGATTAGAGCCTCGTCTTTCTATTCCAGGTGAGGGCCTAGCGTTGTGTAGGTAGTTTGGACAGCGTGAGGAGTTTCAATTGGACTTAGAACAAAACCTAGGTTATGCATGAAAATGATGAGCGTAAAAGGGATAAACTGTTCTGTGAATGTGCTTGATTGCTATTGATGTTTGCCGTGGTTGATCGTTGTTGTTGATTTCTATGATTTGGGGTTGGTTTTGAACTGAAGTGAATTAAGTAATGGTTTGACATAGAAGTGAGAGTTAGGATGGTTGGGAAATGAGTGCGGGTGCTATATTATTATGAATTGCGGTTGGGATGCAGGAGAGTTGCCCTGCCAATGTGGGTCGCTCTGAATAAGAGAACAGGTGGTGACCCCTAGACTCATGACATGGCTTCCCCTGTACTTGCAGGTGGGGGAGGCCGGTGAGCTAGCCGTTATCCTATTGATTGTGGGTGTGTGCTGTGAACATGACAGGGACATGGAGGATGTGAATGGGTTGTGAACTAGGACTTGAATGAGATGTGGCTGTTTGTGTTGTATGTTGGTAGTAGATGTGATGTGTGTTTCGAGGAAGTGATGTTGAGATTGGTATGTGTGGAAATAGAACCGGAAGGAGCCTGCACTGCCCCCTAAAACTGCACTATGGGTGCTAATGCCTCTTCAAGGAAAGAGGTGCGCTCACGTCTTCAAGGGAAAGGCGTGATTTGTTTGGTTTGAGTCAAGTTAACGATTCCTTCAAGGGAAAGGTCTCGTGGTATCCTCCAGGAGAGGATGCGTCTTGGACCTCTCCAGGGGAGAGAGGTGCGTCAGGCCGGCAGGGTGGTGCGGGATAAAACTTCCTTATTGGCGCCTAAATAACTCACCTAGACAAATTGAATGTGAATGTGTTGTGTTGTGTTGTGTGGTGAACTGGTTGACTGGTGTTGTGGTATGTTGTTGCAAAGGGAATTGATGCTTGATCTATGTTATTCTGCTATTCGATTTGTACTTGAGAACCAGAACTGACCAACGTGATCACCTAGACTGCTTTAGGGAATTAAAATATGGAAAGGGGGTTGGGTTGGTTCCATTGCTGAATGTCTTGTGCGGAGTTGGGACCGCTCCATAGAGTAGGACAACGTGTAGGTAGGCCCAGTGGGTTCACTCAATTTCAATAGGAAATTGATCCCTTTCTCCCTTTCAGGATCTCGTGCTAGAGAGAGTGGTGTGGCGTCTGAGTTGAGGGTGGATTCCGAGAAGTGCTGGGCTGAAGCTATGAGGTGAAGACTGGGCCTACTTGGAGTTGACCTATTTTCATATTTCATTGACTTGGGACATTTTGGGGGTTTTCACTTGGATTTATGTATCTTTCTGATTATGTTGGATTTTATGGGTTTTATGATGGATTTGGAGTTGTAAACAGTTTATGTTTTCCTGGTTTATGGAGGCCTCTCACTTAAACTCTTATTTTTAAGCTTGGATTTGATCGTTATCTCGGTCGTCTTTCACTGGGTAAACTCGTACCGGTTCAACCCGGTTTCACCGGGATGATTCGGGACGGGTGTTACAAATGGTATCAGAGCCTGGTTTTGTCGCTGCTGTACCGGTTTTATTATCTTTTCTCTTTGGGGAGTAATTAACCTCGTTAGGAGGGGGGATGAGACATCGGTACGGGGCCGACATTCCAAGGGTTTTTGTTAAACTGTTTTAAATGGGTGGGATGTTTTTAAATCAAGTGGTGAATTGAGTTGTTTGAAGTTCTTTGAGCGGTCAACTGAAATGTTTAATGTCCTCCTGTAGTGAGAACCAGTCGATGGGAAGTCACTCCGTGGGTCACTCCGAGCATGGGGCATGGGGGCGTCGGTTTCGGGCCCTCGGATTTGAAGGGTTGGAACTTCAGTTTAGTTCGCCGGGAGGTGGCTGATCCGGCTGTGGCTGAGCGATGGATTAAGGAGTGCAACTTCAAGTTTCTGAGGGCTAGATTTGAGGATGAATGAGATTGCAAGCCATGACCTTCTTGCTAAAGGTCATGCCTTGGAGTGGTGGGAATCCTTGCCGGAGAGTCAGGTGTACCCGCCTGAGCTGGGGGTTTTAGGAGTTCTTAGGATGTTCCCTGACCAGTTTTGTCCGGATATTTGGAGGGAGGCAAAGACCAAGGAGTTTTTTTGAGCTGGTGCAGGGGGAGAAGTCGGTTCTGCAGTACTATATGGAGTTCACCAACCTCTCCCAATGGTACGATGAGCTTGCTAATCGGAGAA
>CM068302.1:18135415-18227926 GCA_034768395.1 Linum lewisii
TCCCTTGTTTTTTTTTCGGCCAACCCTAGCCGACTTACCTTCTTTTCCCCGAAACCCTAGAATGGCCGCCCCACCCCCGCAGTCGCAGCAACTTCCATCTCCGCCGACTCAGCTCGCCGTGAAGCTCGATGCCACCAACTACGTGGTGTGGAAACTTCAGATCGAACCCTTCCTCGCGGGATACGATCTTATCAGACATGTCGATGGAACTTCGAACCCGCCGGCGCGCACAACTGCTGAAGGTGGAGTCAATCCTGACTATACCAAGTGGTATCGTCAGGACCAGCTTGTCTTAGGATGGCTGATCAACTCGCTATCCCCGTCAGTGATCCATATGCTGGTTGGAGTACAGACAGCTCGTGATGCGTGGCGTTCTTTAGCGACGGCTTTCGGAACTGGGAGCCTGTCGCTAGTCCGATCCCTCAGGTCACAACTTCATGCCTTGCGTCTCTCTACTGACTCTATTGCTGTTTATTTACAGAAAGCAAAAGGCATCGCAGATCGTCTCCAGGCACTTGGCCAACCCGTCAAGGAAGGAGAGCTCGTTGAGCATGTCTCTCGTGGCCTGCTCGATGCATACGTCCCCTAATTCGGTCTATTCGGAATCGGACAGATGAAATCAGCTTCCTCGAGTTCCATGGGCTGCTACTATCTGAAGAAACTGATCTGGCCATGGACGAAGCGGCGGCATCATTGACGGCACAGGCCAATTATGCGGCACCTATGCAGACTGATCGGGGCCGTCCTCGCCGCAGCCGCCCTCGTCCGACGTACACTCCTCCGCAAAGTCGTGGTGGTTACCCTCCTGCTACCTATTACCAACGCCAACCAAGCCAGCCATCCCAAACTCGCCAACTCCAAAATTCCCAGCCGCCGACCTACCACCAACAAAACCCTAGCCGAACCCTAATCTGCTATAATTGTAACGGGTACGGGCATCATTACAAAATGTGCCCGTCCCCTAGATCCAATCAGATGCAACCTCAGGCCCATTACACTTCATCTCCGACCCAACAACAGCCCGCATGGATGCTAGACTCCGGTTCGACACACCATCTTACCAATGACCTCTCGAACCTAGCTCTTCACACTGAGTACCGAGGCACGGAGCAAGTCCAGCTGAGCGATGGTAATCTCGTTCCCATTTCACACTCTGGTTCTTCTAGTTCTTTATTTAATGGCTCACGAGTTACGTACTCTTGATGATATGTTGGTTGTACCGGCGGCATGTCAAAATTTGTTGTCTATTAGTGCGCTGACACGTGATAACAATCTTGCTATCTCTTTCTATTGGCATTGGGTGTGTATACAGGATTTGGACAGCCGGAGGATAGTCTACCAAGGCCAGAGTAAGAATGGGTTATATACCATTCCGTTGTCACTTCTACATCGTGCACGACCTAAGGCGAATTCGGCTACTCTTACGACGTGGCATAAGCGTTTGGGACATGCTAACATGGAGAATGTGAAACGGACACTCAGAAGCTCCGATATTATCTTTTCTAATAAGCGGTTACCGCATATCTGTCAGGATTGTTGTGTTGGAAAGATGCATAAATTACATTTCTCTTTATCTCATTATCGTGCTTCGGGACCACTTGATTTAATATGCAGTGATGTTTGGGGCCCCTCTCCTATTGATTCTGTTGAGAATCAACGCTATTACATTCTTTTCTATGATCATTATAGCAAATATAGCTGGATTTATTTTGTGCGCTATAGATCTGACCTACTGTCAATTTTTATCAAGTTCCGTGCAATGGTTGAGAAATACTTCGGTCGCCCTATTCGGTCATTTCGTGCAGATTGGGGAGGCGAATATCAGAAGCTGGCACAGTATCTCGCCGAGCAAGGAATAGTGTTCCAAAGCTCCTGCCCTCACACGCCAGAACAGAATGGATGCTCGGAGAGAAAGCATCGTCACATAACGGAGCTAGGACGGACTCTCATTCATCAAGCCAAGTTGCCTTTACAATATTGGAGCTATGCATTTATGACGGCAGTGTATCTCATCAATAGACTGACGACCGCCACCCTAGATCATGACACACCGTATCATGCTTTGTTTGGTGCTCGCCCGGATTATTCTATGCTAAGAGTCTTTGGTTGCTTATGTTATCCTTGGTTGAAGCCATATGCATCTCATAAACTTGATCCTAAGTCGGCCCCGAGTGTTTTTCTTGGTTACAGTTTACAACACAAAGGATATTATTGCTTGAGCTTATCAACTTACAAGATACATATCTCTCGACATGTTATATTTGATGAAGCTACTTTTCCATTTCAGGTGCCCTCGGTACTCGTGTCGACGCCTACGCCATCACCAATCCAAGATTTTGCCTCGGCCATACCAACCCCATTACTCATAGACGCCACCCATCCAAGTACCACATCCACCTCACCAACTGTCCCTACCACCACGCCTACTGCCCAACCCTCGACCGAGCCGGCTACCCACCACGGCTGCTACCACGTCACGCCACCAAATGGTGACGAGGTCCAGAACTGGACACTTAAAGCCGCGGGTATTTACGGCAGAGCGAAGTCCACTTGAGAGTGAACCGACTTGCTTCACACAAGCCTATCCGATTCGGGAATGGAGACATGCGATGAACGAAGAGTTTAATACGCTGCTTCAAAACAACACTTGGACTTTGGAACCGCCTTCACAAGACAAACGCCCAATAGGAAACAAATGGGTGTTCAAGATCAAGCGGAATCCGGATGGTACGATATCTCGATATAAAGCTCGCTTGGTCGCGAAGGGATATCACCAAAAAGAAGGGATCGACTATTCTGAGACGTTCAGCCCGGTAATCAAACCTGCTACTATTAGACTTGTTTTGTCGATTGCTATTTCACGTAATTGGATGATTAATCAGTTTGATGTCTCTAATGCTTTCTTGCACGGCACATTGGACGAGGTGGTTTATATGGTGCAACCCCCTGGATTCTTGGATGCGACGAGACCAAACCATGTCTGTCGTCTAAAGAAATCTCTATACGGCCTAAAACAAGCTCCACGTGCATGGTTTGCATGCCTCCGCGATGCATTGCTTCAATTGGGATTTATTGGATTGAAAACTGATCACTCTTTGTTTTATCGGACTAACCCATCACCTGTGCTTGTGCTCGTGTACGTAGATGATATAATAATTACGGGAGCCTCGGCGGATGAAGTAAAGAATATAATTGCAGGTCTAGCCCATCGATTTCAACTTAAAGATCTAGGGGCCCTAAACTATTTTTTGGGGTGGAGGTGCAACGTACTGCTTCAGCTCTTCACTTGTCACAAGCTAAGTACATTTCAGATTTATTGAAGAAATCAGGCCTTCAGTCCGCCAATCCAGTAGCCACACCTTTTTACACGTCCAAGCATGTCCAGGAGGGGCCCTTTGACCGCCCAACCGACTTCCACCAACTGTTAGGAGGGCTGCAATATTTACAAATGACGAGGCCCGATATATCATACGCAGTTAATCGGCTGTCCCAGTCGATGCACTCTCCGTCAAATGCCGATTGGATCCAGCTCAAAAGGGTGCTCCGTTACTTGAAAGGGACTCCGACACACGGTATAACACTTCATCGTCACAATATTCATAACTTATCAGTCTTTACAGATGCAGATTGGGCAGGAGATATGATTGATAGACGATCTACAAGCGCCTATGTCACCGACCTCGGACCAAACATCATCTCATGGTCGAGTCGGAAGCAGCGAACGGTCTCAAGGTCCTCGACGGAGGCTGAATATAGAGCCCTAGCTACGGCATCCTCGGAGGTGTTATGGTTGAGATCCCTTCTTAATGAAATAGGGTTCCCGACGCACGATCCGCCAACTGTTTGGTGTGACAACATTAGAGCGACATACCTATCTCGCAATCCGGTCTTTCACTCACGGTCAAAGCACTTGGAGATAGATTTTCACTTTGTTCGGGAGAGGGTGGCGAGCAAACATCTTCATGTCGCATATATATCTACGAAGGATCAAATAGCTGATGCACTTACCAAGCCTCTCGCGGCCCCACGGTTTACTACACTTCGGCTCAAGCTCACTGTCACTCCGGCCATTGGCTTGCGGGAGGGTGATAAGGATCCGACTATTAATTAGTTATAATTCAATATCTTTGTATATCTTTGTATTTATCTTGTGAATTATTTCCTACTATCTTTGTAACTCTTGATCCTATAAATATAATCACATATGCACACGGTTGGGTGTGGGTAAATATTCCAACCAATTCTACAATTTTAACTGTTGACCAAATTGCTAAAAAATTATTAACCGCTCCTTGACCGACTTAGAAATTGATTAACCACTGGTTAATTAATTTTAAACATTAACCTAAACCAAAATCTCATCATTTGGCCAAAAAGAGCCCAAGGGGAAGGGCAGATTTGAAAGTTTTCCACAAGAAAGTACGAATTTTAGGAGGGCCTAGAGTGTCCAAACTGATTTTCAGAACATTTGGTGATGAATATGGGGGCCTAGATTAGGTACCCAAATGAATGTTTCTACCACTCAGATTGTCCAACAATTGTTTTACCAAATGTATTGTTCAAAGAGACCTAAATGAATGTTTCTACCACTCAATGTATTGTTCCAAAGTATAAGACCTAAATGAATGTTTCTACCACTCAAGGTATGTTTCGTTGGGGGCAAGATGGGATTTCCCCCCAATGAGGGATTATATAAGAAATCGAGGGTTTTGTTTCAATTAATTCCAAAATAGGGTGAACTTTGCTTTCTCCGAGTGTCATTCGATAATGGGTTGTTATATTTGAAAATTTATGGGTTGACCTTAAAATCGACCATATCCCACCCAAAAAAAAGTTGGGTTGTCGGTTTCAGGTCAGTTCGGTTTTGGGTGTCAAAATAGCAAACTCAACCTTATATTTATGGACGATTTCAAGTCGGGTCAACAAGTTGGATACACTATAATTTAAAACTATTTTAGCGGTTAAACCACATACCATTAGACCCATCAATTTGATGTGCTAGAACGATTTTAAAAATATGACCAAAACATTCGTAATAATATTTGACAACAAATACAAATTTTCTAACAATAATAATATTATTGAATTATCAAACTTCTACCTGGTAATGACAATAAGGACTATTACACTAATCTAGCCAAACCTTTCACAAATATGTCAAATCTAGCAACTACTATTTTGATGACATTTTTATGCCAAACACAAAGTCATGACAAATCTACCCAACGAATTCAAAAAAATTGACATCATTAGTAACAGTGGTAACAAAGTAGACGTAGTACTCATTTTAACAGTCAAACAAATGCCACATTAGCTGCCACATAATTTCTTTTTTGCTTTCATTTTTTAGTTTTCAAAATTTTATGTTAAATTTTTAGTATTTATGTGGTAAAATATTTGATGTGACAACATTTAAGGTGCCAATGTTTTCCACATCAAATTTGAAGTTTGTATTTCCGTTAACTTGGATGAAAAAGTTAACGAAAATTACTCAATTGGCTGATTTGGAGTGTTAAATAATAGTGACTAGATTTGACATATTCGTGAAAGATTTGTGTATTAGTCCTCCTAATAATAAGCACACATTATCAAAATAATAATAATAAGTAAATTGCCATATGCTTTGGTGTTTAATGAAAGAAAAAGCAAATTTCACCATATTTTTGGAATTAATGGAAACAAATCCCCTCTTTGGAAATTGATTTATTACATGATCCCTTCACTGGGAAAAAAAATCCCCGCAATCAAGGCCAATAAAATACTTTTTGGATCACGGGTTTGAGTTTTGGGTTGGATTGGTTATAATGAGTTAGGTTAGGTTGGATTGGCTAATAGGGTTGAATGTGGGGTTAACTGGGTGATGTGGCAGTATGTGATATGGACAAAGAAAGCTTAGTTGGATTGTTGATATCTGCATTTAACAGAAAAAAATAGATGGGGACTTGACTAATGACAACCTCGTTACAAACCCCAATACGTTAATGATCATATGAAACATTGATGACCACTATGTTACAAATCCAATACATTAGTGACCAAAATAGATAATAAGCCACTTTGTGTCCAACCGAATTCATGCATTTCCTCCATAATCACCAGTATTAAGTTGGATGTCTCGGTTAGGTAAATATGCCCATTTTAGCATAATGCGTGAGAGGGCCAACAACTATTCCATAATGCCTGGATAAACTTGGGATAATATCTAGTTAATCCCCAAAATCCTCCCAAGTAAAAATCGACCTTTTCGTCATCGGGAAGTCAATCTTGCTTTACATAATGGCAATTATAGTTACTAGTTAGAGATGAAATTCAGCTATCATGTTTCTTCAAGTAGCAGCAGCTTTGTTGGAGGCTGATGATATGTGAGAACATATATATCTTGGGCGAAATTACCCCAATTCTTCATCATCATCATTTAATGGCTTTGCTTTCTTGACTTGGTTTTCAAAGCCATGCCAAGCAACCTAATTAAAGCAAGATGAGTGGTCATTACGTAATGACAGAGCAAGATGCTAATCGAGATCGTTCCATGTTTGCTTACCATGTGAGCTAATGTAGCGTAGCGCTCCTCGTTTAGGTTTAGAGGATTTCCCCTAAGAATTCCTATACAGTAGAAACAATAACGAATATCAGCACCGAAAAAAATCGTATAGAGAATGTAATGATTTTGCACACAAGAAACAAATCAGTTGGGAGAACCAAAGCCAACGTCACCTCTTCAAGATTGATATCCAAGTACGGAGAACGAAATTGTTTAAGCCTAGCTAGCTGTCCACATCTTTGTAAGAGAATCTTTGTTTTCTAGTGTACATATCAAGGACCATATCACGATCACCACGAGAATGCAATCAAACACAAAATAGGATAGGATGGGTAACTAAATTGAGTTCCTTACCTTAATCAATATGAATATGCCTCTGCCAGCACCACAAGCCGTTGCATATGTTTCACATCCGGCCTCACTTCATGATAAACAAACGGACATTGTTAAGACGATTGTATAATATGTTGCTTCAAAGAGAAAATAACCTAGACAATCAATGTCTCCAAATGCTTAACCTGCAACATTCATTCCGGCTTGCATTGCATAGTCTTCCACAAAGCAAACAAAGTGCAGGGTGCTCAACAACACTCCTACAATTTGCACAATGTTGTTTCCTATACCTGATCAAAAGATGCATTGTCAGAAATATTTTATAGCCTCATATGATTGCAAAGGATAAAAAATATTATGCCAAGCAAACCTGTGCAGCATATCATCGTAATTATGAGGAAGTTGCATTAACCTAAATGGCACTGCAGGTGTAGAATGTAGAGTGCCATGAAATCTTCGAGTTTCATATTCCATGTCGAACTGATTGTACCACTTGATAGCTAACCCGCAAAGAGTGTTATCTTTTGAAATAACATTTAACCGTGGGATCATGAACATCTTTTCCAGTTCTCCAATTTCAATGAGCTCAACCTCGTCAATTTCCATGTTTACCTCATTCACGGTCACGGAAGGAACATCCCTAGTACTAAGTTGTGTCGAGACAGAAGTCCTTAACATTTTCCATAATAATGCACATTTCCTCATAAAGGGGAAGCTCAGTCTACGAATAACAACTTTGATGTCCGAAGAACAACCGACGTAGTTCGAAACAAAATATTTTTGCACCCATCCCGAGTTCCTAACAACACCAACTATATAAGTTATCAAGGCCTCGCTAGAGTCGAAGTTGTCAATTTTGGATTCTTCTTTTGCACAATAGGTAATTATTGCCTGCAATCCAAACACAAAGGAATTAAAGAAAATTATCAGTTGAAAAGAGCCGTCAATGAACGAGAAGAACATGGGAAGAAAATGTCGAGAAAGAAGCATACCTGAAGTACGGAAACATAATAGAAGAGATGTATAAGAGAGAGCAGAGAATCTCCGCAAGACAAAGGTGGTTGCGGAAGACATGAAATAGAATCATGAGCAAGAATAGGATCAGCTGCTCGAATCCAGAATTGAATCTCGGCCAATAATATGCTTTTGGTAAGTTTCTTCCGCATTATGTCACCTGTTGAAAAATATCAACAGATTAACCTAGCAAGAGAATTGAAGAGGTAGAAAACAGAACTAACAACTTTGAGAATCAACCAATCATCACAATATACCAACTTTGTGAATTGTTTTTTTGATGAATATATAAGTATATTGATATTGCAAAAGAAACATACAATCATCTTTACAAAGAAAGGGAAAAGGCGGCATTAATAATCCAACCTACTCCTTCCACCCCAACACCTGTTCCCAACTTCAACTGGGGCAAAACAGAAAAACAAAGGCTGAAAACCAAAATGCTAAAACAGCAGCAAAACCCCATCCCAAAATCAAAATAAACACAAAACAGCATACCCGAACATCGACCAGACAACAGTTGTTTCTATAGTTACCTCTAGACATCAGAAGGGGGAGAGGAATCATCGGAGCTGCTTAACGCCATGGTTGAAGAACAAGGAAGAAATAGAAACAAGAAGGACAAGGAAGAAGAACAAGTGGTGTGATGCTGCAGAAGTTTATATCTTCTAAAACATCTATATATATGCAGAAATCAGAAATGGGATACGGAATAACTTTAGTAGCCTCCCTTAATCACGCTTCAAAAAATCATCACTTAAATTTTTTTTTTTGGTAGAAAAACTAAACACAATCATCATTTTAATAAAACACTACAAAGTGAAAGCAACATCGTCACTTTGTCGAGGTGTTAACTTTTTTGGTACCTTACGTTTGGCCGAAATCTCATTTTGGTACACTACGTTACAAAAGTTACAATTCAGTCCCAATCGTTTCAGGAAATTTCAAAATGGTATTTCCGTCCAACTCCATCCAAATTTTCTGTTAAATGCTGACGTGGCTGCTGAGTCACACATCCCAATCACCTGAAATATTAATAAAATAATATTTTAATATTTATAATTAATTTTAAAGTAAAATAATTACATTTTAAATAAAAAATAATTATTTTTAGAAAAAATAATTTCTAAGCCCCTCTCTCTCCTCCCTTCCTTCTCCTCCCTCCACCCCACCTCCGACCATCCTCCCTCCTCCCCTCCACCTCCAAACGTCTTCCCTCCTCCCCCTACCTTCCACCGTCCTCCCTTCTCCCCTCCCCTCCTCCTCCTACTCCTCCTCCCCCCCCCCCCCCACCCTCAGCCCGTCCTCGCTCCTCCCCTAAACCTCCGACCCTCCTCTCTCCGACCGTCCTCCCTCCTCCCCTCCACTTTCAGCCGTCCTCCGACCTACCTTCCACCGTCCTCCCTCATCTTTCTCCCCTCCCTCCTCCTATTCCTCTTTGAAACAACAAGTACTGAAACGTTTAGATCTACAACAAAAAGTACCAAAATGAAAAAGTTTCAAAACGTTTAGTACTGAAATGTATAGATCTAAATTTTCGATTGAGGATTTTCGAAGAGGAAGAAGACAAATGAGGAGGGAGGAGGAGGAGAAGAGAGAGGGAGAGGGAGAAGGAGGACAGACAAGAGACGAAGAAAAAAGAGGGAGGAGAAGGGAGAAAGAAGGAGAGAGGAAGAAGGGGGAGGAGGAGGTAGAGCGGTGAAGGAGGAGAGAGGACGACCGAAGGTAGAGGGGGGGGAAGAAGAGGGAGGATGGTCAGAGGTGGAGGGGAGAAGGAAAGACGGTCGGAGGTGGGGGGAGGAGGAAAATATTTTTTAAAAAATAATTAATTTAATTTAAAAATTAATTATAATATTAAATTAATACAATTATTATTTTATTAATATTTTAGCTGATTGGGATGTGTGACTCAGCTACCACGTCAGCATTTAACGGAAAATTTGGATGGAGTTGGACGGAAATACCATTTTGAAATTTCCTGAAACGATCGGGACTGAATTGTAACTTTTGTAACGTAGTGTTCCAAAATAAATTTCGGCCAAACTTAAGGTACCAAAAAAGTTAAAGCCTCTCACTTTGTCAGTAAAGTGTTGATGAAACATTTTTTTTTTTTTACTTAGATAGCTCCGTGAGTAGAATCAAGGTAGTAAACAGTAAATTAACTACAATCTACCTAGGGAGTAAGGACTACCGGCAACACCCCTGGGAGATATCTAAGAGCCAAACGTGCCACAGAATGGGCGGCCCTATTCGCTGAACGGCGGACCGTAAGCAGCCTGAAGCTTGGACTGGAGCCCATCAGACGAAGGATCTCTTGGACGATAATTCCCCCAGTGGATCTTAATCCTTCGTGATCACGAACAGCTTTCGAAACCATCTCTGCATCACCTTCAAAATCAACCTGAAAAAGGCCAGAAAAGACACACCAAGCCACCGCATCTCTACATGCTAAAAGTTCAAGGATAAAAGGATCCAAAATACCTGGGTAAGGACTCCCTACAACATGCAGAACCATACCATCAGAGACCGGAGAACCCACCCTGTCGCTCCACCATGGGGGGAGCAGATAGCACCATCAACGTTAATCTTTAGGCGGTTTTGCAGCGGGGGGACCATTGGGGTGCCGGGGAAGTAAGGGGAGCGGCGAGAGAGGGCTGAGAGGGTGGTGGATGATAGAAGAGGGGTAATTCAGATAAATGCGAGGCAAATTGCCCGTACATGGATTCAATACGAAATTGAGCATGATTAAAGACGATGTGATTTCTGCTCTTCCAGACCCTCCACCAAGCAAGAACCCAAACAGGTGCTAGGTTAAGTTGACGCTGGAATATGGACCTCCAGTAAATTGCAAAGTGAGTATTGAGGAATGTTGGAGGCGTCAAACGGGCCATCCTGTAGAAAGCTAAGGACACTGGGCATTCAAACAACATATGCTCAATTGTTTCTTCGGCTGAGTGACAAACGGGGCAGATTAAATTTAGCTCCATACCTCTAGATGCCAAACATTCCAAAGTTGGTAAAATCCTATGAAGTAAACGCCAAAGAAAAAATTGGAGTTTTGGTTGGACAAGGATTTCCCATGATGATAGCCACAAGACGTCATCTTGTGTGTCAACACAGTGTTTACGTGGCTTGCTTGGTTTTTTCCGTCGATAAGCCAAATCATAACCAGAAGAGGTGGAATAATGCCCCGTCCCGGAGTAGTGCCAAACTATGGTGTCTGGGTAGGGAGTCAAGGGAAGAGGCAACCTAAGTATACTTTTAACCGAAGATTCAGAAAAATGTAATTGCAATAGTGGGAGATTCCATCGCCCCGAAGAGATGAAGCCAGCAACAGAGGGAGGACCCGTGTAAGAGCCTTCTACTCGTTGAATGGCTGGTTGTGGATGTGTCCCCGGGACCCAATTCACTTGTAAGGGGTGTAAGAGATAACCAGAACCGACCTGCCAACGTAGACCTTGCTTTAGTAAATGAAGACCATGGAGCAGTCCTTGAAAGCCAGGGGAGGGTCGAGAACCTTCACGTGCTTGTAGGATGGTTTGTCCTTCAAAATATTTAGCACGTAGTACACGTGAAATTAGTAGCTCGGGCTCATGAAGGATTCTCCAACACTGTTTGGCTAATAGAGCTTGATTGAACATAATAAAATTTTTGAAATCTAGTCCACCCAGATGCTTAGTTAAAGATAGACGGGACCAAGAAATTCAGTGTTGCTTCTTACTGGTGCCAACTTGCCCCCACCAAAATTTGGCCATAAGATCATTCAAACGAATACAGGTTTGGTCTGGTAGCCGATAGCAAGACATTGCATAGACAGGGAGTCCTGAAATTACCGATTTTAATAATGTGTGAATACCAGCAGGGGACAAACATTGTCGTTTCCAACTACTCAAGGACACCTGGTCCTCCAAAAATTGGAACGTCTCTTGCTTTGACCTAAGGACGATGCAAGGAAGACCAAGATATCGCTTCCGTGGGTCAAAAAGTGTGACCCCCAACATTGTCAGATACTCTGTTTGCTTACTTGCAGGGGTAAACGTGCGGCCAGCTGTTTTTTATTTGAAATAACTGAAAAATGCTGGTAGGTGCCAACAACCAAATGCTTATCCTCCCATCTTGAAAACGTCCTCAATTTTCACTAGTTCTTTGCTCGCCCGTTGGCTGTGAGTCCGGTTTTAGAGTTAGTGTTTCACGTGTTGTCTTCAAACCAACAATAATCTTAACAATCTACTTAATTTAACGGTCCTCATCCCTCACTTATTCCTTCCTTTTTTCTCCAACTCGTATGAATGAAAAACTTTTTTTGGCCAATTAATTTTTCGATCGAAATAAAACTTGGTTGGACATAGATTTAAATTTTTGGGACGTCGTATCTACATGGCGGCTCCACCGATGATGCCACACTGAATTATTTCGGCAATCCAATTCTTCCAATGACAGGTTCTCCTCCTCTGCAACGCCGGCCGGCCAGTGACAACCCTTCGCTGGTGAAATCTCAATCTCCGTCGGCACATCCTCCTCCTTCTAAACGTTGATGGCCAACTGACTCTTTTCCTCGTTTCATGATTTCATCATCGTCCTTAGGGTTTGGTTCATCAGAGAGGAATAGGATGATTTGGTTCATTAGAGGAGGAAGAGAAGAGAGGAGAAGAGAAAGAAGAGAGAGATTAGGCTGCGACTACAAATTTAATTGGGGTTTTTATTTTTTAAATAATATATATTAGGTTTTATTATAGTTTGGTACTTAAAGTGTAGGTGATGTAACATTTCGTTTTAACTGCACCCGAAATATTGATCGATTCGATGTAGTATCAATTATTAAATATATAATATTTTATTTTATTTTAATATATAATAATAATAATATATAAAAGGAAAAGTAAAAGTGCAAAAAAAAAAAGATAAAGTAAAAAGTAAAAAGTAAAGTGGTTGACGGGTGGTTTCCCATCACCACCTCTCACCATTTCAATTCCACTTCTTCTTCGCCGGTCGCCGGAATAAGGGTGAGGGATCAAGCTTGACGCGTGAAGGTGTTTTATTATATATATATATATTATATATATATAATATATATTATATATATAATATATATATGGTGAACACTTGGTGCACGTGTCGTGATCTCATCCGTTCGTTCAATCAACGGATCTCAAGCTTTTGAATTAAATATGATTAAATTAATTAATTTTATTATTATTCTATTCAACACAGGACATATTACATTTAAGTACCTATTATTATACATAACTGCAAAATTAACTCATAACATTCTAATTCATTTCAATTAAACCCACCCACTTTCCATCCATTTGAGACGTTATCCCTCCCCCTACAACCCCCCCCCCCCCACTGAACCCGTTATACCCATTATCCCCCCATTGACAGATCTTCCCCCCACTTACCCATCCCACCCCCCCAACCGATATCACAGATCTCAATCCCCACCGACCCATCCCCCCAACTGAACAACCCATTCCCCACTGCCCCATCCCCCCCTCCCAACTGACAACCCTTTCACAAATACTCCCCAACCGACACATTCTAAATATCCCAATCCACAACTTCGCTTTCTCTCCTCAATCATCGTTTCTTTCCCCGACCACCGCCGAACGCGATTTCGACGAAGCAGATCCGTCGCCGCCATCGTATCCTCTTACTCGATCAGTGCCGTCGTTCCCCGTCTGAGTTCAGTCCTCAGACGTCTTTTGTTAGGTGTTTAGTTGTCTATGATTTTCTTTCCCCACAGAGTTGGGAACAAATTGGATTCAAGATTTGGAAAGGCAAAGTGTATCAATGATGAGTGCATGTTAGTGGCTGGGGTAGGTTTGGATAGTGGATTTTGATCCATGGACATGCTTCTTTGTTTTTGCAGATAAAGTTTGATGTTGCATGCTGAGAGAACATCAAAAGGGGTCAATCATGGCTATGCAGCTCGTGGAAATTCAACCCAAGGAACTGAAATTTACATGTGAGTCTCATGATTTTAAAGCCGGTCCCATACTTCTCTTTTGAGAAACTGTTTTCTCAAATCCGATCGATTGCATGTAGAAATATTGTCACATCTTTTTCTCATTGATAATTATATCCTAGTGGAACATGATATGGGCGGTTTTCATTTTACAACTCAGTATTTGCTGCAAATGCTGACTTGGAGAATAAAGATTACTAGCTGAAAGTCTGAATCCCCTGGAGAAGAAAGCTCCAATCGCGCCTTGCATCGTGAGTAACATAAGAATGAAGAACGTGAGTAACATCAAGAGAACAGCAGCGCAACAGAGTAACATAAGAATGAAGAACGAAATAAGAGGAAGAACAAGGCAAAGCCCTTACCGGATTTGAACGGCGGAAGTCAAGAGGTGGCGGCGACGTACAGAGACAAGACGTCGGAGGACTCAACTCAGACGGGGAACGACGGCACTGACCGAGTCAGAGGCTACGATGGCGGCGGCTTAGACTCGAGCAATCGGTAGCGGCGACGGCGACGGGATGACGGCGGACGAGGCGAAGCCCCGACGTTGGCGACATGCATCGGCGGCGGCGAGTCGCCTGGACAACAGACGGCTGGAGATGAAGGATCTACTACAGTCGGCGGCTACACCGACGACGGCTCCAAGATCGTCAGAGTGAAGCGCATCGGCGATTTCGATCGGGACTCGGACGGCAGCGGTTTCATTTTCTTACTAGGTTTTGTTGTTTTGGTTATGGAAATGAAAAACAGAGAATAGATAAGAGAGAGTGATTGAGAGAAACGAGAGAAAGAGTGAGGGTTTGAACGGCGCAGAGAATAGAGAGAGAAGGGGCCGAAAATTGGATCTAAATTTGATTTATATATGCAGTTCATTAGGGTTTTAATTCAATCACCCCTTATTTACGAAATTGCCACGGAGCGGGCAGACCAAAAGTGGGTCGTTTTGGTCCGTTGCCGGTCCGACGAGTTGCGGATTTAGGCCAAGTTCTGGGCTTGATTTGTTGGAAGATTTAATTAAAATTTAATTAAGTGTTATAATAAAATGCACCAATATTCGTTAACAATCAATAAAATTAGTATCGTTAGTCTCGACGTTGTAGTGACACGCGAAAATCTTTCCACTATAAAAATCATAGAAATTTTTTCACAATTTAACGAATCTCAAATTCTATCAAATTTACCTACTACGAGGCTTTAATTCTGATACGAATTGGATACGTAGGCAGTCAATCGACACAAGCCCAACAAATAAAAATTCATTGATCTCTTAGGTAGTGAAAGGATTTCATAAAACAAAACAAAATAACCTTTTGAACTAACAGAGCTTAGTAACTTATGGAGGATAGAGCTGCGTGAAATGCATCTCATCTGAATACTTGGTGGAGAAACTCATGAACATTCCACAACCAACCAAACAAATACGTTCAGTAGTAGGTATATAAAACTCTTAACAAAGTTTGATGGATTCATGTGGTTTGTGTTCATCATTTTCCGTAAGTTGGATATAAGTAACTTCAAGTCATCATAAACCATAAATCGTAACCCGTAAACATTTGCAGTCATCACACTTATGTTAAATCTAAATTCCAATTCCAAAATGTGATCAAGAGACAAATTTAGGTGACAACTAGGTATCTCATACAGATGATGAGATACCTAGGCGATTAATGTAAAGTAAATGAAAGAGAGGTATTCTGGTAGCTCAAAGTGGTTGCACGATTTGTCATCATTCAATTGAATTGACCTACGAAATGTTACATTTAGCTAATGTTGTCAATTGGACGGGTTAGATTGGTTGGGCGGATGGGCTCTCAACGTGGGGGTATATCGGGGAATTTATTCATCATAGTATGAGTATATTATATCATAGTTTGCATAGTTTGAAGGTGTTTGCGATATTAATAAAATTAGACTAACTTTGAGATGTTGGCTTAAAGTCAACTTATTTTATGGGTTGGATGTAGTCAGTTTTTTACAGCTCCACATTTAAGGGACTTTTTTAAGTTAATGGATGTAGTCTTGCGGCATTGCGTGCGGACTAGTAGGTGAGGAAATTGGTTAATGGTTATTAGTTATTTTCAAATTGTTTTTCTTGTAAAAGTACAGGAACTCAATGAAACCTTTCAATGTTCCAAAGATTGTCATATGTAAACTGATGTAGCATATCCCAAAAATAAAATAAAAATTACATTCTTCAAAATGATTACAACTTTTAAAGTAGTTCTCAAAGCTTCAACGCTCGAGCATGTTCACTAATGGTTGATTTCGAAGTCCAGCACATATTTACAATCATGCTTCGAAACTTTGCACCAACATACCATTACCTACCCCAATTATGGACGAGCTCACCTACATTGAGACGATTTCGTAGGGTTTCATTGTTTCCGCACGTAGATCACATAGGTTCTAATAGAAATATAATCAAAATTAAAATGAGTGAGTCATAGTTATATGAAACCGACTCAATTTAACAATACATAATTTTGGTTCGCAAACCATAATTTGAATGAGTATTAATTTTTTGGGTAGATTCCACTCTCATATGCTATAGTTTGTTAGACTTCAATTTACATGAATAGCTAAACAATAATTTTGAATTAGGAATATTCACAATTGTTATTTGGCGGGAATGATGCGCTCGTATCTATGACATACTACTTCACACACACTTACTGAGAAGATTAGTAAGAATCTCCGCCTCTTTGCTTTAGGAAGAGTGAGTGAACAAGTTTTTTTAGATTGTACATATGCTATGGTTTGTTGGATTTAAAATTAAATGAATGTCCATGTATCTCACACAACTTCACACACACAAAATATTTTATACAAAATGTGTATAACAAGCTAATAAATAGGTGAATTTTTTGATAACTTCAAAATCAATTCTAATATCTTTTGGGAGAATAAATCATAATATCACGCATAACAATCCCTTTGAGTACTAATCAACAAGCTCAGTGAATATTTAGGCTAAAATTTACGAAGGTACAGTAACAACTTGATCCTAATTAACCGGTTGAGCTTAAAATTGTGGTTCATACGTCAGTGAGGAAAACCTCAAATGTATTAATTCGAAATAAATTGTTAATTCGTGAGATTAATTTACCCCGATTGGTGGAAATGAGCTTTCAGGTTAATGAATTCAAATCAATTGACATTTGAGGCCCTAAATCAATTCGACCAAACAATTAGTCCGACCCAAGAATTTAAATTAAACTTTGGGCCGACCGACATTTAAACAAATATCAGAAGTTGGCCTGAATCCGTTCCAGCAACTACAATTATTTTGATGGGGAAGGGTTTGGGAAAAAAATTAAGATAATTAATTCCCTGAATCCGTTCCAGTAGCCCGTTCTTAATGGTGTATCATGCATTAATTGCTAAAAATGACCCTTAAATAAAGGGTTATTAAATAAAGAGTTGTTAAATATTTAATCCTAAAATCAAGCATAATAATCCTAATATCAAGCATAATAATCCTAATATCAATCATAACAATCCCTTAAATAAAGGGACATTAAATATTTACGTAATAATTAATAGAGTCGTACACAATTGTGGTAACTAATTAAAATAATTACAGAATTGAGTTCTACACAATTGTGGTAACTAATAATAATTTTGACTTTAATTAAAATAGTTTGTTAGACTTCAATTTACATGAATAGCTAAACAATAATTTTGAATTAGGAATATTCACAATTGTTATTTGGCGGGAATGATGCGCTCGTATCTATGACATACTACTTCACACACACTTACTGAGAAGATTAGTAAGAATCTCCGCCTCTTTGCTTTAGGAAGAGTGAGTGAACAAGTTTTTTTAGATTGTACATATGCTATGGTTTGTTGGATTTAAAATTAAATGAATGTCCATGTATCTCACACAACTTCACACACACAAAATATTTTATACAAAATGTGTATAACAAGCTAATAAATAGGTGAATTTTTTGATAACTTCAAAATTAATTCTAATATCTTTTGGGAGAATAAATCATAATATCACGCATAACAATCCCTTTGAGTACTAATCAACAAGCTCAGTGAATATTTAGGCTAAAATTTACGAAGGTACAGTAACAACTTGATCCTAATTAACCGGTTGAGCTTAAAATTGTGGTTCATACGTCAGTGAGGAAAACCTCAAATGTATTAATTCGAAATAAATTGTTAATTCGTGAGATTAATTTACCCCGATTGGTGGAAATGAGCTTTCAGGTTAATGAATTCAAATCAATTGACATTTGAGGCCCTAAATCAATTCGACCAAACAATTAGTCCGACCCAAGAATTTAAATTAAACTTTGGGCCGACCGACATTTAAACAAATATCAGAAGTTGGCCTGAATCCGTTCCAGCAACTACAATTATTTTGATGGGGAAGGGTTTGGGAAAAAAAATTAAGATAATTAATTCCCTGAATCCGTTCCAGTAGCCCGTTCTTAATGGTGTATCATGCATTAATTGCTAAAAATGACCCTTAAATAAAGGGTTATTAAATAAAGAGTTGTTAAATATTTAATCCTAAAATCAAGCATAATAATCCTAATATCAAGCATAATAATCCTAATATCAATCATAACAATCCCTTAAATAAAGGGACATTAAATATTTACGTAATAATTAATAGAGTTGTACACAATTGTGGTAACTAATTAAAATAATTAAAGAATTGAGTTCTACACAATTGTGGTAACTAATTTGATTTTGCGGTAATTATTCAATCTCTAAAATTTCATTAAATTCTACTAACCAAACCGAAATATTCCCTTTATATGAACATAAGTAGATTAATTTAACCGATGCTCAAAATTGGACAACAGTAATACTTGTGCTTGTACTTGTACTTGTACCATTATTTCCAGAATAACACCTAATCTGTAGGCTGAATCGTGAAATGATCGGCATAACTTATAATTTTACAATGATTTAAGCATTCAATCGTATACCGTATATTGTTAGTTTCACGAATTCAATCTCCTCCACCACTCTGGTAAAAAATTCCTGCAACCAGATTCTTTCTTCTTCAATCTGCAACTTTGACTTTAGTGGACCAGAAGAAAAGGCAGCATCCCCCACTCCTCCGCCTGCATTGTCAAAACCCAGTTCAATTATACTAAGCAATTGCATCCATCCAGCTTCAATCTAATTCAAATATATGGTAAATCCTCTGTTTCATCATACTCTGTTTCGCCATCAATGTAACCCATCAATTCGTCAAATTCTAAAGGAAACTGTGATTTGAAAGAATAGATTGATAATCAAATGAAGAAAATTAGAAAGGAGCTTAATTAATTACCTGTTGTTGCTGCTGCTATTTATGCTGCTGCTGCTATTTATGTTGCTGCTCCCATGGCTGCTACTCTTTGAACTTCTACTGTCACTATAGCTGCTAAATCCTGCAAAACTCTCGCTCTCATCCTTCCACCATTCCTTCTCCGCCATCCCTCCGCCGCCGCCTCCT
Source organism: Linum lewisii (assembly GCA_034768395.1). NCBI lineage: Eukaryota > Viridiplantae > Streptophyta > Magnoliopsida > Malpighiales > Linaceae > Linum > Linum lewisii. Next base: position 18,154,739 of record CM068302.1, read on the forward strand.
GATTTCCCAGTCGGGGGAATTCGTCCGTCTTTCTGGCTTCTTGCCTTGCCGCCGGCGTACGGATTTGTTTTCTTCTTACTACCATTTCTTGATCTCGGGGAAGAAACAGGAAGACCCACTTTCAGCAAGAACCCACCGTTATCTAGGCTCCCACTTCTACTAATCTTCGCTACTCACTGCCCAACAAACCTTACCTCCTCCTCCGCCGCCGCCAACGTCACTTAATTTCCTGTCGGCGGCGGCGGGGGGAGGATTTTCAATTCCGATCTGGTACTGATGCTCCACAAGATCCTTGAGGGAGAGCTTGTAGCAGCCCTCTGGCATCCTACTCACCATCTCCATCAGCTCCATCTGTCCTCTGGCGATCGCCTGAGTTCTCGCAGCCGGCGAGAGGCTCCGGTAATGGGCCAGATCACCACCAGATGATAACGACGACGTAAGAGGAGGCGGGCTAGCAGCCCTCCACAGAGGTGGCGTAGAAGCTCCGGAGGAGTAATCGTCACCGTCATCAACAAGGCGAGCTTCCTCGCCGGAAGGGTGACTCAACGCCGGCTCCAAGAGTTGTCAATAAGGACGACGAAGAAGAGGAGAGTTAGAAGGGGAAATTTTCAGAGGATAAGGGCTAAGGATGATTGAGGATTGGAGCGGTGGTAGGTCGGGAAAGGAAGGATGATTGAGGAGAGGGGTCGGGATTGGACCGGCGGTGGTAGGGATTGGAGCGGCGGTGGTCGGTGGACATGGAAGATAATGGATTGTTCAGTGGGTGGGGGGGGGGGGGGGGGGGTGATAACAGGGGGAGATAAGTTGGGGGGGGAGATAATGGGTTATCACTGTCAGTTGGGAGGGGGGGATACGGTTCAGTGGGGGGTAGTATAACGTGTGTCAAATGGATAGATATTGTGGGGGAGATAACGTGTGGGTTAATTGAAATCAGCTTAGAAAGTTAAAAGTTAGATTTGTAATTTTGTATAATAACAGGTACTTATATGTAATATGTTATGTGTGGAATAGAATAATAATAAAATTAATTAATTTAATCCTATTTAATTTAAAGTCTTGAGATCCGTTGATTAACGAACGGATGAGATCGACTCTCCCCATCTTCCTTTTCTCATATATTTATTATTATGGGTTTAGGTGTAGAGTCATATTTCACGTTAGTCTTGGTCGAAATTTAGATGAAAGTATGATGAAAAATATTTTCAGTACTATTTTGAAGTTATATAGGATAAGTACCGACGCGTTATAAGTCAAAACTTAAGGGACTATTTATGTCAATGCCCCTTAATCGTAATGGGTGGATAAAAATGAAAGGGAAACGGGTTCAGGGAAGAAAAAAACAAGTTAGAAAAGGGAAAGAGGGAAACAATGAGAGAGTGTTTATGGAGGAGTAAGAGTAAACATTAAATTAAATGTGTAATCTTACACGATTTGTGATATGGAGATTGTTATTAATTAGGCTTTTGACAAAGAAGCTAGTATCGAAGTATCATCGACCTGAATTAGTGATGGATTAGCATGACATATTGGGTTTGTTGTATCGTGTTATTTACGTTAATTTTTAGTATGAACCTAAGAGAACTAGACCGACTGCTTGGGGGTGTATGCACTTATGTGTTGTATATGAAACCATGATTGATATATGCTTTATTTGTTACTAATTAACTGGTCCTCGTCGAAAAAATCATCGGAGTCTAGTCGGTCACCGGAGCCTTGCCAGAAAACTCACCTGACCTCAGATTTAGAGGATACTAAGGTGATTCTCAACTCTTTCTTATTCGTGACTCCGTCCGACTTTTCCTTCGTCAACCTCCATCGTCACTCTTTTTTTGGATATTCTTTTGTCGTGTTTCTTTGTCGTTCACCGTCATCCAAGATCAAGAGACCAATTTGGTGTATCCATTAGTTTATTTTCTTTTGAAAATGACATTGATCTTATAGGTAGCAACTGCAAGTGTGGAAAGAGCTTTTTCTGCAATGATTTGTTTGAAGAACAAGCTCCGAAGTTGGATGAGTGATGTTATTGTGTGATTTTTTAATAGCGTTCATCGAAAAAGATGTGTTAGATAATTTGAACGATGAATATATTTTAGAGTACTTCCAAAATATGAAAATACAACATGGATCGTTATAAATAAATAATAATATCTTATTTTCATTTTTTAATTTATTTATTCTAACGGGACCCCACTTAGCTTAATTCATGGCTCCCCAATGACACCGGATCTTAGTTTAGACCTCTTTGTCACTTTTATCTTGATTGTTAGTTTCAAGTAGTTTACTACTCAAGTAGTTCATGTATTTTAAAAGACTAAATATGGTTTATTCTCGTTTATGGTACAAATTTCAAAAAACCTTAATTTCTTTTGGTGCTTGAACTAGTGTTTGCAGAACCGGACCACCCGGTCTGACCAAAAAAACTCAGGAACCGGAGATCAATCCGGTCTGGTCTATGTATAAGAAGGCATCGGTTGAATTGTGTCTTGGGAGCGAGTTGAACAGAGAAAACCGGTGAACCCGTTCGGCTCGTTCCATACGGTTTCAACAACAACAATTCAACATTGATTCATTTACTTACAGCAAATTAAAACAAAAAAAAAAAATCAGAAGATCTTTCTTTGGGATTGGAAAAGAGTCGAGAGTAGCAGAAAACTGGAAAAAAAAAACGCAGCTCCTGCAATTATTCGATAAGAGTCAAGCGGTTTCAGCGATTCAACACTGATTCGTTCTACTTCTGCCGTCTTCTTCTTTTACTTCTCGTCGGCGTTCATTTTATTACCATCAACCGACCACCATTAAGCCCGCAGACAACTCTAGTCATAAATCTGGTTGATTAGAATGATTTTTTTTTTTTTTTGGGTAGAAAAAACTGCCGTTCAATTAAACAACGACAAAGCGAGTTTCCGATCCCCCAACAAGATCGTAGCTAGACCAATACAAGACTCCTCTCTCCGTGTTATCCACCGTATGCACACCAAGCGCCAGCTCATGGCCTTTATTAGCAAGGAAATCGGCAAGGAAGTTAGCTTCCCTGTAAATGAACTTCACCGAGACGCTCCAATCCCTCTGAGTTATGAGCTTGAATCTTCTAATAAGAGACGAATGTTGATGGCTAGCAGGAACTCCTTCTGAAAGCAACTTGACAGCACATGCTGATTAGAATGATGATAAAGAGAAAGAAGATAAAGAAGATGGAGATAAGAGTATGATTATGAAGCTTTTGAGAAAGATAAAGAAAAAGAAGAATAAGATTTGGTGATGAGATGAAAAAGAAGATCATGGGAGAAAAAGATAAAGGGACGGTAGTGGGATTGGTTCCATCAAGATTGGCTTGAATAATTGCCTTGTGTTCTCTTTCTTTTGAAAAAGGGATGTGATAAGATAAAATGTGGCAAATTAAATATTTTGTTACAATTTTTTAAAGTCGTATTGGTGTAGAAAACATCATTCATTTGAAAAGTTTGTTTAAGAGAAGTATTAATTAAAAAGACAGAGTTGGATAAATATAAAAAAAGTATGAATATTTAAGAGAAGTATTTTTCAATTAATATATATTTTTCACGACTATGTAATAGTATTAGTCATGGAACGTAAGTAAAGCAGGTTACAAGTCATTTACTATTAACTAATTCATAGCATTGATCTGGTTCAATCAGGTTGAATTGAACATATTTCATCAAACCTAAATATATTCGTATAACATGATCCTTATTTTTATATTCTTCTAATTTTTAAGTTTTAACGGGCCAATTGAGGTTTCAGTCCTCAGAATGAGTTTTTGGACAATGTTTGGTTTTTAGTCTCCACTACTTTATTTGTTTGCAAATGTTTTGAGAAAGTTACACACTACAAAAAAATTGACTTTTAGCTACTGCAAAATTACAACGGCATGAAAATGCAGTAGCAAATAGTTAGTATTTGCTACGGCAATCACTATTTTATGTAGTAATTTGCAGTAACAAATACTATTTGCCACACCACTATTTGCTACACCCAGCATCCCGTAGCAAATAGTGGTGTGGCAAATAGTATTTGCTACTGCAAATTACTACATGAAATAGTGATTGCCGTAGCAAATACTAACTATTTGCTACTGCATTTTCTTGCCGTTGTAATTTTGCAGTAGCTAAAGGTCCATTTTTTGTGGTGACAATTTCGTTTTCTGTTTGTCTCGAACTTACTTTTGTTGGTAAATCAAATATTTTTTAATTTATATTTGCTTAAAAGACATCATTCATTTGAAAAGTTTGTTTAAAAGAAGTATAAATTTTAAAAAATTGAGTTGCATAAATTAAAAAAGTATGAATATTTAAGAGAAGTATTTGTCAATTTATATATCTATTGAGTTAGAGATATTGGAGAACTAAGATTTTAACTTAGTAAGAGCAGATCAGTGAGGTCACGAGTGTGTGATCGTAAGTAAAGCGCGTTACAAGTCATTTACTATTTAAAAATGTAGAGAATTGATCGAGTTGAGTCAGATTGAATTGGGTATATTTCTCAAATCTAAATATATTAAACATGATCCTTATTTCCATATTCTTTTATCTTCTAAGTTTTAACATGCCAATTAAGGTTTCGTTCCTCAAAATAAATTTTTTGGATACTATTGGGTTATTAGTCTTTGCTTTATTTGTTTGCAAATATTTTGAGAGAGCTTCAATTTCATTTTTTATTTGTCTCGAACTTACTTTTGTTGGTAAATTAAATATTTTGTTACAAATATTTTGAATTTATATTGGTTTAGAAGACACCACTTATTTAAAAAGTTTGTTCGAACAAAAATTATAAATGTTAATTTTCTTTCTCCTTTCCAATGGTCATAAATGGACCTATTTCATTTCAGTATGTAACTGAACTTAATTATTTATACAATATTCTAAAATTAATCACAATATTAAATTTAAATATTATGTGTATTTTGGGGGAAAGGATCAACATCCAAGATTTGGCAAGGTTTGGAAAATTCCAAACCCTCCTCCAACCATAATTTGACCATTTCACCAATCTAATGATCCATATTTATTAGGGATATTTAGGACTTTACACACTTTATTATTAATTTAATTGAAATATTTTGATACTTTCTTTGTGACCGGCAGTCGACTCTCCGACGATCGGCCACTGTCGCCAGTGACTTTTCCGGCGATCGGCCACCGTCTCCGGTGAGTTTTCCGGCAAGGCTCCGGTGACCGACTAAACTCCGACGATTTTTTCGGCGAGGACCAATTAATTAGTAACAAATAAAGCATATATCAATCATGGTTTCATATACAACACATAAGTGCATACACCCCCAAGCAGTCGGTCTAGTTCTCTTAGGTTCATACTAAAAATTAACGTAAATAACGCGATACAACAAACCCAATATGTCGTGCTAATCCATCACCAATTCAGGTCGATGATACTCCGATACTAGCTTCTTTGTCAAAAGCCTAATTAATAATGATCTCCATATCACAAATCGTGTAAGATTACACATTTAATTTAATGTTTACTCTTACTCCTCTATAAACACTCTCTCATTGTTGGATTTTTTCCGAAAATAGGGTCATACAGAAAATCAATTACCAAAATAGGGTTATTGTAAAGTCAATTCCGAAAATAGGGGTGGACCTGATGACTGGACAAACAAATCGCCAATTATATTGGCGATTTTGGTTTGTCGCCAGATAAAATGACGATTTTGCATGTGTGTCAGAAACAAGCTTGAAATCGCCATTATATTTGGCAATTTCTGTGTGAAAATCGCCAAATATAATGGCGATTTCTAGCTGTCACTGACAGGTTGAAATCACCATTATATTTGACGATTTTCACAAAGAAAATCGCCAAATATAATGGCGATTTTGCTTTGGGTGGGACATTTTGGCGTTGGCATTTTTGGAGATGGCAGGAGAGATCTTCAAAATATTTGGCGTGGGAATCAATTCCCATATTTTCAGGCTTTCACACTGTTTCGTCAACAAAATCACCTTATTGGTGTGTCTGTTTGCACCTTATTTTCAGGCTTTCTAGTTCAATAATTTCAGCCTCAAAACTGTTTCACTAAGTCATAAAATTGTTTGAAGAATTTTTTCTCAATTATCTTCAATCGTTCAATAATTTGATATGCATTATTACATTGAAGAAATTGCTTGGTAGCTGTACTCCACTCTGATCCAGTTATATATACTCGTACGATTCTAGTGAAACAACCATCAACTCCTTCACCATTTCCTCAAAATTGTTAGTCTGCGATTTTTGTCTCCACGCCATTTCTATCAATCCGAAGTAAGTTTTTTGGTCACCTGTATCCTCGCTAGTCATGTTGTCCACTGCTTTGGTTATTTTTACTTTGGTCTATAATTGATAACGCCTCGTAGATGAACTACGTACATATACTTAATCTCTCTTATATTTTTACCAGTATTCCTTGTAATTAGTAAGTATGATACGTATAATCCATGTGAGTTTGTACAGGATGGGAAGAAAATATGTGCTTATTGTTCGTTGGGGAGGACAGACTAACTGCACATCAAATGGAGTGGAATACGATGCTGGCCACGTGAAAAAAATTAAAGCTAAGAGGAAGCTTAGTTTGAGTGAAATGCTAGAGTTAATTACTGAATCTATACACTTCGATAACCATGAAAATCCAGCATATCTAACGTATAGAATGCCAGCTTACAGCGCTCATAACCGGGCGCACATCCCGATCGCTCTCAGTCATGAGGATGACGTCGAAATGATATATGAGACACTACAAAATAATCCAGATATTGAGTACGCGGAGATTTACGTTGATACAATTACAAGGTGATAACGCATTACTTATTAATTTCGTAATGATGTCTCTTGGTCATATGTCGTAATTAACTACTATTTTTTTCATTGCAGTGAGTCGTGGGATGATATTGCGGAGCGTGTGACTGACATTGGGAGGACAAACAATCACGCTGACGGTGAACCCTCAACGCAAAATGAAGGTTCTTACAACGTTGATTCAGATTCAAGCCCACCACCGAGTGACGATTCGGAGGAAGTTAGCGACGATGACTCAGATGGTGATGCAGAAGTTCCTGAAAGGGAACATATGCCCCCCACGGTGCATTATACGATGATCAATACGCCCGTGTACGCCACAAGCGAGATTCCCGAAATTCCAAACATCCCACATTGGGACCCTTCAAGGGACTTTACCAAGGGTATGGTATTCCAGACCAAAAAAGACGTTCAGGCTGCTCTAAAACAATATGCGTTGGAGCGTAATTTTGAGTACATGGTATCTGAGTCAAAGAAGCGATCATGGGTGGTGAAATGCAAGAATGCTGACGCATTTGATTGCAAGTGGAATGTACGTGATGCACAATCAAAAGAAAAAGACTTTTGGTCCATACGTACTGCAGAGATGAACCATTCATGCTTGCAAAGTACCATCGTCCAGGAATGGCAACCACATCAAGTGCACATATTGTGTGGACTTGTTGGGGAATAGAAACCCCCCAATGAGACACAACATGTACGCACGTGCATACCGTTCCACATGAAGGGGGGTGGGGTTGGGTGGTAAGGCACGGAAATTTTCGTTCAACCACCGGAGCTTGAGTTGTGAACCTTTTATCTCTGTGCTTCCTACGTCTAGTGTATGTCCCAAGAAATCGTCGATCATTTGTATCCATTGTCCTGAAGTCCTCCCAGTGACGGCTCTGCCGTTGACAGGTAATCCTGATATAATGTTGACATCTTGCAATGTCACGGTGCACTCCCCTCTGGCATGTGGAAGGTGTGTGTCTCAGGCCTCTATCTCTCTATTAGTGCAGTGATGAGGTCGTGATCCAACCTCATCCTCACAAGCTCGTGAACTCCGAACAACCCCACAGTTCTCAGGTATGGGGTGTACAACTCGTTGTAGGGCGGTAGAGTGGTAGCTCGTCTACAGTGAAGTAATCTCTGTTCACCCTTCGAAGAATATGCAGAATACCACTAAATTAGTCACGTTCTCATGAAATGACCATGCAATGTCCTATGAATAAGTAAATATGGTAGTTGTTGGATTTTCCATACTAACCGGATTTTTCCATATGTGCTCAGATCGATGATTAGCTTGATCATAGAGTACGGTTTCCTCTTCGGGTCCAGGTCCAATGAAACGCACGGGATTACTTGGTTCACCCATTGTAACTGCAAACTGGACGAAAAACATGTATGAATAGTCTATGTAATATATAAATAATTGTAAAGTGTTATATTGGTCATGTAAGCCTATGTCTGATTCAAACATGCAGCAATGAGCTTCACAAGATGTGAAAAGTTATAAGACAAAAATGAAAAATACAAAAGGGTTTTCTTCTTGCTTGACATACAGATGTTTTCATTTGTAGTGTTACACTAACTTCAAATTTTTTACATTTATTAATATAAAAATACCCATAGAAGTTTTAAATCAAACAATATAAAACCTTTATTCTTAAGTCTATGTTTCTGTGGTGAGAGTCTATCTATGTAATGGTGAATGAATCTAGCACTCACGTGTGTGTTTGTATAATATGGACATATGAAATTATAATAATTACTAAAACAGATATGTTGAATGCGTATGTGATGTTACTCGTTTAAAATTATTTCAAGCTTTCGGGAATGAAGATGATTCACCAAGATATCTAGAGAGAACCGTAGTGTCTTCAAGAGAATACTGCACAGTACAAATAATTTACGTAAACATGTTGCTTTTATTAAGAACTCACAAAAAATATAGACACAGAAATTTCGTGCATAAAAAATATCGGGGAGTGAGAATGCTAACTATCACGAAACTAGCCAGATAATATATTAATGTTCCTTCAAGAAAATAGTACCTAACATAATTAGTCGTAAATATATATGTAAGACATAAAAGGAAATCAACTTGAATGAAGGAGATTACCTTACTTTGTTTACTGCATGCATGAACAATAAATAGGGGTTGGAGGAGTGAATGATAAAGTTGATATGAATTTTGTGAGGAAGAATGAAAGGATGAAGTTATTAAATAGGGAGGTGATCCCTATCTCATTATCTTTCACAATCTCAAATGTAATCTAGACACCCAATTAAATCTTTCCACGTCAGAATTTAATTCCTAAAACCCAAATTAAATAAACATAAAGTTGCTGTTGCTGTTGGGGAAACATGCTACTTTTAGATTCCCATGCCATTCAAACCCACACATATCTCCAAAAACGCCAAAATGTCCCACCCACAAGCAAAATCGCCATTATATTTGGCGATTTTCACACAGAAATCGCCAAATATAATGGCGATTTTCGCCTGTCAGAAACAAGCTGGAAATCGCCATTATATTTGGCGATTTCCAGCCATTTTCTGACAGCTGAAAATCGCCATTATATTTGGCGATTTTCACACAGAAATCGCCAAATATAATGACGATTTCAAGCTTGTTTCTGACACAAATGCAAAATCATCATTTTATCTGGCGACAAACCAAAATCGCCAATATAATTGGCGATTTGTTTGTCCAGTCATCAAGTCCACCCCTATTTTCGGAATTGACTTTACAATAACCCTATTTTGGTAATTGATTTTCTGTATGACCCTATTTTCGGAAAAAATTCCCTCATTGTTTCCCTCTTTCCCTTTTCTAACTTGTTTTTTTCTTCCCCTGAACCCGTTTCCCTTTCATTTTTATCCACCCATTACGTTTAAGGGGCATTGACATAAATAGTCCCTTAAGTTTTGACTTATAACGCGTCGGTACTTATCCTATAAATAACTTCAAAATGGTACTGAAAATATTTTTTATCCTACTTTCATCCAAATTTTCGTTCAAGACTAACGTGAAATATGACTCAACTAACCCAGTCAGCATAAATAATAATAGAATATTAGAAAAGAAAAGTAAAGCAATCTATCTACTAATATATATATACATATATAAAAACACCCCTATTTATTCATTCTCTCCTTAAGTGTAGGCATCTAACCAATCAAAAAATTTCTCTTTCTTTTTTCTTTTTTCATTTATTTTTTCCAGCTGTCTTTTAACCCACTCTCCTACATTTTAGATTTTAGCCAATAAAATAATAATTATTTAAATATTTTAAAGCTACAAAGTATATTCAGTTATAAAAAAACTCCAAATTATTAATTAATACTAGGTACATTTTTCTGGCAAAGGATCTGCGTCCAAACTTCTCAGTTTGGAACATTCCAAACCATTTGACAGGAGGGGTAGTATTGGTATTTCGAAAAAATATTTACATGTCCTCCGCCTCTCCCGTTCGTCTCCCTCAGCCGCTCCTTCACTCTTCACAGCACCCAAATCAATTGATTCCTCCACCGTATGTCATCGGCCGCCGCTTGTTTTCCCCAGGAACAAAGCACGTGTATGTCGTCGCACCAAATCAATTGATTCTTCACAGCAGAGCCGCCGCCTATTATCGTGATGTCTGTCTCCGAGGCCTCAACCTGTGGCTGCCATGACAAAGGAAAGTAAATCGTGACGGCGAGACACTGCCTCTAAGCTGCTCGACGAGGTGAATATTGCGAGGTAGGCATCTTTCAAGATGGCGAGAAGATCCCAATCGTGACGGCTGCGGAGCTGGAGTTCGTTGAGAAAGCGTGGATTCAGATTAGAGAAGATTCCAAACGTAAATCGAATGACGGAGCGTCGTTGATGCCCGCTGAAATCTGCCGATTCAGATCTGGAAACACGGAGCCACATCGGAGCGGCCGATGAAGCATCGGCGGCTGACGAAATCGGCGAAGTCGGAGTGCAGGTCACGAAGCAGATTGGGAATTATTTAATAATTCTTAAAAATTACAACTTAATCACTGTATTTTAAGTTATAGATATTTTGGGTGTTTAGTATTAAAAGTTTCAATTTTAGTCACTATATTGTTGACATTGTTGAAATAACTCGATTGGTTAACTAGTTATCAGCTAAATATCTCCGTTAACTAGTTATTTGATCATGATGTTAACTAGTTAACAATATGAGTAACATATTCAAGTAACAAATTTTGATAACTAGTTATCATCTTGAAAAAATGTTAACTAGTTATTTTAATCATGTCGTTAGCTAGTTAACTAAGTAAGAACAACATAACTAATTAGATATCTCTTGTTAACTAGTTATCTGATCATGATGTTAACTAGTTAACTCGATAGGTTAACTAGTTATTAACTAAAAATCTTGTTAACTAGTTAACAACTTGATAAATAGTTAAATCAATTGGTTAACTAGTTAACAACTTGGTAATTGGTTAACTAGTTAACTCAATTGGATAACTAGTTAATTCGATTGGTTAACTGGTTAATTCGATTAGATAATTGGTTAACTCGATTAGATAACTAGTTAACTTGATTGGGTAACTAGTTAACTCGATTAGATAACTAGTTATTAACTTGGTAACTAGTTAACTCGATTGGTTAACTGAAATTTTGGTAGTAACTAGTTAACTCGGTTGGTTAACTAGTTAACTCGATTAGATAACTAGATAACTCGATTAGATAACTATTTAACTCGATTTGATAACTAATTAACTAATTTGGCTAACTAGTTACCTAATGTTGATAACAAGTTGAGTAAAATTTGGATCATCAGTTAACTAGTTAACTCGATTAAATAACTAGTTAACAACTTGGTAACTAGTTAACTCGATTAGATAACATGTTAACTAGATAACTAGTTAACTATTAAAACTCAGGTTAACTAGTCATCAAAATAAAATAAAAAATCTTATTAACAAGTTATTAGTAAAAATCAGGTTAACTAGTTAACTTGTCATCGCCAAAAAAGTCACCGGAGTTTGGTCGGTCTTCGGAGTCTCGTCGAAAAAGTCACCGGAAAACATGTTAAAAATTCATGCTAATAAGTTAATAGTAAAAATTAGGTTAACTAGTTAACTTGTCCTCGTCGGAAAAGTCGTCAAAAAAAAGCCAACGGAAAAAGGCGTCGAAAAAAAGTCACCGGAAAAAGGCGTCGAAAAAAGTCACCGGAAAAATCGTCGGCGACAGTCGCCGGAAAAGTCACCGACTACAGTGGCCGGCGACGATGTGTTGTAGACAGTGAACCATTAAATATAAAACATATTTAAATAAAAAATAACAGTAAAATATATAAATTAAATATAATAATTAAATGATATGTGGAAAGTCCTAAATGCCCCTGACAAATCTGGACCATTAGATTGGTCAAAGAGTCAAACTAGATCTAATGGTTAGAGGTGGGTTTGGAACTTTCCAAACCCATCTAATTCTTGGACGCTGATCCCTTCCCCATTTTTCTTTTATTATGAAGCTCCACTTTTATTTATTTTATTTTAATCTTTATATTTTACATATTTTACGTTGATTAATAAATTCATTAATATCACTATTCATATTCAATATAATATTTATTTATATTATAATTTATAAGTGAGTGTAATGAGATAGTATTTTTTATAGAAAGACTCATTTTATATTATATATAATATCTATTATTATTATTATGCAAATATAAAAGAGACCCATTTTATTCTTCTTCTCCTTGAGTTTAGGGATTCTACCAATCATCATTAAGTAATTAATTAATATTAAATTATGTCAAAATAAAAACATCATAAATAATTAAAATAATGCAATAGAAAACCACCCACGTTTTTTTTGCAAAATTAATAAAAAATAAAAACATTTTTTTGTTTCTTTATGTTCCATGATCTTAGGATTATCCCTCCTTTCACATTAACATCCTTTCTTTTGTTTTCTCTTATTTAAAAAACTCAAAAGTGTACATCCCCGCTTAATTTTAGTATTTCAATAAAATTAATTAAATATTCATACAAAATAATTTTTAATTTCCATGTTTACTCTATAAAATAATCATATGCATTTTTCATTTTCAATCAATCAAAGATCTTACCTTTTTATTTTTCTAAGTTGTGACTGTATGCCTATTAGTAAAAGCTTATTCTAAATGATTCATATCAAAACAAAAATTTCAATACAACAAAGATAAAAATTTAAAGAATTTAACCACTAGACCAACATTTAAAAACATTATTTTATATTATAATCTATATATGTATCTGATATCTATGATACATATAATCATCTCTTTTTATAACTATGATTTATATGCTCACTTAAGCCAACCATTATCGTCAAAACTAAATGAGAATTTTAACGAACTTATATATAAAGAATTAAATTATCCATTAATCTAAAATGTTATTTGAAATAATACACAAAATAAATTAAATTTTATTAAAAGAGGGTTCAAACATGGGTTATAATAGTAAAAAAACGTTTCATAGACTAAAAAGGAAGAAAAGGTCTATTCTATAATTCAACAATACAAATCGGTTAAACTGTTTTTACATAAATGCAATTTGTTTTCTATGTAAATATTATCTTATGAGAACACATTCATTATTATAAAAAAAATTAATTTCAATAATCATCATAAAAGTGGCCCATAAAACTATCATCCTAAATATATAATAATAGAGCTAGGATAAAAAAGAATTAAAATGAGGCAGATAAAGAAAATGGAGATTACTATGATTACAATGAAAATTGTAGAATTAGAACTGATAGAAAATATTTATTATTACTTTAATACTATTTTTTAGGTGACTTTAATACTAAAATAAATCTATAATATACATCATATATATATAACTCCTTTTAATAACTATGATTCATATCTTTCAAAAACAACTATGATTCATATATTCTATTTTAAACCAATAAATATAGTTAAATTAGAATGTGCATCCAAACAAATTTAGATATAACTCAACCTATGAAAAGGTAAATAATAAAATGACACAAAAAAATAAAAAATATCTCTGTATATTGATACTACGTATAGTACATGATAAGTGAAGTTAATTGAGACTCATGTAGTCATGTATACGATTTCTAAATTAACTACAAATATTGTTAACAACATGATAGTTTGAGGACGGTCAATGCGAAATCATTCCCTACCCGGCAACATTTTGAATTTTCCCATCTTCATACCAACCATTAAAATGAATATAAATTTCATATCGTCATTTGAATTTCATGTAGACTCACATTAATCGAGGTTTTCCACAAATAAGACTTTTATTAATATAACAAAAATAAACCTTGAAATAAAGTTCAATTATATTTAATTTAAAAAAGTTATTTATAAAAAAAGGAATTTAAAATTTATAACAATCTAGAAAGAAAAACAACAACCAAAAATTCTAAACATATGCAAACTCATACATTATAAAATTTTGAAATCCTACTTCTCCTAACAAAAACTACCAATTGGAAATCTTAATAATGTTATCTCACTAATAAAAACTACTAATTTTGCCAACTACCGTCTATTCAGATGGTTAGAGTTTAAAGAGTTTAGAGTTTTATCAATTAAGGATTTAAACATATTTAGACTTTAAAGAGTTTAGAGTTTTATCCTTCATAGCCTTCTTATGTTTAGAATTTAAGTACTTAAATAGTTAATTGTGAGCGTGTAATTAATTAGTCTTTTAAAACCAAACATATTTTTTATATTAAAACCAAATAGATAACTATTTGTTGTTCTTGAAGCAACATGCTTAATTTGAATGAGTATTCGTAAAACATAGAGTTTATAACTACATTTTTAAAATACTATGTGAATTTAACAAATTCAAGAACGTTGAGATTAAAGTATTATAAATTATGAATGCGAAAGATGATTTTTCCTAATAAGAATGTAGCTCTTCTCTCTCAAATTCTTTATTCTTCCCTCAAAATAAAGTTCAAAATTATATATTGTAAGGTTGCGGCCCGCCAACGGGCGGGCAAAAAAGCTAGTTTTTAAATATATGTAAATAACCAAGTAGAATTTAGTGTAGTAAGGATACTCAATTAGCGACAAGCTCTCAAGTAAAGATTGAATTCAATTTATTTACGATCACGGTAACCCGATCAAACTCATTATTTAAGTTCAAACTTTAACGATCATTTTACAAAATTATATAGATTAGTGATCATTTTATAATTTTTAATAATTGGCTTAATTAATAACTACATTTATTTTTTGGTAATTAGTTTAGGAACATATTTATTTAAGTAATTAGTTTGTTAAATTTATTCATTTTGGTAAAATCTCCAATAGTATCACGTACGTTAATGAGATTTTAACATTTTTTTTTATGAAGGATTGGCTTTATTCATCAAAGAGCTTAATTAAATAGCACTTTGCAAACACCCAACCAAACCATTACACAACAACAAAACTCAGCCATCAATATCAAGAGATATTAGATTTTTACACTTGAATAACACATCTTTTAACCATATTTAATATTTTGTTAACATAAATTTTTAGTATGTTTTACGAAAATGATGTCTTCACATAATACTTTTTATATTTGGAAATTCGTTTTTGTAACTACACTTTATATGCATGGTTTTAAACCAATCAATATTTTTAAAAATAAACGAGCAACCAAACAAGGTTAGATATTGTTACTTAGGATGTCCAGGACGTACCTTGCAAGGAGTGTAGGAACCAGTAGTAAGTGGGCGAACAGTGTACTAGGAATATGAGAGGGATGGGCGTATGAATGAGAGATAGAGAAGTACTGGGGGTACCTTGAGGATTTTGAGTAGGAGACTGCTTAAGGCATATACTCTGAGTCTAGGTCATGTCCCATCAATGTTGGGGTCAGGTATCTATTTATAGTACCTCGGGTCTGGGCTGAGTTGCCACGTTTCGTCTTCTGGTTGGTAACCCACCTGTAGGACGATCCTAACGACCCGAATGGCTTATGGAGAAACCCTAAGCGCCTGGCGTAGGGTTTCTATTGGACCGCGACCAGGCCTTGGTTGTTGGGCGGCCTAGGGAAACCCTTGGTTGCTGGTTGTTGGGGAAACCCTAGGCGCATGGAGGCATAGGGTTTCCGTTGGATCACGACTAAGCCTTAACTGAATTTTGAAAAACCTTACACTTTTATATTTGACATAAATTAATGTAACAAAACCTAGATAATGCATTGAAGTTGCAGTAAGATTGAATTTGAAAAACGTTTCCTATTCCTAGCAACATACAATAAATCATATCATATTCAAACTACGTCCATTATAACTATGTGTACAACTATACCCACTCTTCTCCTACATGAATGCACAATAATCTCAACTATATATAAAGCAAATTAGGGCCAAACCTTTTGTCACATCAGCTTCCCTACCCATTGGCGGAGCCAGAAATTAAGCTAAGTGGGGTCCCGTTAGAATAGATAAATTAAAAAAATGAAAATAAGATATTATTATTTATTTATAGCGATCCATGTTGAATTTTCATATTTTGGAAGTACTATAAAATATATTCATCGTTCAAATTATCTAACACATCTTTTTCGATGAACGCTATTAAACAATCACACAAGAACTCATCACTCATCCAACTTCGGAGCTTGTTCTTCAAACAAATCATTGCAGAAAAAGCTCTTTCCACACTTGCAGTTGCTACCTATAAGATCAATGTCATTTTCAAAAGAAAATAAACTAATGGATACACCAAATTGGTCTCTTGATCTTGGATGACGGTGAACGACAAAGAAACACGACAAAAGAATATCCAAAAAAAGAGTGACGATGGAGGTTGACGAAGGAAAAGTCGGACGGAGTCACGAATAAGAAAGAGTTAAGAATCACCATTGAGGGAGAGGTGTTGTCAGATAAGGAAATTAAGGGTTTATTACTCTGTGAGTGATTGTTATTTCGATTCTTATCATGTGTTTCCTTATTCTATTTTGTTTATAAGTAAACATAAATGCAATAATAGTTGAGTAGTTTGATGATTAATACTATTACTTCCTATTAGGGGTGTTGACGAGCCGAGCTTTTTAGGCTCGTTAAAGCTCGTGGAAGGTTTTTTTGTATTTTCCCTTTTTTTGTAATTGAGTTTTTGGTCTTTTCCATATCTCTAGTGGGCTCTGATACCAATTAAATTTTACGCAATTGCAAACTCTTATTCCTGTTTGTTTGTACGATTTTGATTTCCTTTCTTCAAAAATTTATTTATTGAATTTGTCGTTATTAGTTTTCCCTCTAGATTAGGTTGTCAATATGCCCTTTAAACAAGGGTGTCTAATTTTGACTTTCTTGTTTCATGATTTTTATTAATAGCATACCACTTATTATTGTACATACTATTATTTTAATGTAGATTTTTATATTGTAGTTTTTGTAAAATGTTTCTTCGTTAAAACCGATGTTTAATTTATCGGGTTGATTCTCCTCCCTTTCTATTATTTTTCGTCTACTTTGCTTTATTTTTCTAACACTTCGAAATGATCTTCTACTCATACTTTATTCTAATAAGTTTTCGCTATATTGACCTATAACATTTTTCTCAATTAATTCGATCAGATCTGTTATTAGTTGATCTTCTCGAATGAATAGGGCCTTCATTTCGGTCATTCCTCTTATTTCTATGTTTTCATTTTTCATGTCTTCTTTATATTCTAAAAGTTCCTTTTTAATATCTTTACAGGATTCCGGATTTCTCCTTGTTCTTGCGTCTATTTTAGTTATTAAATTATCGAAGTAATAGATTATTTTATTCAAATCTTCATCCATTCTTATATTCTATTACTTAAATCGGTAATCATTTGTTTTAGTGTTTCTATTTCACTATTTTCTTGATTTTGATGTATTATTGTAATATTTTTTATGTCTTCTGTTTCCTGATTCTGGTCATCCGATTCTTCTAGTTGGACTCTTTCTGATTGAGTTATTCTTTCTGGTTGGGCTTTTCCTATTTTCCTAGGATCTTGTTGTATAGATCGTTTACTTGATTCGACCTTTACTATTTTTAATGGTGCTTCTAAGTGAATTATTGGTTTGAATAAGTCTTCTATTGTGATAACTTCTTTATCCTTAAATGTTAAGCTGTGATGACTATTTGTTAAGGCATAGTTTATCTGATATGTTACTAAGAATGGTTTACTGTTTTCTTTCATAAGATCGTTTCTTTTTAGTTCATATTTTATTACTATTGATGAGTCTAAGTTTTCATCAGTTAGGCTTATCCCTTGTTGCAAATTTATATCAAATTTTATTATTCCACAACTTAGATTTCCTGATCCCTTAGCGATATACTCTCTTCTTGGTTTAATATCCTATCATCTCTAATTTCTAATTCTATAGGAGCGTTGATTCCTAACTTCATGGTGGATTTAATTATGATTTGAATAGTGCTAATATGTATGTACGCTATTTTTGCTCGTTCTTCCGGTTTTACTTTACTCAATCTTTTCCTGATTTGTTCTTTATTAATGATTTGTACTAAGAAATTTCCATTTGTTTGGTTAAATGGAATTGTTACCTCCCCTATCATTTTTCCGTATTTTATAATGTTTTCTCTATCAAAAAGTTTTGATAAAAAAGATTTTGTTACAAAATTCTGTGTTTCTGATAACGTGAAATTCGTTCTTTCCTTAATTTTTTTAACGTCTATTAATCCATCTAGAAAATAACTATCTTCTTCTTTTCTTTGTAAGTAATCAAACATGCTATTGTTATCTTCTGCTATTTATTAAAAAGAAACTCTTATGTTTATGAATTTTATACCTGAATGGATCTCCTGATGATTGACTTAAGGTTGCCTCTTTGCTTGGTAGTGCAGATCGTCGTAGCTTCTTTGATGGTTGGTTGAATGGGTATGATTGTATATTTTTGGTGGATATTTAGTGTTTAGTAAGACTCCAGGAACATAGGTTCCAATCTTACTTGGGCCTCCAGAAACAATAAGTTTCAAGCCAACGAGAGGAGATGAGAGAATTCTTCTTTCAGTTAACTCACTCTGAATTTTATTTATGCTTCATACCCCCTTATATAGATGGAGGTTGGACGTTTAAAACGTCATTGATTACATCATAATAGAAAAAGACATAAAGATAAAGGTGCTTTTTTGCACAAAGGAAAAAAGACATAAAGTAAAGATACATTATTTTGCTTGCACAACTTTATTTTCGGGGAAGTTGGCCACCCCTTTCTTTTTCTTCTTCTACTTCATTCTTTTTCAATGGAGGTACTATTGTTTTGATGACTTTTGCTTCCGACACCTTTTGTTCCCTTGTTTTTTCTTCTTTGATAATGGAGTTTTAGTGGGACTCCATTATTTATTTCCTGATGATGACATTTCACTTGCCATCTTTTCCTGTTTGTTGTTTTCTTCGTTGTTTTCTTCCGTGCTTTCTCCGCACCATTCACAAAAATGGTCATCATAATTAATCAATAGTCCGCAAAGTTGTTTCTTGATTGGTACAGGTAATCCTGCGAGGGTTCCACTTATTTCAGTGAAGTCCTTGGTCATTCTGTTGATTGCTTCAAATTCTTCGGCAATTAACTTTGTTCTTGATCTGCTGATAATGATGATATCCGTGCTACTATAATTAACTTTCGTTTGACTTTCTGGTTCTATGTTGGTTAATGCTCTGCATACTGTGAATAACCCTTTTACCAGATGATCTGGTTTTCGCTCATAGTTCTTGAGATTATCTCTGGTCGGATAATCATTATTTGATACTCCCATTAGGATTACTGCCTTTGTTCTTAATAGAAGTTTTTCCTCCTCATTAAAAATTGGGTAGCTGCTGGTGTACTTGAGGAAGATTTCTCTTCCCTTTGCAAATGCTTCCAGATACCTCCGAATGATGAACTTCATTTTTTGAGGATAATACTCAAATATCTTCATGGTGGTTGTATAAATGGTATCTATAAGACCATACTGATGTAGGTCAAATAGTAATTCTGGTGTTGATTCTTCGGTAACCACGACCTTTGGTCCTCCTTTGTTGACAGGATAAAAACCCATCGTTGTATTTTGCTCCAATTTGTTCATAATTTACTATCATATTCCAATGGGTCACGAACCCTTGGAATGTTGGTTTTCTTGCCTCCTCTTTTTCCTGAGTTGTTGGTATGCTTTTTACAGTAGGTATCTTCATTACCATTTTTTGTTGTACTTGTGGTCCTGATGGTCCTTTCAAGGCCATCGCCTTGTATGATTGTTGAAGGGCTATTTCTGCTTCTTCCTTTGTTTTGTAAGACTGGTGCTGTACCGGCTTTCCCATGATATGTTGCGATGCGATTGCCCAGTTGTTGTATAGTCCTCTGAATGGTCCGTTAAAGATAACGTACCATTTACTGTTTTTCCTTTCGTCCTCTTCATAATTTTCCTTTTCTTTTTCTTCTTTTTCCACCATGTCGGCCCATCGTGTAGTTTTGCTACTAGTGGCTTGTTGTTGCCGTTGAATCTCTTTGGTGCTATTACTAGGTTGTTTTTGTTCTTCTGTGGATTTATTTTGTTGTTGTTGTTGTTTCTGTAGGATGGTGATGGTGTTTTCTAATTCCTCTTCCTCCCCCTGCAGAGAAGTACTTGTGTTTCGAGTGCTTGGAGACGCTCTCGTTTTTGCATCAGCTGATTCATTAGTGTCTTGATTACTCCTTCCATTCCCTTGTCAGAGTGTCCGTGAAAGGATTGTTGCTTGACTTGATGTACTTCAAATATGGATTGTAATAATGAAGTTGTTGCTGCCACCGGATCAACCGTCCTTTGTTGAAGTCCGCTTGTAGCTTGTATCTCCAAAAACCTGTTACATATTTTGAATCGGTTTGAAGCTCAAACCTTGTTGATAATAATTCTAGTTTCCATTTTTTTAATGTTCTGAGACAGGCCAATGTCTCTAATTCATGTATTGGATAATTCTGTTCAGTAGTAGTAAATGTTCCAGAAATATATTTGCATAATTTCTTAGAATATTTATCACTATTGAACGGAATTGATGATACCTGAGAATCCGAAGATTCAATAATTCTGTCCGAAGACTGATAGTCTTTAGGCTTTTCGCCAGAGATATTAACCTCATTTTGCTTCATGATATTACCAAAATTATCCATTCGTAATAATTCCTTGCCATTTTGAATGGCTAACATACATCCAGCCCATGTATCTTTAGAGGCATCAGTTTGTATTATTAAAAAGTCTTTTTCACATGGATTATATAATTTTGGTAAGTACTGACATTTTTGCTTCATTAATAGAACTATTTTTGTATCCTGATCGTTCCACGACCAGGGTGTTTTTTCTGAAATCTTTTCTGCAAATGCTTTCTTTCTTTTGCAAGATCCTTAAGAAATCCTTGTTCACTTATATAATTCAAACATCCAAGAAAACGTTGAATATGTTTTCTATTTTCAAGTTGATTGGGAAATTTGTCAATTTTCTCTTTAGTATTAGGTGATAGCTCAATTTTCTCTTTATAAGGTACTCTTCTAATTTTCCTATATTATAAAAAGAAACACAGAAAATATAGGAAAATTAGAAGAGTACCTTATAAAGAACAAAGTTGTGCAAGTAAAATAATGTATCTTTACTTTATGTCTTTTTCCTTTGTGCAAAAAAGCACCTTTATCTTTATGTCTTTTTCTATTATGATGTAATCAATGACGTTTTAAACGTCCAACCTCCATCTATATAAGGGGGTATGAAGCATAAATAAAATTCAGAGTGAGTTAACTGAAAGAAGAATTCTCTCATCTCCTCTCGTTGGCTTAAAACTTATTGTTTCTGGAGGCCCAAGTAAGATTGGAACCTATGTTCCTGGAGTCTTACTAAACACTAAATATCCACCAAAAATATACAATCATACCCATTCAACCAACCATCAAAGAAGCTACGACGATCTGCACTACCAAGCAAAGAGGCAACCTTAAGTCAATCATCAGGAGATCCATTCAGGTATAAAATTCATAAACATAAGAGTTTCTTTTTAATAAATGGCAGAAGATAACAATAGCATGTTTGATTACTTACAAAGAAAAGAAGAGGATAGTTATTTTCTAGATGGATTAATAGACGTTAAAAAAATTAAGGAAAGAACGAATTTCACGTTATCAGAAACACAGAATTTTGTAACAAAATCTTTTTTATCAAAACTTTTTGATAGAGAAAACATTATAAAATACGGAAAAATGATAGGGGAGGTAACAATTCCATTTAACCAAACAAATGGAAATTTCTTAGTACAAATCATTAATAAAGAACAAATCAGGAAAAGATTGAGTAAAGTAAAACCAGAAGAACGAGCAAAAATAGCGTACATACATATTAGCACTATTCAAATCATAATTAAATCCACCATGAAGTTAGGAATCAACGCTCCTATAGAATTAGAAATTAGATATGATAGGATATTAAACCAAGAAGAGAGTATCATCGCTAAGGGATCAGGAAATCTAAGCTGTGGAATAATAAAATTTGATATAAATTTGCAACAAGGGATAAGCCTAACTGATGAAAACTTAGACTCATCAATAGTAATAAAATATGAACTAAAAAGAAACGATCTTATGAAAGAAAACAGTAAACCATTCTCAGTAACATATCAGATAAACTATGCCTTAACAAATAGTCATCACAGCTTAACATTTAAGGATAAAGAAGTTATCACAATTGAAGACTTATTCAAACCAATAATTCACTTAGAAGCACCATTAAAAATAGTAAAGGCCGAATCAAGTAAACGATCTATACAACAAGATCCTAGGAAAATAGGAAAAGCCCAACCAGAAAGAATAACTCAATCAGAAAGAGTCCAACTAGAAGAATCGGATGACCAGAATCAGGAAACAGAAGACATAAAAAATATTACAATAATACATCAAAATCAAGAAAATAGTGAAATAGAAACACTAAAACAAATGATTACCGATTTAAGTAATAGAATATAAGAATGGATGAAGATTTGAATAAAATAATCTATTACTTCGATAATTTAATAACTAAAATAGACGCAAGAATAATGAGAAATCCGGAATCCTGAAAAGATATTAAAAAGGAACTTTTAGAATATAAAGAAGACATGAAAAATGAAAACATAGAAATAAGAGGAATGACCGAAATGAAGGCCCTATTCATTCGAGAAGATCAACTAATAACAGATCTGATCGAATTAATTGAGAAAAATGCTATAGGTCAATATAGCGAAAACTTATTAGAATAAAGTATGAGTAGAAGACCATTTCGAAGTGTTAGAAAAATAAAGCAAAGTAGACGAAAAATAATAGAAAGGGAGGAGAATCAACCCGATAAATTAAACATCGGTTTTAACGAAGAAACATTTTACAAAAACTACAATATAAAAATCTACATTAAAATAATAGTATGTACAATAATAAGTGGTATGCTATTAATAAAAATCATGAAACAAGAAAGTCAAAATTAGACACCCTTGTTTAAAGGGCATATTGACAACCTAATCTAGAGGGAAAACTAATAACGACAAATTCAATAAATAAATTTTTGAAGAAAGGAAATCAAAATCGTACAAACAAACAGGGAATAAGAGTTTGCAATTGCGTAAAATTTAATTGGTATCAGAGCCCACTAGAGATATGGAAAAGACCAAAAACTCAATTACAAAAAAAAGGGAAAATACCAAAAAAACCTTCCACGAGCTTTAACGAGCCTAAAAAGCTCGGCTCGTCAACACCCCTACTTCCTATGCATGGTTGCAGGTTCAAATATGAGAATTGTCACCCAAGGTATTTTAATGGCAATTATTTTTTAAGTGGGGTCCCAAGACCCCATAATCTACAATGTGGCTCCGCTATGCATACAATATTTAGTGGATAATACTAGATAATATATGTTATATATAACCTCCAACAAGCCAATTTTACAATGTTTTGTCTTCTTTTTAGTTACTACTCATTTATTCATTAGTTTATTTGTTATTTCAATATATTCTAACACCCTTATGAAATTTGTAGGTTTGTACATACAATATTCCTAATTATTAAAATAAAATACACAATATTTACATGTATATATAAATATAATGAAATGGATAGGCGTTCGCCAACAGGCGGGCTAAAAAACTAGTAATAATATATAGTTGTTTGCACGTGTCGAGCCACGTACCATCTTGCCCACCAACGGAACAATACCTTGAGTGGTAGAAATATTGATTTGGGTCCCTATACGTTGGAACAATACCTTGAGTGGTAGAAACATTCAATTGGGTTCCTATATTCATGACCAAACATGAACAACCCTCAGAGTTCATCAAAGTTTTCAAAACAAAGCCATTTTTATTAGTTGTAGCCTGTATGTGATCTATCAAGATTCTTCTAGCACATTAGTAATCTGCACTACATCATAATTTTCTATTACAATACGGTCTTTCACCACTGTAGTAGTATGAGGATAAAGAAGAAACCAACAAATACGATCATTGTGACGATATTATTCAAGCCTAAATAAAATGCTAAAAGATAACACCAAGGAAGAAGAATGGCTCGCCATAATGGCAGCCTGTCTTTCACGGTCTTCAACCTTTCTCTTCTCGATATTGGATTCAATATTATACACGTTTGTGTCGTAAAGTGGCATTGACTGTGAAAACTAAGCAACAACTTCATGTGTAACTTGTTGCATTAAGGTCAAGCATCCATTATCGGTCTCGAAAAATCTCATTAAAAAAATATCAGTCGGAGAAGAAATGTCATGGTTGTCAACTTCCAAGAAGCCCTTGAATTACTTTTGTTGGTGCATCCTCATTAAAGTGACAAGAAGTGAAAATAAACTTTGTTCATCAATATCATAGTGTAACAAAACACTGATTAATTCAACAGACAATTTAATTAAGGGGATGGAATCTCCTGACTGAAATGATGTATCCTCAGATTGTGTCTGTAAACGACAGGTATCCAATGACAGTGAAAGAGACCTACAATAGATTTGCAAAAACTTATGTGTGGAAAGTAATTCTGAATGATTAAAGGAAATGGCTTTCATAAAAGATAATTAATTTCTGAAGAAATAGTACCAACCGACACCCTACTATTGGATACTAAACTATCTTAGGAAAGCATTTTATATGTTATATATAACATTTAACTTATATATGTTATATTTTATCATAAATTTCTTAAGCATACAATATTTAGTCGATAATACTAGATAATATATGTTATATATAACCTCCAACAAGCCAATTTTATAATGTTGATTGGTCGAATCTCCAGTTGATCCATTATCTGCATTCTATCATGCTAGAGCCAACACCTGGTTATTGGTGTCCATCATCTGCTGCGTCAAATGTCCTTGACGATTGAGCCACTATCATACCACTCTATAAGGAATGGTGAATTTCTACCCAAAATCTGGGTCCCCAAGGAGTATCTTGCTCTCATGAACAAGACTCGCGAGTTCACTCGACAGCGATGAGGATAGATGGAACCAAGTTTATGTTCAGTCTAGAGAGCTAGTAGATGGATCACTTTGCTTTACATAATGGTAATTATAGTTACTAGTTAGAGATGAAATTTCAGCTTATCATGTTTCTTCAAGTAGCAGCAGCTTTGTTGGGAGGCTGATGATATGTAAGAACATATATATCTTGGGCGAAATTACTCCAATTCTTCATCATCATCTAATGGCTTTGCTTTCTTGACTTCGATCTCAAAGGCATGCGAAGCAACCTAATTAAAGCAAGATGAGTGGTCATTATGTAATGACAGAGCGAGATGCTAATCGAAATCGTTCCACGTTTGCTTACCATGTGAGCTAATGCAGCGTAGCACCCCTCATTTAGGTTTAGAGGATTTCCCCAAAGAATTCCTATATCTGTTATGCCAGTAGAAATAGTAACTGATGGCCCCTAAGGTAAATCCGCCCTCCCACCTGGCCAGGGCGGATCTTCACTCCCGGGGCGGTCCTCTGACCGCCTTAACTAAAGGGTCACCTGACACATCTACAGGAGACCACCGCCCATTACTGTTGACGGTGACTCCTTGCGGCCCACTCAGAGCAAGACACGTGGACCCTGCCATACCAATGGGACCTATAAATAACAGGGTTCCCCATTCAGAAGAGGACACGACAAAAACCCGGGACCATACGCCTGATACTACAAGCTTCCGCGCTGTACGCTAAAGGCTATCGGTTCCGCCCACACAAAGGGCACTCGCCCGGTACTTCTCTGTAACCCATTCTCCCTACATTATCTACATACTTACCACCCTACATATATTAACCCCTTGCACGTCCGCCCTGCAAGGTACCATCCGCCGAGACACTCCGAGGACGGATTCATTGCCTAAGCCTCCAAAGAACCACAGTATTGATCCACCGGTCCAACTGGGCGGATCAATTGGCGCGCCAGATAGGGGATAGCTAAAACGTCTTATTCCCGAAAGACAAACAACATGCAAAATTTGGAGGAAAATCCCACGAGTGGTACCCCCGCGGGAACACTCGTCACCCCGGCTAAACAAGTAATATCGGCGGGTGTCCCCCGAGACCCTCGCCCGTACATAGACACACTTCGTCCAATCCGCCCCCTGGGACTCGGATTGAACGAGGGGGAATCCCACATCCCTCCTCCGTTGGAAGATAGAGTGGCGACCGATCCCGCTGCGGGGGACCTAGCGGCGCAGGTAGCCGATCTACAAAAACAGAATGCTGAAATGGCAGTGATGATGAAGTTCCTGGTGGCCAAGGCGACCCCCGGAAATCACACCGAGGGCTCATCCGGCGGACTGGCAACCGGCATGGCGGACTCGGACGAAATGTATCGACTGTTCCTCCCTCGCCACCAGTCAGGCCCAAGGCAACTCGCCATGAGGCAGCCTCTGGACAAGAGTCTCCTCAGCATTCCTCCCCCAAAGGATTCGTGCCACCAGCAATCAAAGCGTATGACGGAACTGGGGATCCCGACCAACATCTGTTAACATTCACCATTGCCATGCAGATGTTCACGGCCCCGGACGCCACCTACTGTCGTACGTTCCCCGGAACGTTAACTGGAGCTGCACTAACCTGGTATGGAGGTTTGGCAGAAGGAATCATAAAGAATTGGGAAGATTTCTGCCAACTCTTTCTCCACAAATTCTCAAACCAAAAGGAGGCGGGGCGCAACTTGTCCGCTTTCTGGAACTTGAAACAGAACCCGGGCAGAGACTCTTCGGCAGTACTACGAGAAGTGGGCCAAGGTGGTCGCGGCGGTGCCCAACCTCGCACTGGACATTGTGCTCCACCACATCCAAACCACCACGCTTAGCACCGAGCTGGTGAAGGACTTGGTCCGAAGAAAGCCAAAAACCCACACCGAGTTGGAGACATGTATCCTCCAGTGTGCTGAAGTGGAAGAGAATGTCGCCATGATACAGGGCGGGTACGGGCGCTCAAGCGATCAGAACAGGGACAAAGGATACCAAGGGCGAAAAGAGAAACGCCCTGACGACAGAAGAGACAACCGCCCTCACGGAGAGGGAAGATCGGAAGAAGGGTACACCCCCCTGTCGGAATCAAGGCGAAGGCTCATGTACGTCCTCCAAGAAAAGAAAGGAGGATTGCGGTGGCCGGCCTCGTTAACCAAAGCGGCAGTGAAAAGAGGGAACCCAAGTGAGTATTGCGAGTTTCATGGGCAGAAGGGGCACAACACGGAGGACTGCCGGGAACTCCGCAGTGAGATTGAGCGAGCCATAAGGAATGGTGACCTCAAGGAATTCATCATAAGTAACCGAAGGAGAAAGGAGCGGGAACGCTCAGAATCGCCAAGGCGAAGAGAAAAGGAAAGGTCAGAGACACCCCCTCCCAAGGCGAATAGACACACGCCCCCCAGAAAGGCGAGTGTCTTTGACAGAATAACGGATAAGAAGGAGGAAAGTCTGGATACCCAAAAGGAGGGCGGAAAGCCCAGATACAAGAAAACATGCAGCATGATTTTGGGAGGAGAGGAGGATACGCCCCAGAACAGAAGGGTCGTTGGTGAATGTTCCATGGTCAGACAGTCGGATGGAGAGCCGCCATTGACGTTCACATCGGCAGATTTGCGCGGGGGAAGTCCCAGCACCCAAGCGATGGTGATCCGTGTCATCGTTGAAGACACTCTGGTAGAGCGGGTGCTAGTGGACGAGGGCAGTTCGGCGGATATACTCTCAGCCGATGCTTTCAGCAGGATGGGATTAGACCCCGCCCTACTCAAGCGTTCTAAGATCATGCTGAATGGCTTCGCGGGAAATGACGTGCCTGTACTGGGCGTGATCACCTTACCCATCACATTGGGGGACGACGATCACCAGAAAACAAAGCACATAAAATTTTACGTCACCAATTGCAATTCGGCGTATAACATGATAATGGGGCGGCCTAGTTTGGCCGCTTTCGAGGCAGTTTCCTCCACAGTCCATCAAGTCATGAAGTTCCCTACTGCAAGAGGGATCGGAGTAGCATGGGGAGACACTCCATTGGCACGAAAATGCTATAGGGTGGCTCTCAAGAAAGAAGAGGCATGTTTCTCAGTAGATACTAGAGACGACGCGTATGTCCGCCCAGAATCCGCGGAGGTGGATACGGAAGTCCCACTGTATCCTGGCGATCCTGAGAGAGTGATACGGCTGTCCGCTCATATGTCGGTCCCAGACAGAGATCGCACAGTGGCACTGCTGAGAGAGTATGCTGACTTGTTCGCGTGGAAACCCCAGGATATGCCTGGGCTGGACCCCACAATCATGCAGCACCACCTAGCTGTGAGAGCAGACGCCCGCCCCGTGTCACAAAAGAAGCGGACGGTAAATTGGACAAGAAAACAAGCGGTCCAAGAGGAAATCACGAAACTGCTGGAGGCAGGTTTTATCAGGGAAGTCTAGTACCCGACGTGGCTGTCGAATGTAGTAATGGTGGGCAAGGCGGATGGAAGCTGGCGGATGTGCATAGATTTTACCAACCTCAACGACGCCTGTCCAAGGACCCATATCCGCTGCCCAATATCGACCAACTGGTGGACGCCACAGCAAACCATGAGACGTTGTCTTTCTTAGACATGTTCTCGGGATACCACCAGATCCCTCTGGCAAAGGCGGACCAAGAAAAAACATCATTCTCGACGCCCTTCGGCAATTACTGCTACAATGTGATGCCGTTTGGCCTAAAAAACGCCGGAGCGACGTACCAGAGGATGATTGACAGAGTTTTTCAAGATCAGCTGGGTCATCACATGGAAGCATACATAGATGACCTGCCGGTTAAGACCAAGGCGGGTGATGACCACCTGGGAGACCTCCGGAAAACCTTCGACACCTTGAAGGCGTTTCCAACTTCGCTTGAATCCGAAGAAGTGCGTCTTCGGCGCCTCCTCAGGGAAGTTTTTGGGATTCATAATCACCAGGCGGGGAATCGAGGCGAACCCCAAAAAGATAGAAGCTATCATGCAGACACCACCCCCCCAAGACGGTCAGAGATGTCAAAACGTTGACGGGGCGGTTAGCGGCAATGAACAGATTCATCCCGAAGTCCGCCGAGAGGCAGGCGCCATTCTTTGCCATTCTGAAGGCGGCGGCCAAGTTCTCATGGACGGAAGAGTGTTCTAAGGCTTTTGAGGAACTCAAAGCATTCCTCACCACTCCGCCGACGCTAGCAGCCCCGATTCCCGGAGATGAACTATACATGTACGTCGCCATCGCGGCTACAGCTGTCAGCTCAGTTCTCGTGAAGCGGATGGACAAGGAAGAACGCCCGGTCTTCTACACGAGCAAGTCGTTAGTAGATGCCGAAACCAGGTATTCTCCGTTGGAGAAGTCAGCCTACGCGGTGATTATCGCCTCCAGGAAGCTGCGCCCGTACTTCCATGCTCACACAATTCACGTTGTGACGAACTTACCACTCAA
The DNA here is from genome assembly GCA_034768395.1 of Linum lewisii. Taxonomy (NCBI): domain Eukaryota; kingdom Viridiplantae; phylum Streptophyta; class Magnoliopsida; order Malpighiales; family Linaceae; genus Linum; species Linum lewisii. Next base: position 18,184,413 of record CM068302.1, read on the forward strand.
GGCAGCTCTCAGGTCCATGGGAGTGGCAGGGCGCATGTCCAAATGGGCGGTAGAGCTCAGCGAATATGACGTACACTTCCAACCACGGACAGCCATCAAAGCACAGGCTCTGGCTGATTTTGTGGTCGAAGGATGTGTCCGGGCGGAAGGACGCTCGGATGATTACTGGGAGCTCTACGTGGATGGGGCATCGAGCAAGAACGGAGCGGGAGCGGGCATAGTGTTAAAAAGCCCCCAGGGTGTCCTACACGAAACCGCCCTCCGTTTCAACAAGTCACGAACCAACAATGCGGCGGAATACGGGGCGCTCATTGCGGGGCTCAGAATGGCCAAAACCATGGGAGTATCCCATCTCAAGGTTTTCTCCGACTCCGCCATTGTGGTCAACCAGCTCAGGGGGTGTACGAGGTCCGGGAGGAAACTCTGGCCCCGTACAATGATCAAGCCAAGATCGCCCTCAAGGGTTTTGAAACAACGGAGATCCATCAGGTGGCGAGGGAAGACAACGCCCACGCCGACGCTCTCTCCAAGCTCGCTACCGCTCTCAGCTTCGAAGAGGACAGGATGATCACCGTGGAGAAAGAAAGAGAAGAGGGTGAGTGTATGGTCATCGATGCCCAGACAAGCGTAACACCGCCCACAGCGCCACTCACGGATTGGCGTGCGCCAATACGGACTTTTATTGAAACGGACGCCCTCCCGGTGGACCGAGCACTGGCCATCAAGATTCGTAGACGAGCGGCAAGGTGCGTTTTGCTGGACGGAGAAATGTATCGTAAGTCCTCGGCAGGGCCATACTTGCGATGCTTAAGTGATGAGGAGGCTTCTTTCACTTTGAGAGAAATCCACCAAGGCGTATGCGGATGCATATAGGCGCCAAAAGCCTTGAAAAGAATGTATTATTGCAGGGGTACTATTGGCCAACAATCCGCCGAGACTCTGAAGAGCTGGTCAAACGATGCCACAAGTGTCAGCTATTCGCTAACACGCATCACCTGCCCTCCACCGCTCTCCAGCCGATAGTTTCACCATGGTCGTTCGCCTTCTGGGGGATGGATTTGCTAGGACCGTTCCCAGAAGCGGTGGGCAAGAGAAAGTATATCATCGTGGCGGTGGATTACTTCACCAAGTGGGTTGAAGCCGAAGCTCTCGCCTCCATCACGGCATACCAGGTGCAGAAGTTCGTGTTGAAAAACATCATCACTCGCTTCAGCCTTCCTCTGGGATTTGTCTGTGATCACGGCACTCAGTTTGATTGCACGGCGTTCCTTGACTTTTGTGAAGAATTCAAAATCATGGTTCGCTTGGCGTCTGTAGCATATCCCCAGGCGAACGGGCAGGCGGAAGCCATCAATAAGCTCATCTTGCAAGGATTGAAGAAGAGAGTGGATGCGGCGAAGGGAAAATGGGTCGATGAGTTGCCCAACATCCTATGGGCGCATAGGACTTCGTACAAAACAGCCACAGATGAAACCCCTTACACCCTGGTATATGGAACCGAAGCAGTCCTACCCGTGGAGGTTAATCTGCCTAGCCTTAGGATTCAGCATTTCAACCACGCCAGCAATGATGCAGGCTTACATCATAATCTGGACATGTTAGAAGAACGAAGGGAGGATGCAGCTATCCGCCTGATAGCTGAAAAGGAACAACTGGCTAGGCGATACAACGCTCATCTTCGCCCTCATCAACTGGAAGAAGGTGACTGGGTAGTTCGAAAGGTTTTTTGGTCGATCCCCCAACAGGGTAAACTAAACGCCAATTGGGAAGGGCCATACAAGGTCCGTGAAGTGATCGGTCCAAGCACCTTTAAACTCGAACACCCTACCGGCGAACCCATACACAAGACATGGAACGCCATGAACTTACGGAAGTACAGTGCCAATGAAGACGAGGTCTAGCTTACTCCGCCACTTTCCGTCCGTTTCTTAACTTTTGGATTTTCTATTGTTTTTGAAAACGGCCTACTAAGGGCGTATATGTAAGGAAAAGAAGACAGGTTCACTAAGGATATATATATATATGATATTATGTATATCAATGGACAAGTCCTACTAAAAGCATGGCCGGGTTCGAGTTCCCCTGGGAGGAACTTAACCCCTGTGCCAAGTTCGGGTTCCCCAAGGCGGAACCCAACATTCCTCTTCGAATTCGGATTCCCCAGGGCGGAAACCAATTCGTCATCGTTCGGGTTCCCCAAGGCGGAACCCAACATTCCTCCGAGTTTGGATTCCCAAGGCGGAATCCGAACGCATCTTCGTTCGGGTTCCCCAAGGCGGAACCCAACATTCCTCCGAGTTCGGATTCCCCAGGGCGGAATCCATCCCTGATACCCAGGGCAGATTCCTCAGGGCGGAATCTAACTTGACAAAGAAACAAGGCAGTCGACATAAGAAAGTATTGGCATCATCATTACAATCCGTCAATCATTCCGGTTTACTGAGTCTGGATAAAAAAAAACAGCAGAAACACGATGGAAAGTACAAGGTAGCGACCACTACGACTGCCCGCCCGAAGACCCCGCTTTGTCCGCCGCGACTTCTCAGCACGAGCTTTCTTCCTCAGCTCCTTGTGGCGAAGGCTCACCTCAGAGAAGGCCTCGGACAACAGCTCCTTGCGGCGGTCTGAAGGAATCACTTGGGAGTCAGTAGATTCTTCTTTAAACTCCTGCGCCATCAACCGCCGAGACGCAGAACGGAACATCTGCTCCTGATTCCAGGAGCAGTCCACATTCCCCCGTCGGAGTTCGTGGCGGACAGCAGCAAGGGTGTTGTCCAAAGCGCCCTGCACCCGGTCGCCCAGCTCTTCCGCAGTCTTCTCGGCGACGGCCTTTTTCACATCCGCCTTCAGCGCCTGAAGGGTCTCCTCCGTTTCTTTCAAGGCAAGGTCGCGGCTTTCCAAGTCCTTTGTTTTGGCCCCCAGGTCTTCGGCCATGACTGCCTTGTCGGTCTCCAAGAGGACCACTTTCTCTTTCAAGGCGTCCCTATCAGCTTCCGCCTGCGTCAAGGCGTTCTCCACCTTGTATCGTTTCTCCTGCTCCGCCTGTAAGTCCAACATGTGTTCAGTAGCTTGGTTAGCGTGCGCAACACGGAGCAAGTCCAATTGATAAGAGGTAGTTACCAGAAGCTGGGCCGCCTCCTCTTCCATTTCCTTTTTGGCCTTGGAGTATTTGGCCTTCCATTGTTGAGAGGCGGCCCGGGCCTCCCTCAACTCAGCCTCCATCTCCTCAACGCCTTGCGGCCGCTCTGCCCTGTGCGCCTGATCGGCTGACAGCAGGGCCCCAGCGGTACCTAAGAGCTGCAACAGGAGTAAAATCCAGGCGGATCAGATTGTGAAACGGAACGTGGTCGACGAGCACGCAACGCCAGTCTTCTGACTGAAATTTAATCTTACCCTGGCCCCAATCGCCATTTGCTCCATCGCCAAGCGGCGGACCCCGTCCTCGGTACGAGGGTGGTCGATATCCCAGTCGGCCGCTAGTTGAAGGGCGGCCTGGGTGAGAACCTCGCTGCCCCTAAGCGTTGGCTGCATGATAGGGAGACGGGCGGTGCTGAACTCCCCTGACGGGGTCTCTGGCCTAGTTCTGCCACGGTTTTCTGCTTCCCAGCGTCCTTCCTCATGATCGTCTTTCGGCGTTTTGAACGCTCCAAGTTCTGTGCTGGAGGACTCTGCTGAGACCGTTTCTTCTCAAGGCGTTCCTTATCCGCCTTTTCTTTGTCAGGGCGCGTCTGGTCCGCGTCTTTCTGTTGCTGATGTTGCTCAGCTCTCGAACCTTCGGGTTGAGGCTGAGTGTGGCCAACCGCTCTCCGGGTCTTGGCGTTCAACAACGCAGCAAAGATGGAACTCTCTGCAAAAACAGTAATAGCAAGACAAGGAAACAGGTTAAGCACCAGCACCACAATAAACATGTATAATAACGGCGCACGACAATAGACGCATCGCCCTCAGTTGTTGTCCGCTCACCACCGCCATCTAGCCAGTGCTTCAGAGCATTTAGGCCCCGCTTCTTAAGGTTGTAGTTCCAGGTATTCACCCAGTCTACAATGCTAGTGTCATTCCCCTGAAGACGGCGGGGTCGGTTGAACTCCTCGATTGCACCATACGACCAAGTAGGTCGAAGGCGCTCCGCCCAGGAGGCATCCTCCGGCGATTCAGCTCTCATAAAGAAGAAGCTGTGAAACCACACAGAGGACGCCTTGATGACGCCGTAGATTCCGCTCCCAGAGTACGCTCTCCTCTTTGAGAACGTAATGCCATTCTGCCCAATTTTGGCGGAGTAAAGCTGGCGGAATACTCTGGCGCTTGGAGCAACATGCTTTTTGATGCATGACACCTTGAATGCAGTCATGACTGTCCAATGCATGAGGTTGGAGCGCTCCCAGGGACGCTCCCAAAAGATCCAGAACATCCACCTCCCAGGAGTCCAAGGGGAAGCGGAGGCCGTACCTAAGCGCCTCAACCCACACGCCCACCCATCCAGGTGGACAGTTTCCGATTGAGCAGATTCGAGCGGGGGCGTCGTATAAACAACGCTGAGGCATGTCGCACTCATTCAACATCCTCGCTAGGGCGTTCGTCTTGAGATAGGGGAAGTACCCCGGACCCATACACCTCTCGGCAGTCCGCGGGCGCGCCATCCCACATCTGCTCCCAGGATAAGACCTTGTATCCATACTTATCCACAACTTCGGTCTGCAGCTCAAAACCCCAAGACTCCTTGGTGAACCCGACCTGCCACGAGGCGAACCGCCGACAGATATTTGAGTTGAGTCCCTGGAACATGGCCTCTGCCTGCTGGCGGAGCTGCTCGCCGCCGAGAGTAGGCAGCGGTTCGTTATCCTCAGAAAACACGTACTCGGCGGTGAAGTCCGCGTACGGATTAAAGACAATGTCGGTATCCTCCGGATAGGGCATCTGCCCTTTCTGTTTGGGATCTGCGGCATCTGATCCCTCGTCATCGATTTCTTCTTCCTTAGAAGGCTCCGGAGTCAGAGGAGGACTCGGTTGCAAGGACGGGGCTGACGACGTAGATGCTTCGGCGGACGTATCCGCCCCTGATCCTCTCCTCCCTTCATCATAACCTCCTACAACAGAAGGATAAGGGGCGCAAATCAGAAGAGGAGGAGGAATGAACGCCAAAGGGCGGGCAGATACAGAAGCAGTTTTCGTCCCTGCCTCTCGAGAAGGGCGGGCGGTAGACCGCCGTCGTCCCCGCATGCCCCTCAACACACTCTCTAAGTGGTCATAATCTAAGGACGAGGACGACCCACTAGACAACATCTCACACGCCCAAGAAGGAAATAGAAAGGGCGGGGCACGCAATACAGACAAATGCGAAAGAAAAAACTAATGGGCGGATAAAAAAATTTGAATGCAAGAATTTTCAAAGGAACCTACTTGCTTCGGCGGAAGAAGACGACTCAACATCAGAAGGCATCTTCGGTGAAGGTTTTGGAAGATGGCGAACAGAGGCAAAGTTTAATAAGGAAAAGGCGGACTCGGCTGACAAGGCGGACACGCTCAAAGAATTTGGCAAGAGGAAAGGGCGGAAGCTCTCAAAAAAATTAATTTTCAGGCTGAGGTGCCAAATCGGAGGGGGGGAGACCCCATATTTATACCAGTGACGTGGGTAAGCGAACCGTCGCCGAGTATAAAGTCGCCACGTGTCCCCCAAGCAGTGGGCTGGTACGCTTCGAGTAGGCTACTAGCCTACTGCTCGGGGGACACGAAACGTCGCCAAATACAATGGGGCCACGTGTCCCCCAGGCAGAGGGCGAATAGGCTAGCAGCCTACAGAAAGGAGGGGAACGCGTGCAAGTTCACCTCAAAAGAAGGGCCCCGCCCGTTTGGATCACCGGCAACAGGTTCAATCTGGAAGGGGCGGATCTCTCGTCTCAGGGCGTTCAAACAGCTCCATAGTAACGCCTCGAGCCTCTCGCGGCCTCAAGGCCATACTGGGGGCAATTGATGGGCCCCTAAGGTAAATCCGCCCTCCTACCTGACCAGGGCGGATCTTCACTCCAAGGCGTTCAAACAGCTCCATAGTATCACCTCGAGCCTCTCGCGGCCTCAAGGCCATACTGGGGGCAATTGATGGGCCCCTAAGGTAAATCCGCCCTCCCACCTGACCTGGGCGGATCTTCACTCCAGGGCGTTCAAACAGCTCCATAGTACGCTCGAGCCTCTCGCGGCCTCAAGGCCATACTGGGGCAATTGATGGGCCCTAAGGTAAATCCGCCCTCCACCTGCCAGGGCGGATCTTCACTCCAGGCGGCTCTGATCACTGCCTCTAGGGTCACACTGCAATGGGCCCTAAGGTAATCCCGCCCCCATACTGTGACAGGTGACTCCTTGCGCCCACCAAGGCAAGACCGTGCCTCCTACCATGGGACCTTATCGGGTCCCCTTAACTAAAGGGTCACTGACAATCACGGGACCACCGCCTATTACTGTTACGTGACTCCTATAAGCAGACACGTGTACCCTGCCATACCAAATGGGACCTTAAATATCTAGTTACCCATTCTAATTATTACACACACCCCATAATTACGCCTGATGACAAGCTTCCGCGCTGTGCAAAGGCTATCATTCCGCCAACCAAAGGGCACCGATCGTACTTCTCTGTAACCCATCTCTAATTAGTCACATTCACCAAATTTACCCCTGCAACGTCGGCCTGCAGGTACATGCGAGAATCCGAGACGATACCTAAGCCTCAAAGAACCACATATTGATCCACGGACAACGTGGCGGATCATAACGAATATCAGCACGAAAGAATCGTAGAGAACCAAATGATTTTGCACACGAGAAACAAATCAGTTGGGAGAACCAAAGCCAACGTCACCTCTTCAAGATTGATATCCAAGTACGGAGAACGAAATGGTTTAAGCCTAGCTTGTTGTCCATATCTTTGTAAGAGAATCTTTGTTTTCTGGTGTACATAACAAGGACCATATCACGATCACCTCGACAATGCAATCAAGCACAAATAGGATAGGGTGGGTAACTAAACTGAGTTCCTTACCTTAATCAATATGAATACGCCTCTGCCAGCACCACAAGCCGTTGCATGTGTTTCACATCCGGCCTCACTTCATGATAAACAAACAGACATTGTTAAGACGATTGAGAAAATAACCTACAGCCGGCTTGTATTGCATAGTCTTCCACAAAGCAAACAAAGTGCAGGGTGCTCAACAACACTCCTGCAATTTGCACAATGCTGTTTCCTATACCTGATCAAAAGATGCATTGTCAGAAATATTTCATAGCCTCATATGATTGCAAAGGATAAAAAATATTATGCCAAGAAAACCTGTGCAGCAGATCATCGTAATTATGAGGAAGTTGCATTAACTGTCTTTTTCGGGAGCTAGGGGAAGTGCATCTCAAGGTCTATATAGATGCTATTCATGGATTAACGAAAACGTGCCCTCTCCAAATTTGGAAAAAAACCCGAGGTTATTTGTATTCCTCTAAATGGCACTGCAGGTGTAGAATGTAGAGTGCCATGAAATCTTCGAGTTTCATATTCCATGTCGAACTGATTGTACCACTTGATAGCTAACCCACGAAGAGTGTTATCTTTTAAAATAACATCTAACTGTGGGATCATGAACATCTTTTCCAGTTCTCCAATTTCAATGAGCTCAACCTCGTCAATTTCCATGTTTACCTCATTCACGGTCACGGAAGGAACATCCTGGTATTGAGTTGTGCTGAGACACAAGTCCTTAACAGTTTCCATAGTAATGCACATTTCCTCATAAAGGGGAAGCTCAGTCTACGAATAACAACTTTGATGTCCGAAGAACAACCGACGTAGTTCGAAACAAAATATTTCTGCACCCATCTCGAGTTCCTAACAACACCAACTATATAAGTTATTAAGGCCTCACTAGTTGTCAATTTTGGATTCTTCTTTCGCACAATAGGTAATTATTGCCTGCAACCCAAACACAAAGGAATTAAATAAAATTATCAGTTGAAAAGAGCCGTCAATGAACGAGAAGAACATGGGAAGAAAATGTCGAGAAAGAAGCATACCTGAAGTACAGAAACAAAATAGAAGAGATGTATAAGGGAGAGCATAGAATCTTCACAAGACAAAAATGGTTGCGGAAGACAAAAAAGAACCCACATAAAAGATGAAAAAACATCATGAGCAAGAATAGGATCAGCTGCCAGAATTGAATGTCAGGCAATAATATGCTTTTGGTAAGTTTCTTCCACATTATGTCACTTGTTGGAAAATATCAACAGATTAACCAAGCAAGAGAACGGAAGATGTAGAAAACAGAACTAACAACTTCGAGAATCAACCAACCATCACAATATACCAACTTTACAAGACATGAAATAACGGACATAATTTTCACCGAATGTATTAAAGGACAATCTTCAACACATACACCTTTATTAAAGTGAACTACAATTCAAATGTGTTTTCCTACAAGTAGACTTCAGACTGGTTTCTAATAAAAAGAGAGTAACAATCTAACTCATGATGAAGATATAATTAAGGAGCCAACCAAGAGATTCTACTGCTAGCAAGAAAACAAGGAATTTTTGTAATCGTCTCCAGTGAGAAATCAACAAGCATTGATGCAGACACCCTACTATTGGATACTAAACTATCTTGGGAAAGTATTTTATATGTTATATATAACATTTTATATATGTTATATATAAAAATTTTGTATATGTTATATATAACATTTAACTTATATATGTTATATGTTATCATAAATTTGTTAAGAATGTAATATTTAGTTGATAATAGTAGATAATATATGTTATAGATAACCTCCAACGAGCCAACTTTACAATGTTGTGTCTTCTTTTTAGTTACTACTCATTTATTCATTAGTTTATTTGTTATTTCAATATATTCTAACACCCTTATGAAATGTGTAGGTTTATACATACAAAATTCCTAATTAATAAAATAAAGTACACAATATTTACATGTATATATAAATATAATGGAATGGATAGGTGCTCGCCAACATACGGGCAAAAAAGCTAGTAATAATATACTAGTTTTTTGCCCGCCTGTTGGCGGGGCCGCAACTTGTGAAATATTTTTAATTTCATTTAGAGAAAAGAATTAATTAATTGAGAGAGGCAAAAACATTATTATTAAAAAAATTTATTACTTTTATCCACAATTTATAACACTTTAATCTGTTCTTTAATAAAAAAAAAAAAACTACTATTGTAAACCCTAAATTTGAAAATTCATATAAGAAAGAAAACATATATTATATCATTTAGGTAGGCTCCTTTAGAAAGTGGTAGCAAATTTTCATGTGTTTTGTCATGAAGCTAAAGATGCAACATATCTTTACTCAACACATATCTAACCATTCAAATTAAGTTTTTTGTCAAAGTGACCAACTGTTAATAAATTTAAATTTAATATTTGCTAAGGTATGTGATTACTTCTAGATATAAAGTTTTTCGGAATAATCAATAGAAGTGTGTTAGAAACTCATTCATCAACATAAAAAATATTTTAATTTTGGAAAATTAAACTATCACTTTACCCTTCAACATACATATCTTTATAGAATCTAGTTAACTTATATGTTTTTGTTATCTAATTACTATATTTAATTTAAATCCTTATAAATATTTATTTAATATCCTTATAGAAAATAACTATTAAAAGTAATGCTAAAATTTACATAAAAATAGTTTCAATTGTATTAATAGATATCATTTTTATTATTATATTGTCCTAATTTTTTAGTATTTTCTTACACTTCTATGCACTTTTTAAAAATTACGAAGAGTCTAACCGATTAGATTTGATATAATTAGTGTTCAAATACAATATTTTTTAACAATTTGGGTGGTTGAATCATATATCGTTAGACTCACCATTTTGACCTCTAATGTAGTTATGAAAACTATAGTCAACTTATTACCATCTAAGATTTTTTAATGGTAAGATAATGACATGTAATAAGATACTGCAAAACATTATGGATTCGAATATTTTTATTATTAAAATTATGATATTTATGAAAGTTATTAACTAATCATAGCAAGGAAAAGTTATGACAATAGGAGAGGCTACATTGCGGAGAGAATTATTTTTTCTTACCCTCTATTATAAATTTTTAGTCTAAGGTATCTATAGATGATAGATGTTTCTATTATTTTAACTATTTTTTGTATTAATATAATTATTTATGTCTAATATTAATTTCGAAGTTTCAAACATAAAATTGTAGGATTGCAATTAAAGTACATGTTATTCAGTCAGAAACATATTATTAAATTTTATGTACGGTATAATAGTTATAATATATCAAGTATAATTACAATAGTGGATGGTGATAGGTTTTTTACTTATATTTGTTATTTAAAGACAATATATATAGATGCTCACAATCCTAAATTATTTTCATTTATTATGTAGTATAAATAACATAGATATAAATATATATACTATTTTATTGTTCACATATTTTTATATTCTCAATTCATTAAATTGTTTATATTTAAGCCCGTTTGGTATAAATATTATTTGTGTACATAGTTTGGAAACATATTTATTTGTGTAATTTATTTATTTATTTAGGTGAAAATTCCAAATTTAGTTATAAAAATATTAATTGATTTAAACCAAACATATAAATTTTTAGTTAGAAAATAAAATTTCAAACTAAAAAACATTCTAAGAAGCCATTTTTTTTTACATATAAGAAAATTTTGAATTTTGATTAAAGTATTTACTACATTAATTGTGTTTGGTTACTTACATATGTTTAGAAAAAGTTATATAAAATGTGTCTCAATTTGTTTCACTTATAAATTATGATGCAGTAAGAATAATATGAAAAATAATATATTACATTTTATGAATAGTGAAGTTAATTTTCCAATTTATGTAATAAAGATTAAAATAATCCAAAAGTGTACCAATTTTTAAAAATAAATGAAGAACATACCTAAAAATTATAATTGAATATTATAATAAAAATTAAATTGAATAGAATTAATTGGAATTTTTTTCCCGTGAATATAATTTAGATTATAAAAAGAATTAATTAAAATTATTTTTTGAATTAAATGCTAAAATGTAGGAGAGTGGGGTAAAAAGAGGGTTGAAAAATTAAATAAGAAAGAAAATAAAAAATTATGATTGGTTGGTTAGCTAAATTTAAGGAGAGAAGGAATAAAGAGGGGGGTTAATTATAAATGCATATATATTACTAGCTTGTGGCCCGCGCGTTGCAGCAGGCAACCTACTTCTATACCAGATTTGGCAGAACCGAACCGGACCACCCAGTTCGACAGGTGAAACCAACTCAATTTCTCCGATTCCAAGTTTTTTGAGAAAGAAAAATAGGTAGAGAGTTTTGAAGTTCAGCCCGCAAATGAAAAGAGATAGGAAGAAAAATAAAAAAAGATGAAGAATAGAAGATGATTGCGCTAGGGAAGGGGGTTTGTTCTATTTAGTGGTCATTAGGGTTCTAGTCTTTTAGATGAGAATGAAAAATAGGAGAAGAGGAGAAAATAGGATAAGACGGCGCTGGTGGGGTTTGGTTCTATTTGGTGGCCATTAGGGTTTTAAAAGGTTATAAGATATTATATATATTAATGTATTTAAAATACTTTGATTCCTTAATTATAGAAAATGACTAATGATATCATATATGTTTCTAAAAGTGATAAATAAGAACTATAATCATGTAACCGATTTATTATACCGGGTTTTACGGTCTAATCACGGTCAAAACTTAAACCCTTGAATCTCTTGCTAGACCAATTCGATGTCTGGTTCGGTCTTGACACATTGCTATATACACACACTCATTATAGAAATATGAGTAATTATTTATTTCACTTATAAGATATATATATATATATATATTTATGGTAAACGTTTTAGTGCCCCCACTAAAAGTGGGGGTACCGGTTACCCCCACTGACGTTTGTACTATCTAGAGTGGTATTTTCATTGAACTAATCGTTTCTATCAATAGATTTAATTAATATTAATAGGTCTAAATTGAGCTTAGTTAAAACATTTAGGCATCATAGTATAAGATTATACCTAATGTTCTTCAGGTTTCTTTCTACAGCTGCATTTTTTCCCAATATGATAGATTATCATCTCTACCAAATTAGTTTTTCGTTCAAATCGCTTTATATACATATCCTTTAACGACATGTAGATATTTAAGACATTTACTCATGATAAAATATCATATTGTATTTGTTGGATGTGATTGTTGAGATACTATAACTTTTCAAATCTTTTGAGCTTAGTCTTATTAATTTGGTACTTAGTATCTATGTGTTTAATGATGCGTGCAAATATATGCGCATTCGTTTCCCATATTAAGAAACATTCTTGAGCTATTTTTCATCTAATTTAGGTGATTTTTACTTATTTGATGATAATTGTCATTGAGTTATCGTGTTGTTCCGATTTATGCTTGGTTTTGTGTTTTTGACATGTTTCAGGTCAAGTTTGTTCATGAAAATCATTGAAGGAACCAAGTGGGACAAATGGGAGCTAAATTGAGGGAAAAATCATGTTGATGGTGTCTTCTAGACACCATGTGTCTGCCTGACACACCCTGGCCGAAAATTAAGCATTTTCCAAGTAGGAAAAGAGTTTTAATTAAGGTAACTTTTTAGATATTTTTTACCTTTTTCGCTATAATAATTTAAAATTGATATATTCATGCACGATAATTAGTCAGAGGATATTAGTGGATTATACTAATTATGAACATTATTTTTTTATGAAGATGAACATGATTTTATATAGCATTGCCTATCTATTTGAATTAAGACCAGAATATCAGTTTCATTACTAACTAAAACGTAAAAGTGGGAAATTTATCAATTTCTTATGTAATTTTCAATCATCTAAAAATTACTAAAGTGAATATTACAACTTAAGTTGAAAACTATAAAACTCAAGGCACAAAAAGAAACTATTATGCTATGACGATTAATTGGATTGGCCAATACTCTACATATGATTATAGATAATTATGAAAATACATATAATATATATATTTTTTTTGAATAATAAATAAATATTTTGATATAATAGAAGATACAAATCGGATGAGTAAAAATTGTTATAACATGTAATTTTATTTTTTCTCCCAAATATTCTCATGATCTTGTGATTTATTTTTTTCGTGTGAAAGAATAACCAAAATTTTATCTACTCCAATGAATATTTTATGACTCAAAGAAACCCACTTTGTGTTAGCAAAATAATCGCAATTTACGTAAATACTATATAGTAGAAACCACATGGAAAAGAAAGCCCAACAGAAAATTTTTTTGACGATAGAAATTTATCATAGTTATTTCAATGAAATATGAAAAAATAGCTCAATAAGAAATTGAATGATGTAGATTTAGTTTGGCTATGTTTGTGGACGCTGGTTCTCACGAGATTAGTTACTCATTTATCATGCTCAATGAACTCTAAACACGCGATGCAAGATTTGGATTGACCCTTATAATGTTGTTGTGTGTGTTGCAATCGAACCAACCCCTCATTTATATTTTATGATGACCATGCCCCAATTTCTTATATATTAATAATCAACTCATTTCAATTAACCGTGGTCAAATAAAAAAAATATTAGATGACTCAATAAATAATTTTATTTATTTGTGGCTTTTAATTTCTCAAGAAAATAAGGAATTTTAAAAATCTGAGAGAGACAATATTGTTGTAGATTAAAGAGTTGCATGAGAGAAATAATTATAATTTTGTTATTTTGCCTATAATACGTAAAATCGACTAAAAATCAACCTTTCATATGAAAGGTAAAATTATGCAAAAATGTCAAAAATAATTTTTTGTTAAAAGTCTAATTTTTAATTGTATTAAAATCTAAATGAAGGAGAGAATGAATAAAAATTTATTATAAGTTTGTTGAATTTTTAAAATTTCTTATTTTAGGTCTATAAAAACGAACCTTTCATATGAAAGGTGAAATTATGAAAAAAATTCAAATCATTTTTTTTTAAGTCTAATCTTCAGTTGTATGAAAATCTAAATAAAGGAGAAAATGAATAAAAATTAAACTCAATAGATATTTATCATAAGCTTATTGAACTTTTAATGAAATTATAATTTAATTTTTTGTTATAAGTTTGTTAAGAGCAACAGAGCATAATATAGCTTATAAAAATATACGTTAATTTTTTTTTGGAAAAACAATTATTTAGGAAATATTTGAAAAGGTGGGAAACTAATCAAATGGTGAGTGGCCCGATTTTTTGGTATGGCCGTTTTATTTATTAGTTTTTATTTGTTAGTAGGAGTTTATTTATTATTTAAATTAATTATGAAAATTAAATGATAAAAGGAAAAAAAGAAATTTTTTGATTGGTTGTCTAGCTAAAGTTAAGGGGAGAAGGAATAAAAGGGGTGTGCTTTTATATCTCTATATATATATTAGTAGATTAGTAGGTTCCTTTTTGCACGTGTGGAGCCACATACCATATTGCCCACAAACGGAACAATAGCTTAAGTGGTAGAAACATGCATTTGGGTCCCAATATGTTGGAACAATACCTTGAGTGATAGAAACATTTATTTGGGTCCCTATATTCATGACCAAACATCAATCGGTTGTAGGTCTCTCATGGAATGAAGATCAGTTACGTACCTTCGTGATGATAGTTTGCCAAGTATGATTTAGAGCTGAAAGCATACGTCCAGAGAGGGAAAAGTCTCGGATATTCCAAATCACATCACTTTGTATGACGTACCAATATTTCTGGAAAAAGAGTCTCGTGCAACAGTTCGAGTCATATCATTTAGTATCAGTTTGGTATCAATGATATGAACCATCGGCAACCGTGGGTCACAACCCTATACCAAATACTTAGCAACTGGGAAATCGAATGCAATCTCAAAACTGGGATGGAAACAGACTTGGACCCACTAACTATAAAGAGCTATGAACCCGAAGTATCAAGGTCGAATGGTGCCAAGAAACTTGAAACTCACTTGACCTATACTGAGGATGGTATAAAACTAACTCTTTCCAAAATGAAGTGCGCAGAGAATACATGCCCTAGAAATGAAGAGGTGTAAGAGATGTTAAATACAAACAAATATCTCTGTTTTTGGTATAAAAGATACTTGATTAAAGCCAGACGGATCAGAATACGAAGCAACTACATCTAAGATCTCTTGAATAAATTAGTCATATTGGGAGAGGTCACAGGGTAAAGACTTCACCATTTGACTGGGAGTGGCATCTCCCATGGCTAACCTACTGACCAACTCTCTTTTCAGGTTCTTAGCAGTACTGAACCCAGAAAATTGCATTTGTTGAACTATTTTTATGATAAGAGTCAACATTTCCTGTACTAAGACATGTTCATACCTCGAAAAAAACCATAAAGTGTATATAAGTGCCAACAATAAATATCATTGATGAAAATCACATGAAAACCAATTACAGAGCATCAAAGCTATATGTCCTTTGCGTTTGTCTTAAAAGCCCACAACATAGAAAACACCCCCCACCTCCACCAGAAATGAAGAGAAACGGAGAACACAATAGGGGTAGCACTGCTGTAATATGCATCGTGGTAGGGAAATATATATACACAAGCTTTGTAGCAATATGTCATATGAGGTGCCGCCATTTGCGTAGACTAGAGTTCTTCAGACACAACTAGTGTAGTAGAGACAGGAACACCACGATGTACCACTAGTACGAGTGGGGAACTCTTATTGTGAGGACCCCTATAAGGGTCCTTATTTAAGGACACCCTTCGTAGCCGTTGGATTAGGATCCAGATCTGAAACTGTCCATAACTTGTTCCCATCGTTAGATTAGGATCCTCATCCAACGGCTGCGAATGGTGTCCTCATATAAGGACCCTTATAGGGTCCTCACAATAGGAGTTCCCGTACGAGTGACCGTCTCGACTCAGTTTTACATTATAACTAGAAATTTGGTATACAAATTTTTACCCACGTATAGTGTGTTTATAAACATCAATTTAAATATACAACGCATTAATATAACAAAAAAGTACCCAATATTTGATTTATTCTATTTTTATTTGGTGTGTCTCATCTTTATACCTCTGCGGTGCGCTCTTTTATCAGTGTATTAAAGTACAGACATTCTCCTTAAAATAACTAGTTCTTGGAACTCTTATGTTGAAAATACATGATGTAAATGTTTTGTTTACTAACAATTTGTTTTAATTTTCACATACTTTAAATCGAGCTTAATGAAGTATATGCCACATAATCAACAAGGTCAAATATATGATAATATGAAATTACATGTATCATTTTTTACTACTAGATGGATAACTCTATTCGTCTTGAAATAAAATCATTCATCCATACTTAACCTATAGAAACAAAATATCGGTTTAGTTTCTCATTTGGGCTTTTCACTAAAATAATTAAAAAAAAATTAACTATTAACCTAAATAAATACGGTTAAAAACTATTGATTTTTATAAATAAAATCGCCCCAGGCCTAGGCGATATCGCCCAGGGTCCAGGCGATATCGCCCCATCAATAGTTATTTTCACCCGTGACTCTAAAACGGGTCCGTGATTAGATTCGTTTGAGTCACGGGTCTGAAAATAGCCAAGGATGAGGCGATATCGCCTAGGGCATGGGCGATATCGCCTAATACATGGGCGATATCGCCTAATTCCTGGGCGATATCGCCTACATCTTGGAGCACTAACCAGCCTATAAATCCTTGTTAGTTTAGGGGGAGAGTCACCAAATCGAAAGAATTAAAATTCTAAAATGGCCGACTACACTTTGTCACGAGAATTCCGAATCCAAGTTTTCTGGGGGGGCGTATCGTCCAGGATTGGACCGGCTTATCCTACGAAGGGGGAAATAATGTCCGTCTGAAGATGACCAAGCGAGCGACCTATGATAGTGTGGTTACCTTGTTTCGGCGGAAAATGGGTCTTGGAGCGGATCAAATAATCCAGTCATTTGTCTGGAGAATGCCGATATACAGTTCTGAGGGAAATCTGTCGCATTTCGTTTCTAGGCCGATATCGGACGACAACGGCGTACAAGTCATATACGACTTAGTTCGCGTCAACCCATTTTTCGAAGTTGCCGAGTTGTACGCCTTGATGGAAGATGAGTCGTCTCAGTTCTCCGATTTCTCGGGGGTCATTCCAAATCAGATGGCAGAGTAGAGCCAAACGTATGATGGGGAATACATGGCGACCAGTCATGTCGGTCCAGAGGAGGAGGAGGTTGACCAAGAGGGGTTGGCGCGAGATGAATATGTCAGCACTGACGATTCTGGAGATGAAAGGAGACATTGCTCGGCGGACGAAGGGAATCCAAACGTCGACGATGACATTGGACAAACCGACGAGGAAGACGACGATGAAGAAGGGGGAGCCACAGCAAATAGCGTGGAAGTTTATGTGCCACTGGAACATGCCACGAGCGAGGGTGACGACTGTGACGACATCATGACAATCTCCAACACCTACTCCATGGACAGGCGCTTCCAGATCCCAGCGAAGGCGTACTGGTCGGTGGAGATGGAATTCTTCTTGGGTCAGACATTCTCTACAAAAGGTCAACTGGTGTCCCTAACGAAGAGCCAAGCAGTCATCCGCAACTATAAGTACAGGGTAATCACTTCCAGCCAGAAGGAATGGGCCATCAAGTGCATCGACCCGACGTGTCCTTGGAGGATGCGTACTACACTTAGCAACAGATATGGCTTCTGGATAATACGACAACTCAACAACGGCCACAGTTGTGACCGGTCAACGATACTAGGGCCCCACCCACAGCTCGATGTCACGCTGATCTCAGATGCAATCATGCACAATCCTGAGGCGCCGTCGTGTGGTACTGAGGTGCCGTCGGCTGGTACTGAGTCGCCGTCGGCTGGTACTGAGGAGGGTCATCGAAACTGTAAGTCCGCCCGTCAGCAAAATCCTCGTTCCACACATAGTAGGGTGGAGGTGCGTATCCCACATCATGGTGCGCGAGACCGCCGTAATCGACATCATCCAACCCTGTATGGTGACCTCTCTGTGGGATGGGATAGCCATCATAGGGAGGGTATGTCGGTAGGAGTGATGCTGCACGTGGGCGGTGTGGTCCTCGATCGGGAAGGCGCTCATATGCTCCACTCATAGCCAATCCAGATCGGAGCACATGACTCATGTGAGAATCACTCGTACCACTCAAAATGGTAGCCTGCTCCAACGAGGCTATCTGAAAGGCAAAAAAAAAAGAAAAGTCAGTGTACCCTAAGGGAATACTAAATTGGCTACAGTTACTCAAGTAGGTGGCCACTAACCATCCCCTGAAACTGTGCACCATCGTGTGATATGGTCAGGCGTGTCCGTCTCCTGTACCACTCGTCGTACTCATCATGGAAGTGGTGGCTCAATGGATCTGCACTCACCTCGCCCTCGGCAATGTGATGATCCCGCTGCTCTCATAGACGTAAGTACTCTCGGTACCTAGCACCCCAGTCATGGACTGGCGCTCTGAAGTCTAGTCCAAGCAACTCCTCGACGCGATGAGCAGGCTCGGCGTCCTGTGGGATACGCTGACCATGTCCGAATTGACGCATGCAACGATCGGGATGGTGCCATGCGACACAGTCTATGCACAGCATGGGGCAAACAGCACGCCAGAACACATCGTCCTCCAACTGATAGTCCTCCTCTCGGAAGGCGTACGGCATCCACTGGAGAATTAATAAATATGTTGTAAGGAAGAATTAAGAAAATCAGAGAGAGTATGTACATGAGGTTAAGATTCCTAAACACGAACTCCGTGTTCCGGTCAAGTGCGTAGCGTATTTCCTCCAGCTTCATAGCCACGCGATGCTGGTGGCGCCGGATGACAGACATCCAGCGCACACCACGAGGAACGGTGTCAGCATCTGGTGGGTCACCACCTGCTACGTAGCGATCGGCTATGATCGGGAATCTCTCCAAGGCCCAGAGCTGGACCAGCAAGGTGAAGCCTCCCAAGTCACCTGTACCCCTCTGACTCCCAGCCGTGAAGAAGGACGCCCTCCCCATGGCCTTATACAGCCATGCTAGTACCGCACTACCCCAACTAGAACGTGGATGCAACCACAGAGTCCCCAATAAGCCGGAGTATGTGAACCAGTATCAAGTCTCCAGTCCGGTCAGCTAGTAGAATGGCGCCAAGAAGAACCCAAGTGTAGGCTCGTGCGTAGCGGAGAACAACATCTACTGGAGCACCAGCCGGTAGACGATCAAACATTCCCTTCACCCACGAGATCTTCACTGACTGTCCCGTACAACTCCCAGCTGGGGGTCGGGCACCCAACAACTCCTCACATATAACACCCGGATCACGTCTGTCCACCGCTACGATAACCGGAACTCCATCGATAGGAAGACCCGTAAGTACCTCAACATCCTCCAAAGTGATCGTTGCCTCGCCCTGTATCAGGTGGAATGTGTTCGTCTCTGGCCGCCATCTCTCAATCAATGCTGTGACGAGCTCCTTACACGGTGTGAAACCGAGTAAACGAACAACAGTGAGGAGTCGACACTCTCTCAAGAATGCCTCGTACTCTAAACTCCACTCCAAGCAGGAACTACGCTGTCGCAACTTCAGCGCCTTGCACGCATGAGGGTCACGCCACACTAAAGTAGCCCTATGCTTGTTCTCCCCCCACAATAGAGAACAATCCCCAGGTTGAGGCCTAACGCCCTCAGGAGTCTGATCAACCAACGGTTCATCCCATCCATAGTTCGACATCTATTGTATAGTAAATTGTTAGGAAAACTATTTTATACTAATTCTCTTTCTCAAAAGTATACTAGTTCTCTAACCTCAAAATTATACTACTTTTCTAACCTCAATATTACTACTATTCGCTAACCACAAAATCATACTAATTCTCTTACCTAATTCTCTAACCTATCCATAAATAATGGCATGGTTCACAATGACATAAGAACAATAAATAATGTGTGTACTACGTACCTTGTGTAACGGTGCGAAAAAAGGTCCTCTCCGTTTTATAGAATCCTACAACGTCAATATGACAGTGTTAATAAATCACTTTGAAAAAAATTATCTACCATAATAACCCTAAACTAATTCTCTAACCTAAAACCCTAAACTAATTCTCTAACCTAAAACCCTAAACTAATTCTCTACTCTAAAACCCTAAACTAATTCTCTAACCTAAAACCCTAAACTAATTCTCTAACCTAAAACCTACTAAATAATGTAATTTAAAAAAAATAGGGAGAAAGGGGACTTACCTTTGCCTTAGTGGGCTAAAGAGTGGTGTGGGGGAATGGTGGGGTTGAAAATGGGGTATTTATAGGTGTTGGGGCGAGTTTGCCCGGTGTCTAGGCTTTGGGCGAGATCGCCTGTAGTAGGGGCGATATCGCCTATGGCTGGGGCGATATCGTCTATGACTGGGGCGAGATCGCCAGGTGTCCAGCCAGACAGCATTTACTCGGTGGTTGGGCAGTTTTGAATCGGGTTGATCGGAAATATCTGGTCATGGGGCGATATCGCCTGGCCCCTGGGCGATATCGCCTATGCCTGGGGCGATTATATTTATAAAAATAAATAGTTTTTAACCGTATTTATTTAGGTTAATAGTTAATTTTTTTAATTATTTTAGTGAAAAGCCCTTCTCATTTCATTAAATAATTGCCAACTTTTATTAAGTTTTTTTTATTCCAAAACTCATTACATGTTGGTAGTTGGAAGGATGATTTCGCAAGTCTTCCAGTAATAAAATAATTGCTTAGATGATTAAACACATATAATTTTCTTTAGCAAGGGTATACGTAGCCATTTTGTTATATTCAAATTGGTTTTAGGTAGGGTGCTGCTATATACAGTCCGTATTTTACTTCGCGCAGTCCGTATTTTTTCAAAAAAATGGATCATTATGTCCTTATTGTATTTTACTTCGTGCAGTCCAAGTTTTACTTCGCGCAGTCCGTTTTTACTTCTTACAGTCCATGTTTTACTTCGTGCAGTCCGTTCTTGCTTCTCGCAGTCCAAGTTTTACTTTGTGCAGTCCGTTTTTACTCCGCGTAGTCCAAGTTTTACTTTGCGCAGCCCGTTCTTACTTCGCGTAGTCCAGATTTTACTAATACAGTCCATTTTTACTTTGTGCAATCTAAATTTACTAACGTAGTTCATATTTGAATAAATTAATTATTTTTATTATTTTGAAAGTAAAAGAAAATACATATTCAATATTTCATATCTAAAATTAATATTCTAATAAAATAAAAATAATCACATTTTTACAAAATAAAATAACTATAAACCATTAAATATCTTCGAAAATATCCAACAAAAAAAATAAAGTTTTATAGGTATTCAAGTTATTAAAATCTGAACTGCGTTAAAATCTAGACTGCGCGAAGTAAAAACCTGGACTGCACGAAGTAAAAACAGACCCGCGAAGTAAAACTTGGACTGCGCGAATTAATAAGGGTATAATGGTCAGTTTTTAGAAAAATATGGACTGCGTGAAGTAAAACATGGACTGTATATAGCAAATCGCTTTAGGTAATGACTAAAAAGTGGGAAATAACACTTTGATCCCTCTAAGTTGCCAGTTTAACAAATAATCTCCTACACTATAAAATCGCTCTTTTTACCCCATTTTACTTTAGCTAATTTTCCTTTTGAGTCATTCCGTCTAAA
This sequence comes from Linum lewisii, assembly GCA_034768395.1. Classification (NCBI taxonomy): domain Eukaryota; kingdom Viridiplantae; phylum Streptophyta; class Magnoliopsida; order Malpighiales; family Linaceae; genus Linum; species Linum lewisii. The sequence continues at coordinate 18,206,126 of CM068302.1, forward strand.
TATCGTATTCTTAATATTAAATCTGGACACATTCACACGCCGACGGGGAGAGATGTCAGAGGTAGGAGGCGGAGAGTTGGTTAGAGAGGTAAATTGAGGATTTATCACGAAGAGTACAGTGAAATATGATGAATTTTCCGTCGATTTCATTTGATCTAATTATATATATTTAATTTATAATTAAAAAAATATTTAGTAAGCTAATACGTGGCTATTGGAGCTAACATTGTGTGCTGAATGCGTCAATTAATGGCATGAAGACGAAAATTGGAATGGAATGACCAAACAGTAAAATTATCAAAGTAAGAGGAGATAAAAAGAAGGATTCATAGCATAGATACTATCTGTTATGTTGGCAAAATATAAGGGGCCAAAGTGCTATTTTCCTTGATAAAAATAACAGCCCATATTTTAACTGTTTTTGTTACTGTATTTTCTCTTTATAATATTTGGGCCGGTAGGACCAATTAGAAGGAGGCCCAATACTTAGGCGGCCCATCATAATGCCGACCCGGCTTTTCCCGCCAAGCCTCTTTCCTACTCAGTACTAAGCAGTCAGTTATATCTCTCTCTCAAAATTTGAATTTTATCGGGTAATTAGCATTAGGAGTCCCATTTCTTTGGGGTCTGTACGAAATCGTCTCATTCGTTTGAAAAAAAATGGATCAGTCCTATACGTTTTAAATTCGAACAAATTCATCCCACTGATCACTTTTCCGGCCAAATCGAACAGTCAGCATGCTTAGTCAGCAAAAAAGCTTAGGTGGAAGGTCCAACTCATCTATTTTGACCCAACCGGTCAAAAGAGAAAACCCAACCCAAACCCCCAAAACAATGAGTCTTAAACCCACGTTTCTGAACTCAGCTCTTGGTCTCTGAGAAGTCTATCGACTTCCCTTTCTGAGTTGGGTTGGGTTGGGTTGGGTTTGCTCTTTTGACCGGTTGGGTCAAAATAGATGAGTTGGACCTTCCACCTAAGCTTTTTTTGCTGACTAAGCATGCTGACTGTTTGATTTGGCCGGAAAAGTGATCGGTAGGATGAATTTGTTCGAATTTAAAACGTATGGGACTGATCCGTTTTTTTCAAACGAATGGGACGATTTCGTACAAACCCCAAAGAAATGGGACTCTAGCTAATTACCCGAATTTTATCAGTCGATCGTCACTACAACAAGCTTGCGTTCTCCGGCTTCCGATTACTCTCTCCGTTTTCCTTCCACCACGACTCAAACCCACTGGCGTCCTCAGATGAAGCTGAAAATCAATAAAGCTTGCGATCTCAGCTCCATTTCCGTCCTTCCTCCGCATTCAAGGTCCATTTCCCACTGCCTTCTCTTCAACAGAACTTCTTACTCATGAACTTCAATCTATTTCTTCTGTTAGTGATTTCCTGTCCGGTTAAGGTGTTCCTGGAAATCAAAACTGTCCTCATGATGTACGATAGCTCTTTATCTTGAGTAATTTGAATGCCGATTGGATTAAATTTGTTCTTTGATTCATCTCAAATTCGAACGCGCTTACTTAGTTTAGCATCGTTCCTGTTTGTTTTATTGTTCTTCCTTCTCTGTCTTGTTGTAAGTGATAACCAAGGACCTGATCCGTTCGCTTGTGGTATGAAGGAGGCTGAGTTCAGTACAACCTGGAACGCAGCCATCATCATCGCAGCTCAGATCGCAACCGACGGAGCAATCGTTTTTGCAGGGATTTTCATCTCAGCACGGCTTTTTCTCTCAATTCTCCCAGACTTCTCTTGACGATGCTTTCTTGAGCGATCAGGTGACGGATTTAATATTTTCTTCCTTCGTTACCTTCGAATCCACGTTTTCCTGTGGAGACTAATTGTTTGGCTGTACTTGTCGCTGCATCTCTGCTAAACCGTTCTCTCCGCATGAATCGCTTCATTGATTCTGAGTTTGCAACGCTCGTTAGTCATTGGCTTCGTTAGCGTAATGGTAATGGTAACTTCCAGAGACTTAATTCTCAAGAGCGGGAGGCCAGTGTGAAGAAGGCATCCTCTGTTCCTCCGCCTGGATTTACACGTGAAGAGAGTCAAGTGCCGAATTCGAGACCATCTGTTTCTCTAATACGCAAGTGGAATCGTGGCTCTGCCGGAGACGGAAAATGTATGTGGTCTGTCAGTTTGAGATTGTTGAAGCTGAATACAGAATCGAGATTGGAAGTTTTCTTAAACTGATTTGTTTTTTGCAGGCCAAATCAGTGATGAGCTTGAGCATCGCATTGGGACTATAGAAACTTCAATGAACAAGTTTGGCATGGTGATGGACTCTGTTCAACGTGATATAATGCAAGTAAATAAAGGAACAAAAGAAGTGTTGCTGGAGGGTGAGTTATCCAGTGTTTAAGCTACTGCAACTGTAACTTCCATGAAAGTAGAAGCTCCTATTGTTTTCTAGCTATGAACGGTTTCTGTAAGCAACTTGTTGACCAGAACTTTTGTTCAATGGACGGGATCCGGCAGAAGCTACTTGCCCTTGACACCTCACTGCTAACAATGGTAACAATTACTTACTGTGTTCTTTTCTCTCTTCACTTTCTTCTTGATAATGTAAACGACTTTAATATGACTGGTCTAATGCGAAACAGAACAAGGGACTGGGAGATGTCAAGTCTACCTTTGATGAAAGCTTGAAGTCTATGACAGAGCAACAGAACAAGGGTGTATCACAAGATAAAATGCAAGAGATGTTCTTTCAGCTATCTTCCTTACCTGGACAGATGGAAGCCTCTCTACTGAAACTACATGATATGCTTCATGCGCCTTACACTCAGGAAATGCAGGTAAACATTCTTTTTTTCTGGGTAGAAGTGTAGTGCTGATGTCAACACTTTTCAATTGCTGAAATGGAGTAGTTTCCTTAAGTGGGAATGCTAGTTAGCTGCATTGTACTCAAGGGCATACAGGTTCATAGAATATGGCATTCTTCTCATATGCCTATCCTGATGCTACTAGGAAATCGCACGTTTCAAATTTTGAAGAGGTGTGGTAACTATTGTTCTCCTGCTTGAAAATGATCTTCAGCTCTATCTTTGGTTCTTCCTGTTCGTGCAGGCAATGATCTCCAGCATGAAGACACCGAAAGTAAACAGTCCACAGCTTGAGCCGCTTCCTCTAAAGGTGGTTTTCTCAGGGATCATTTTACCTTAAGTCATTGTAAGCAATCAACGTCGTTGATCAGAGAGCATCTGATGCCAATTTGGTTGTTCTGTATTTGTAGGATGTTGGCCGTTCTTCCGATCAACAAAAAAAGCCACAGACAGTTGAGATGTATGATTACTCATTTCTCCATCCCTTAACAGCATCGCTGATATCAATTAGAACCGTAGTCTATTAACCCCAAAAATTCATTTTCTTGTTGTAGTACTCCAGCTGATGCCCCCAAGAAGCCTGCTGAAGCAACTGATGTTCGAAGGGAAGACAACTTAGGCTGGAAATCTATAAAGAGGAAACAAACTACGTATTCAAGGAAACGATGCCAAGAGGAGCTGAAGCACGCGGATGTTTGTAACGCTGAACCAGCAATAAGTACTTGCTCTATGCTATTCCTGTATTCTCAGGATAACTTTATCTAAGTTAGAATTGATAATTCTTGGTTTTGTTTGTGAACAACCGTTACAAACTAATAAATCAATTTGCAAATTTGACGTCGAGACTTCTCGGTTAAAGGCTTAGATAGCATGTGAAGAACTCGCTTTTTTGGTGTGACATTCATTAACATTTTTGTCTGGGATGGCAGTCCACAATGCAGGAAAGAGGAACTAGAATCACCATCGACTCAGACGATGAGATCGACGGAGGGCTGTCATGCTTAATTGACCCAAGGAAGCAGGTAGTGAACCAAATTCTAATAGATGTGTAGCCCATAGTGCCAAAACTTTTGATTTGTTCGCGGGTTACACAGATTCAGTAGTTTCGTGTTGGTTTGTAAGAGTCATAAGTTGGGCAGTCCACGACTCGAGTTATCGTATTGAATGAGTTTCAAGCCTTGGTTTGTCTTGTCACGTGAGTCATTGACATTTCATTAGGTTTTCATAATGTCGTCTGTTTGAGTTACCTCGGATTATCATGTTGAACAACTTTTCGAGTCTTGATCAGTGAAGCTTGTGTCCACACACGCTGCAAATATCTAGTGCATATTTGATTTGGTTACTACAGTGCATATATATTGCAGATGAGAAATAAAGTATGTTGCTTGATTGGCAAGGCACTGGAAACTTCACGGTGGATGAGGCAAAGGAAGAGACGAAACGGATACTGAGAAAAGCAAGAAGGAGAAAGATAAAGTCGTCTTCATGTTTTCATATCATCATAGACTGACCTGACTAACTCACTGGTACATTCTTCTTTGGTTCCGTGTTATATTCTGTGTTTCGTTATTGCCTGGTTTTGAATTTGTTGTTTTGAGGAGATTCAGATTGGAGCTGAAAGAGGGATGTAAATGGACCTCTAAACCTACTCTGGGAACAAACTGTGCTTCCCAACGTTCATCTACACGCCAACACACGGCTACACCACTTTGTTTTATACTTATATATATGTTTGTAAGGGAAGCTACACCAATTCATAGGCCCTTTGTTCCTTTGGAGAAAAAACACACTTTGCAACAATACACAATATTGTATACCTATTTAGTACCTCAAATTTCGCATTTCCTTTCATTTCAGGAGGACTGGAAGTTTGGTGGTAAGGACTTTCAAGGTTAGTCACTCCATCAATTCTGTTTCTCAGCTTGACATAAAGTTCTTAATTTTGAGTAAATGAGAGCAAATGGAGTCAACGAATTCAAAAACGAGGTTAGATTTGGTATTTGATGCTATTCAGGCTAAATTTGTCATAATTTGGATATTATTATGGCACTAGATAAAAGTATTTTTGGTATTTGATAGAATAGTCAGTCACTTAATTTTGGAATACATAAATGTGAGGTAACTTTCATTTGTAACATAATGTTGACATGTTTATCTAGTAAAGACCTTAAAAGTAACCTATCTTTAGTTATGGAAACAAGCCCAACAAGTATGAAGATTACATGTACCCATCTTGAAACCGAACGGGTAATGGGTACTTGTTACTTACCCAAGTATGGGTACCGGGAACCAAATTTGGTGTGTCGAGTACCCATTACCTGAATTGGTATATTTCATTAATACTAGATTATGGTGGCCGCGCGATGCAACGAAGTCTTTCATTGAAGCTAGTAACACGCTGCTCACCTTTAAATACAATGATTAATATGTTTATTTAAGACATCTATCTATACTATATACTAAGGATTTTAAAAAGAGGGTACCCAAATCCAAGCTTCCCCTTAAGTTTAGGATTTGGTAAGGATTTAAACCAATAGAAATATTTAATTTTTAATTACTTAATGAAATAATTATTTGTTTTACTTTATTAATGTTTTTTATTAGTACCAACGTCCTAAACTTTTTGCATATTCTTTTTTATCGCTCTTGATTTTTAAATTAAATGAAAAATTCATTACACACGTTGTAAAAAAAATTGTCAATTCTTTTATTTAATCTCTCACTTCACTAAATTAATTATTTTAATATTTTTAATTTAATTATAAATTCTTAGAATCCTTATATCTTACGAATTAAGTGGACATTCGTTGTAAAAATAGGTAATATTAAGAGATTAGAGATAACTATATGCTTTTAGTTATTACATAAATAATAAATATTTGAAATCATATAATATAACTACATAACTTAACCGGGTTGAAGGAAGTAACTTAAAGACGTATCAATCAAATAATTTATTTAATCTTAAGATATTAGTATGATTGATAAAAATTATAATGATTTAGTCATCATACATATTTTGATATATCGGGTTAAAATAAGTAATTTGAATAGGTCCCAACCAATACACAGTTTGCAATTTTTCTTTAATTACTTTCTGTCATCTCGGCAATATTATAAAAATTTATATACTTTATTGAACCCGGCCAACGGGCCGGCCAAAAGACTAGTGATAAATATAAACTATTGATGATCACACTTTCGGCATAAGCTCGTAGTTAAACACCTTTCAAACTAGTCAAATACAATAAAATCAACATGCATAGCCATAGCTGTCTTCAGTAGTCATGGATCTTCCCCATCTGCATAAACCTGTAAAATCCCAACACCAACATTGATCGCATCCGCATACACCTATATAAAATTGTTAGATGCTCACCACCTGGCCAGACATAGCACATAAAGTATTTAATAGACTATCAATAGTTCTGTTTTGCCTCTGACCCTCCACCCCAAACAGTACCAAGTCATCCGCAAAGAAAATATGGAATAAAGGCGGTCCATTCTTGTTAAGACGGATTGGCTTCCACACATTGACACAAACAACATTATTAATCAAGATACTAAGCTGCTCAATGCATAAAGTAAAAAGAAAAAGAGAAAGGGGACATCTGTGACGAAGACCGCGACCCGGTCTGAAGCTAAGAGTGAGACTGTCATTCCAGGAGATCTGAGTAGAAGCTGTAGAGATGCAGGCCATGACCAGAGACAAGACTCCTAGAGAAGTTGGCTAAAAGGAGGGTTTCCTCAACGAAGCTCCACTCAAGGCAGTCGTAAGCTTTGGCCAGGTCCAGCTTGATCACCATGGAACCAGCTTTTCCTGTCTGCGAGCGCATGGTATGGATCACCTCGTTCAGGATGATGATGTTCTTCGAGATCTGGTGATCGGGAACGAAGCTAGTCTGGTTAACACCAATGAGCTTGTTCATGTGCTTCGACAATGCACTTGGTAATAGCTTTGTAGGATACGTTGCAGAGACTGATGGGGCGGAACTAGGAGATTGACTCCGGTTTCGAAATCTTCGAGATGCAGACGATGATCGTCTCATTTGCCTTCTCGACAAGCTTCGGAGTCCTGAAAGAACTGATAATAAAATCAGCAAAATCACTACCCACAATATCCCAACAATATACCTAACTAATTATGCACACCTAAACCGAAATAGATCAATTAAGTAATTAAGTAAATGACAAAATATCAAATCAAATTAAGATCAATCAATATTAACGCTCACGCCCCTTTTTCAATTTGCAAAAATAATCACTAGATCAATCATAGAACAAATGTCCAAAAGGCAATTAACACTCATGGAAAAAAAAGGGAAAAATTCAGAAATTAATGGGAGAAGATTAAGGAAACATTAAAATAACTAAAATGAGACCAACAAAATCAACTAATTAAAATTGATTGAGCAAACTTAGTAAATCAATAGTAATAACAAATAATTATGGAAAATAAAAATATTACCGAATTGTCATTGATCTTGTATGTGGGCAATGTCAGAGTTCAGGACCACGAGTGGACCAGCTTGGCGGAGGTAATCCGGCTCCGGCCATCCAGCCAAAGTTACTACTTGTATTCACATATACCAAGTTTCATAGAAATATTCTAATTTCAATTCAACTTTTTACACACAAAAGAAGAATATATATTTATTTTAAGGAAAACAATTTAATGGACAATAAATAAATAAACAAATATTACCAAAAAAATAAACAGCCGAATGAAATGAGTAAAAAAATCTGACAATCAAAAATCACCAAAATTTTAGGCGAATCCTAAAACAATATTTAAAGTATGACAATCATGGCAATTACTAATAAGGACACTAATCTTACCCTTAATTTATATAATAGAGATCCAATGATTAATATGAAAGCGGTATTAGGGTAAATTGCTTAATTGGTACGGCTTTTTTTAATTTTCGTTCTGGTTCTACTTTAAATTAATTACCCCATTTTCCCCTTTTGTCCATAATTGGTTTCCCAGGGGCGGAATTAGGGGGGAGCCAGACCGAGCCCCGGCTCACCCCATTTTCGGTCCCAAGCCTTAAAATTGTGTACAAATTTATGATATTTTCGAATCCGGCTCCGTGCAAATTTTAAATCCGGCTCAGTGTGATATTAATTCGATGAATTGAAAACCAATCTATTATTAAAAACATCGTATAACAAAACATAATATAGTTAATTGACTTAATCATATTTTAATCATCCCCTTATCTTATAGTAATATCTAATCAACATGTGTAGATGATTCAGTAAGCCTAATCATTTTATTACGACTTATGAATGAGTAAGAATATTGTGACATTTGATGATAAATCATTCAAATATTAAAAAAAATTGCCGGTGACACATTAAGTTTTCATTTAATAAAGAGGAATAGTAATAAACTTTAGAAAGATATTGGTGGCAATGAATTAGTAGCAAATAGACATCACATACTACAAATAAAAAATATATCTAGTGGAATATATACTCTTTTAATATAACTAAAATTAGTTTAGATTTTAAATATATAAAAAAATTGTTCGGATTTCGGCTGAGTGCATGTTTGTATTCTGGTTCTGCCCCTGGGTTTCCCGTAGTTAGATTAGGATGATAATCCAACGGCTGTAAAGAGAAGAGTCTAACAATATAGGGCAAATCCCCAAATTATTAGAGGCGATATTCTGTTTGATACTCATTAATGTGGGAATCTAGAATAGGAAAACGCTCAATGTTTTGGAATCATAACACGAGTCAAAATTGAGAACATTAATAAATCCAACTTATCTCATTTCCTTTCCTGAGTCTGTATATAAATAAATATAAACTACTCTTCTTAATCATCTTCCCAAGGCAGGAACACAGAGCATAATACATACAGAACAAAATGTACACACCGACATCCGTCCTCACCCTTCCTTTCCTTTTACTTCTTCTCTTCTCCACCGCCTCCGCCGCCGACGATTCCTCCCTCTACCAATCATTCCTCAGTTGCCTAGAAAAAAACACACCCCCACAAGACAAAATCTCAAACTTGGTATACACACCAGCAAATCGATCCTTCACTTCAGTCCTCCAAGCCTACATCCGAAACTCTCGTCTCAACACTACCACCACTCCCAAGCCTTCAATCATCATCACCCCTACCAAAATCTCCCACGTCCAGGCCGCCGTCATCTGCACCAAACCCACCGGTTACCAGCTCAAAATTCGGAGCGGCGGCCATGACTACGAGGGCGTCTCCTACGTCTCTGATTCCCCTTTCTTCATCCTCGACATGTTTAACCTCCGATCCATCCAAATCGACTCTGCCGACCAATCTGGTTGGGTCCAGGCTGGTGCTACCCTCGGAGAGCTCTACTATGCTATTTCTCAGAAGAGCAATCTCCTCGGGTTCCCCGCCGGGGTTTGCCCCACTGTGGGGGTTGGAGGGCACTTGAGCGGCGGCGGTTACGGAAACCTATTAAGGAAGTATGGATTGTCGGTGGATAATATCGTCGATGCCCAGATTGTGGATGCTGAGGGGAAGTTTCTGGATAGTAAAGAGTCCATGGGGGAGGATCTGTTCTGGGCGATTCGAGGAGGCGGAGGTGCGAGTTTCGGAGTTGTAATCGCTTACAAGATTAAGCTCGTTCCGGTTCCGGAGACGGTAACAGTTTTCAGAGTGGAGAAGTATGTGGATCAGAACGCCACGGATATGGTTTACCAATGGCAATTCGTGGCTCCGAAAACCACCAACGATTTGTTCATGAGGATGCTGTTGCAGCCGGTGAGTTCCAAGACAACGAAAGGGAAACGGACGGTAAGGGCTTCGATTCTAGCGGAGTATTTGGGCAACGCCGATACACTGGTTAATTTGATGAGCAAGGAATTCCCAGAATTAGGTTTGAAGAAATCGGATTGTTTGGAAATGAGCTGGATTCAGTCTGTGCTATGGTGGGGATTAGATAACGAGACGAATCCTGAAGTGCTGGTGAGTAGAGTACCGGAATCGGTGAATTTCGGGAAGAGGAAATCGGATTACGTGCAGCAGCCGATATCGAAAACGGGATTGGAGTGGATATGGAAGAAGATGGTTGAATCTGGGAAGACAGGGTTCGTGTTCAACCCCTACGGTGGAAGGATGGATGAAATAGGAGCAAGTGAGACACCGTTTCCTCACCGGAAAGGGAATTTGTGGAAGATTCAGTACTCGATCGGTTGGAAAGAAGCCGGGGAGAAGGCTGAGAAGGATTTCTTGAGTCAGATAAGGAGGATTCACAGTTACATGACACCGTTCGTGAGCAAGAACCCTAGAAGTGCGTATTTGAATTACAGAGATTTGGATATCGGGACGACGGGGCAGCCTAGTAAAGATAGCTACGAGGAAGGGAAAGTGTACGGTGACAAATACTTCAATGACAATTTCGAAAGGTTGGTGAAAGTGAAGACTGCTGTTGATCCTCACAACTTCTTTTGGAATGAACAGAGCATCCCAGTTCTTCCAAGTAAGCCATAGCTTATTGCATAGTGAAAGTGATTGGATTCTAAAACTCAGATTTAGTTCAAAAATGAATCAATAAACAGTGAAAGAAAGTATATAGATTATTACATTCTGGGTATCGTTTACAGTATGCAATTAGGCCACTTGTACGTACTAGTTTTTTTTATCGAATTGGTACCCAGCAGCGATCTAAGATTTACAGTACAATTGAGCAAGATTCATAGCTTTAGTCATACAGTGATGACTGGATACGCGTCGTGTTAAATTTTGCAGCCAACATGGAGAGAATGTGGCTGTGAATTTGAGATGTGGAAGTATGGCGAACCAATTCACATGCGGCGCCATTATTTTATTTGTCAAACTTATTTGCGTGTACTTTTTCTACAAACCTTAATGCTCTGTGTTGACTGGAAACTCACGGGCCACGGCCGGCCAATCGTCATTCCGTCCCAATTAGACTTTGAATATTATGGATGCCGGGTCCCATTTTGGTAGTAATGGAACGCGTCCAATTAGCGCGTGTCTGTCTGACATTTGACTCCGTCTCCCGGCAAGTCATTGCCTTTGGTTTTATTTACGGGTCTCCTTTATTCTTATGTCTCTCTCTATTTTTTAGTGGGTTGTTGGTTTTGTAAAAGAACAATATCTCCTCTAACCCATTTACTTGGCAACTTTTCCATGTTTATTCCTTTTTTTGTCTTAGTTAGATGAGTGGTTAGAGCAATGGAAAGTGTTAATTTTTCACCCAAACTGAGAGGATTATCAATTTCTGGCTTGGGAGGCAAGGTAGGGCATGGCGAGTCACATAGTGGACTGTCATATTAGGTTCTGTATGAACCACCGATAGCTTCAACTTTGGGGTTGCCTCTAAGTAGGATCCGATATTTGTAACTATTGATCCACAATCTCTCTAGGAAATGATCCTTATTGTTCACCTTGGCTAGGACCTCTGTAGTGTGAAGTGAATTGGTTGGAATTGTTTACCCACACTCAACCGTGTGTCTTTGTATGTTATTTATAGATATAAAATATACAATAATATGTTTGGAGATAATTACAAATGGTAACAAATAATTTTATTAAAAATATACTAATCCTTATCACCATCCCGCAAGCCAATGGAGCAGACAATTAGCTTGAGATGTGAAGCGAGGAGCTGGTAGGGGTTTAGTCAACGCATCTGCTATCTGGTCTTTTGTGGAGATGTACGCCACAAGTAAGTGTTTGTTGTTCTCTGACGAAATGGAAGTCTATCTCTCGGTGCTTAGACCGAGAGTGGAACACAAGATTTTTGGAGAGGTACGTCGCACCAATGTTATCGTATCGGGGACGTGGCTGGGGGCATGCCAATTTCCTGAAGTACAGACATGAGCCAGAGCATTTCCGATGAAGCCGTGGCCAAAACTCGATATTCAGCTTCAGTCGAGGATCGAGAAACTGTACGCTGCTTCCTACTTGACCAAGAGATTATATTCATGCCAAGTTTGGGCATTTTATTGGTGTTGTCATAGTGGGCGTCGGCGGGTTCATCTGGATGGCGCAAGCTGTCTTCGGCCGACGCAGCCGCGTTGCTCAGGGTGGCCGCGACCTGAAATGTTGGTGACGTGGGCGCGACCCTCTCCAACTCTTAATTTCTCCCTATCTCTAAGGCGAGAGCTCGCTAAATTCCCAAAATAATGTCTAACACGCCCCCAACCCATTACGAAGGCGCATTGCATGTACTGACGCGAGTTGGGTTGTGTGTGACGCGCTCTTGATGCTGCTTCCAAGCCCTTACTTTGAACGATCATTCCAGGAGCATTAGAACTCCGATTGGGGCACCGTTTGGACGATTGGCTTCCTTGTTCAGCAAACTATAGCGGTGAGACCTGAAATAAGATATAAAAAAACTAGAAATAGATGAAAATGAACCACAAAGGTCTCTAGTTGGTGCAAACGGTCAAGTTGTTGAAATAAGCAATTTCACCACTAAAAGGGCAATGAAATGCGGAAAGGAGACAAAACTCCTAGAAATAGAGGTTAAATTAGGAGAAACAATTATATATAAATCTATGGATCATTAGTGATTGGATTTATTTATGACATGTGAATAAAATCATGTGACATATGAACAAGTGGCATATACTTTTATATATAGCAAATGATATTTCAATGGGGCTGTATAAAAAACATTATTTATAGTATTGAGAGTGGTAGTACTATATATGAGCTACTCTATTATCATAATTTATAATTAATGGTGGAGGAATTTATATGATTATACCAAATTTGGATTAATAATTTTGGGATACTGTTCTTAATTTTTGTCTTAGTCCTGGAGTTGTTGATGGATGAAGCTTTCATGGACGGAGTTTTAATCGGGTTAGAATGTTGGATGTTTGAAATTGGAATCGTTAAATCGATTTTGAATCTGAACCTAGAAGGCTCAACGACATTTTTTTTATTTAAGAAATTGTAAGTCTAATTCTAGTAATCTAATTCAAATATGCAATCAACAATGGCCAATTAGACTTAACTAATGAATAAACTATAAACTATAAACTATAATGAAGTCACTAAACCATACCGCTACCTTATGTTATGTACACTGAAACCTTATAAATCAATTCACTCATACAATATTAAGACATCATTTTTTCATTATCAATCAAACCAGCGATTTGGTTGAGTCCGGACGGTCAGACTGCTATCTATGGTAATATCGGGTTTCATTAACTTGGTCAACTCTGTTTTTGATATTGCAGGAAACAGCTGCAACAGAGATGGATTCCTTGTTGTGGTCAGGAATCTAGCAGCATTGATCCTCATAGGAATTATCCTTCATCTACAATCATCATGACATCACTCACTATCAGAATCTTATCATGCAATGCAATCCCATGTCTCTGCAGGTTACTGATCAGATGAGTACCAGTAGTCCTTCTTCTTTGTTTTGAAGTTGAACTTGTGGCTAATCGACCATAACGTTTGTTACAGTACACCCCATAAGAAGTATATATAGCATTACATTATTTATTATTATGATTTGTGTCTTTTTGGTGGAACTCATAGACAAACTTACTGGAATAATGACTTAGTATCCATTTTGGTCATCAATTTATAGAAATTGTAACAAAGTGAACTAGTGGTCATTTAATTTTTAAAATGCTACTTAGTGGTCATTAACCTATTGCCGTTGTAACAATATGGTCATTCCATAAACTTTTCATCCAAAATCTCTGTTAAGTGCTGATATCATGAAGCCAACTCATCAGTTTTGTCAATCTCACCTAGTGTCATGTTAGTTACTTCACCCTACCCTCAACTCAACTAAATAATCAAACTCAACCTAACACAATCCAACCAACCAAACCCAATAAAAAACCAAACTTGGATATTTTTGAAGGGTTTAAGCCAAAGAAATCCAGGCTACCGAAACCAAAACCAAACGGAGATGGTCGTTGGCTTGGAGGATGAAATAGGTTGTGTTTCTAGTGATGGAGAGTGGTGGATTTGGTGTTTTGAGATGGCCACGATGTCGATGATGGATCTCCATTGTTTGGAGACTCAACGAAAACATACGTATGAGTGAGAACACCAACAATCGGAGGAGAATTCTAACGTACAGGTGATTATTGTTTTGGTTTTGGTTTTGGGTTAGGTTTGTTTGGTTTAGATTGGATTAGATTGGACTGAATTGATTAGTTTGGTTGAGTTTAGGATAAAGTAATTGACACGATATTGGGAGGTGGAAAAATATAAAGAATGGTGAATGTGATTGGGGGGTTATTAATGAATTTCAAGAAGCTATGTTAGCTTGATTATACAAGATACATAGTTAGAAACACGTTGAATCAACCATTAATAAATGCGATAAGACTCTTTTTCCTAAGAGGAGAAACAAGCACCAATATCCTTTGTTATCTGGCAGACGTTGACTGATATCCTTTCAAAACAACACTCAAATGGTGATTATCACAACCAACCAATATCCTTTTTTGTCTTTTGGTAAAAGGGAGCATTAGGGTTTCTATGAGCTCTTTCTGGACTAAATTTTAGTTTAGTTTTGGGTTGGATTTGTAGTTATTTTAGTGTATCTTGTTCTTCCTTGGGCTTTAGCCCAACTTTGTAATCCTTTTCAATTTTAATGAAACTGATTTGTCAAAAAAAAAAAAAACCAAAGATATGCACAAAGTCACAATAAACTATTTTAATTAATTATGTCACCGTGATGGATATAATAATAAATTATTCTATAACACATATAAACATGAATGTTATATATAAACTTACCTAGAGGATCACAACACTTCACATCTAATTTGCAAAGCGTTACGCTTTGTCGTCATCTTCGTACTTGTATCGAGCACGTGCAAAATTTCGTACGCACTACTAATTTACTTGTTACAGCTTCATCATCACAATTTTCAAATTCAACAAATAGGGAGTCACCTTTTGCATGCATCAGAACAATGTTATGAATCGCACAACATGTTAGAACAATGTATGTTTGTCTGCTGAAGCTGTTACTGCACATCTTTTTCAAGATTGACCATCTTTTCTTCAAAACACTGAAGCAACGTTCAATGACATTGCGGAGACTTGAATGCCCATAGTTGAAAAGTTCTTCACGACCTTTAGGCTGTCCACCTCGACGTCTTATCTCCTGAAACTAAGACATATAACCCCTAAATGGTGCAAAAATCTAGGTACATTTGCAAATCTAAAATCTAGAACGTAATATTTTCCTAACAATACCAATAGAATATTAAATTAATTATAAATCCGTTGAAAGAGCAGAATAATGATTGCGATAATTAAGAGTCCAAATTTATATTTTGTGTATGCCTTGTTGAACTTGTCCTTCAATGCATTTTAATCCTCTACCAACCGGTTTTTGAAAAAGTGGAGTAGACAAAATGTCCCTTCTTCATTTCCTCTATAATCGTGTCAATACGGAAATTTTCAACAGCTTCGGGCCACACCTCGGTTCCACCAATCTTCACATAATCATCGATTGTTGTGGTAAACACGAATAATCTAATTAAAATAAGGGCTAATACACCATTTTGCCCCTCTACTATGCAAAGTTAACAAACATACCCTTTTACTATTTTCTAACCGATTTAACACCCTCTACTTTGAAAAGTTTAACAAATATGCCCATCTGTTTTGTTTTCCGTCTATTTTTCATCTATTTTTCGTCTAATATGTTGATTATACGTGTTACGTCATATTATAAAGCCCAAGATTAAAATATCTATACTAACACGCGGAAGAGGCAATCACACGTGGAAGCGTGCATGGTTATGTGTGTTTTTGTTAGAAAATAATGAATGACTTAACGAAAATCGAACAAATCAAACCTCAATCGAACAAGTTGTGGTCGTGGCAATGGTCACTAATGATTTTCTCCGGATATTGCAATCCCTCTTGATGAATCACAACTGAAGGTATCTCACAGCAGCTACCTCCTTTCTGCAATGAAAGAAAGGCTCTCTCGAATATATTTTTCTGATCGGTAAGCTCACCAATGAAAAGCATTTTTTCCCGTCTTACTTCCTCTTTTTTTATAGGCAATTAGAGATCTTCCAGTACTAGAAATCAGAACTAACATGATCAGTAAGTACATGATTAGAACTAACAGAGGTGGTGTGCATGTTCATCATTTGCCTAGATGTTTGTTGGATCACTAATTAGTCCAATTCCATGTATCAATGAACTCTTTCGTGGGCTTAACTTGTTCATGGGCTTTTCATGAACACTTGAGCATTCTGAAGCCATTTTGAATGAAGAAAGTTTATGTAACAAAATTGAACTCCTTCATTTGGTAAGATTTCTATGACAAGTCAGACTAGCATTAAGCCTTGAACTTGACTCATCTAGAATTGAAATTAGTATTAAAAATCGGGCTCATTCAACATCTACAATATATGTAAAATTTTCTAATAATTACATCTTAAACATAATTGAATAAAAAATTAGTAATAAGAACTAGGTTTATTTCAGGATCTGCAACACATTGCAATTTGTAAGTTAGGACTATCATTTTAACCTTCCCCTCATTGTATTTTTTTCAACCAATTATATATATTTGATTAACTCTCCACTTCTTCCACATATGTTTTATTATTCCAAGAAATGTTTTTTAATAGGTTGAATCGACTAAGTAAAAAATTAAGAATTTATAACTAGAAATTATTGCTAAGTTTTTATACATTAATTATTTAATATTTTTAAGGGTTTGAATAGAATAACCATGAAGAACTTCGTCCCATTAGGGCATTGACAAGCACCTGACAGTAGAATGCACAATAGAGTGATGCGTAGAGCTCACCGTCATTCTGAAAGCCTCCAAGATGGCTCTTTCCTTGGCAACTAGATCGGATAAACAAGACAATCTATCAACTCTACCATCGATCACCTATCCATGGTGATTTATAACGAGAATCCCATAACCGGCCACATGAGAGTTTCGATAAACGAATTGTCATGGAAAATATTTTGGTGAGAAGTCACATGAGGCGGTGGACTAGGTATATATCGAAGTGGTAGTCGGAATCTGTGTTGGGACTGGAAGGGCCACGATAGGCCTCAAAACGGACCATTCATCATACGTGTTAGTAGAGAGAGAAATATTTGATTATGGTTTTGGATTAACATCATTGAAAACCTTCTCATTTCTTGGCCTCCTAATATTATAGAGGTATGCTATACATTTAGTCACATATGGCTTGAGCCCATGTGCTAAGACTAGCAAACCATTCAACAATGATAGAGTTTCCAACAGGAGTGGGGTACGCTGACAAAACGTTTCTTCACACTTCCCTGTCAGAGGAAGAATAGAACAAACTTTGTAGTATATCCTCCTCAATATCGTTGCAGAAAGGACATATAAAGGTGATGGATAGAATTTCCACTTTTAGAGGTTGTCTTCGTAGCCACGACATTCATTGATGTGTGGAGAGAATTTCCTTTTTCCAAAGATTGTCTTCGTAGCCACGGCATTCATTGATGCTCTTACCACAAAGAAGGGGAATTCTAAGCGAATTGGAATGCAATCAATGTGCACCAATCTATCTACATCTTGAGGAGAAGATATCGTTCATAGAACATGGTAGACAAACTTAATCGACAAAATCCACAAGAATATCATTGTGCCAAATTCATTAATTATTAAACATACTAACTCTTAAACTTATCATGCAACCGAAACCGCCCAACTGGCCGGTTAATAATCTAGTATTGTTAAAACTGTATTTGCAATGAGATTATCCCTAACTTGTATACAATTACACATATGATACACAATTACATACATGGCTGCCTGAATTTATACTTGCATGGAGCCGTAGATGAGCATGCATGATCACCATTCACCACATGCAGCATATGGTCCCGAAAGGAGGAGCTAGGTTGCTGAAAAAAGTCGACGAGCCACGGGAAAATTGTGTTTGGTATTGGTGTTGTTGTTGTTGTGATTGGCTGCTTCCTAGGGTTTGATCTGCAAAACTGCAGTGGTGGATTGGGCGGGAGGGATGGGGCAAACACCTATTAAGCTCAGTCCTGACAGTCAAAGGACTCGCATATCTTTGTTTGTTCTTTGTGTTGGAATGGTTGAGGGGTTTTTCTTTTTTTTGGATTACTAGCAACCATGCATGCAAATTAAATAAAATTATTATAATGAATTAGGACTTATTCGGAAAGTCAAAGCCGCAAACCGACATAACTTACCTTCACTATGATGCAACTAGCTGCTCTATAGATTATAATGATTATTTCAGAGTGCGGATGTCGTTATTCATTATTCTCCTCCTTTGACCCTTGTCATTCCATATGCTTGCTAGCTAGCTAGCTCTCTAACAAACCCTACAATGTATAGTACTTAATTACATATTTCTATTCGATTATGGCTTTTTAAGTTTATCGTGTCGCCAAGCCATGCAACACATGCATGGTCCACCTTTAATCAACACACTAAAGTGTGGATTAGGGGAAGTGCACTCACATGTTAGTACTGTCTTTTGGGACAATGTGTCATCGATGTACAGTCTTACACAATCTTATCCCCAAAACTACAAAATTTGGGGCTTTTTGTAATCGTAGATGATATGAGACAAAACTAAACAAAAAAAAAAATCTTTATTATGTGGTTTTTCTTACAAATTAAATTAGGAGTGAAGGAGTAGGGTTTTGGGATCACGGGACTTGTATCCCTCCATACTAGGTTAGAAATTTCAGAGATAGTCCCCATGGGCCAGCTCACCCACCGACTGGCCAAACTACTCCCCTATAACTTGAAGTTCAGGTTCAAGGTTCAAATCACACCTCCAAGCGTATAAAAAGTATTTGTATCGTTACTTTTCATATTGTTCATGGACGACTACGACAGGTAATGCAGAAGCCTGAATGTGGAAATAAGTAACCAACGAACTCGAAATATTCAACGTGAAGGTGGAAATAAGATAGATGATGGCCATGAACGAGAGGGGGGGGGGGGTGTATCACCGATACGACTATCGCTCTATCAAGTATGAATTCACACAGTCTCAAAGAACCCTAATGAGTTAAAAACTCAAACGAGCTAAAAGCTCACACGTTATTATCAAATTTTATTCTATCTAAAAAAAGAGGTGGGGAAGCCTTTGTATATGGACTTTACACAAGAATCACAATGGTTTATAGAAAAGAAAAATAAACTTATTACTACATGAAAAGGTAATATAAATAATACATTTAAACAAGCATATATCAATAAATCAATAAATATAAATAATCATTTTGGGTAAAAACCTATTGCCACATAAGCATTTGGCCTCTTCTCCTTAAGAGCATCTACAATGATCTTGTAGTTTAAAGCTTTAACAAGTATGCCACACCATTTTTTTTAAAACACTCTAAGTTATAAACCTATTCTTACAATGGCATAAAACTTATAAAACTTTATAACCTTTTAAATATTAATTAATAATATAATATGATTAAAATATTAAAGGAAAATAGCACTTTGCCCCCCTATACTTTGCCAACTTCACAAATAGCCCCCCTATATAAATACAACCTCCTAGTTTGATCACTTTACATTTTGGGTCTTTCCGTTCCATCTATCATTTTCACGACGTCAATTGGTACGCATTCACTACACCACACTAGCTCCAAGACCATGTATCATCTGACTAAGTATTTTATGATTGAGAATATAAGTATATATAATTACAATTATGCAATCGACAAATAAATCACTTAAAATTAATAATATAATACAATTAAAATAATACATCCATTGAAGATAAACAGGTCCCAAAATCAATTTAAATTAGATTTTGATTGAATACTATGAAAATGCAATCAATTAGTCCAAGCCTAAAATATATATCTTCAATATAGGGTTGTTCAATGACGTATTGGGAGGGTACTCTTCAATTTACAGTTAATGACACAAGTACATGAAAGGTTAATATCTTGCAGATGGAATATATCCAGAATGGGCTACGATGGTGAAGAGCTTTGCATACCCAGAAGATCCGAAGAGGAAGAAATTCAAGAAAATGCAAGAAGCTGCAAGAAAGAATGTGGAACGAGCATTTGGAGTCCTCCAAGCATGCAAAGGGGGGGGGGGGGTGATCGTGAAGTACATCAACCCAACTAAAAGCGATTTGGTGGAGCATATTTGGCAACTTTTTCGAAGATGACACTGAACATTAAAACACATGTTGAAATTTTTTTTTTAATAAATGTGTCACTGCTATTTTTATATTATTTGTGTTTTTATTGCTTTTTAAATTTAGTTGTCCCAAATTTTACGGGAAGATTGTTGTTTTTAATTTATGCAGTCATTCTTTTTAAAGGGACATTAGAGTGATACATTTATATGCCCATTTTGATTAATTGAAATTGGTAAAAAAATATTAAATAAATGAGTAAAATTTAAATAAATAATTAAAAAATGTAAAAAATTTAGGAAGAGAAATGGGTTGATTGGGAATTTCAAAAAGTTTTTTGGGCAAAAGCTTTCAATCTACAAAGTTTTTGGGCATTCTTTTCCTTCCAAAATTTCCACCTCATATTATTTTTAGAATATAATATTTACCATAAAGCTTTAAACTTTTAAATCCTACCTTTGTAGTCCCAAAGTTTTAAAATACATAAAGCTTTTAGTGTCCCCAAAAACCCCTCTTCTAGGTTATAAAGTTTTTTTGAAAAAGCTTTAAACCTTTTATAGAAACCTTTGGGAGTTTGTTTCTAAGTTTTTTTTTAAATTTTTAAATTTTATGCTCTCTCCCCTCACATCCTTTTTTTCCGGGGGTAAACAATTTAATTATTCACAAAAAAAAATTTTTTAATTTTTTTAAAATCTCTCTCCTTTTTTTTTCCCTTTTTAAATTTAGTTTTTTTTTCATAACATTTTATGTGCTACTCCAAATATATTGTTTCCTTCACAAATGTTGTCTTTTTTTAATTTTTCGAATCCAATGACATCAATTTTTATATATTTTATAAACGATTAAGCAAATTTTAAAAGACTATGTGCGGGATAATCAAATCACGCATTAAGCATTACTTTTCACCTCACATTACACGGGACACGTACCCAAAATTTTTAAGCAAATTAAAAACTTTTTATTCACTTACAACGTAAACAAAAAACCCAAATTTTTTTTTTTTTTAAAAAAAATTTTTTCCCTTAAAACAAAAACATAAAACATCTTAAATCAATTTTAATATATGGTTCAATGACACAATAAGGGGGCCATAAAGGCAAAACTGTTCAACCTCATCCACACTTGGATTAACTTAAAAAACTAGAATACTTTTAAAATTTTTTTAAACACATTCAGTCAATAGTTTTATTAACAACGTTAATGGAATGAATACATAATAAGATGTATTTTTAAATTTTCATATTTTTTAAAAATACATCGAGCTTTTGAAGTAAAAAAATTATTTTTTTTCCCTAACCTATACTGGATTTTTAAGTTAAAATTTTTTAAAGATACATCGGGGGTTTGAAGTAAAAAAATATTATTGCTCCATAACCTATAGTGGATTTTTTTCAGAAACGGGTTTAAAAGGGGCCCGTTTAGGCTTCATTTCCCCCAAATGATTTTTTTTGACAGTGTTTTTTTTATTTTTAAACTCGATTTTTTTGTTTGGGAAATTTTTTTGAGAGAGTTTCAATTTCGTGTTCCGTTTGTTTGAAAAACAATATTATATTTTCTCCTTTTGGGAATGATCCTAAATGGACCTATATAAAAAAGCTTTTTTTTATAAAAATTAAAATTTTCAGCAATACAAGACTCGATCCCACAACCTCAAGTATAAAATTATTGTGATTTACTAGCTAAGCTAGACAAACTAATTTTTTATTTATATAAAAACAATTTTAAACCATTTCTCTCAACATTTTATTGCAAAAATTGAAGCTTTTTTCACCCTTAATGATTTTGCACTTCAAAATTTAAATTTTTTTATAAACCCCAAAAAATTTTTTGTAGGGGAAAAAAAGTGCAAATTGAAAGAGA